>JAVXUP010000783.1:65000-350064 GCA_033070095.1 Escallonia herrerae | reverse complement strand
TTGCTTACTGAGCACGTGAAAGCTCATCCCTTACTTATCATTTCAGGTTTGAAAGTAAGGTGATGGTGACGAGCATAGGAAGGAACAATTTGGCACTGAGCTCCGGAGACTGTATTGGTTGAGCCGCCAAAGATTTAGATTGTTGGTTTAGTTTTAGTTGTTGATAAATTAGAATTATGAGGAGTTGTAGCATGAGTATTGTATTCAAATAAAAATATGAAAATGTAATTTAAGTTTATAGAAGTTTTAATTTCCGCTGCAGATTATATGCTGATTTAGCGAGTAAGGCCTGGCAGAGCCCTCAGTTGGAGTCCATTGGGTCTGCGGCCGGTCACGTGCCTAGCTCGCGGGCCTGCCCGTGGGTTCGGGTCGTGACAGAAATGGTATCAGAGCATTACGGTTTTGGGATATTAGAGCTTAAGTAATGATATCGCTGGTTAGGTTATACGATTTTATGGACTTGTAACTAGGCTGACGAAAGTGGAAGGTAGAACTCAAGATTTGATCCTTTAGAGTGAAAGTCATATGTGAGAAGTTCTTCGTACTTCAGTGCACCGTAGGTTTGCAGTTAAACTTGCTACTACTAAGTAGACCGTGCGAAAGCATATATTGTGGTATGTTTTCTGAAAAGTGTAGCAGAAGTATGATGATTAGGAATTTAAATATCTGGTGTGAGTTGGAGTGGAGTAAGTATAGTCAGTGAGCTTCGTACTAGCAGAGCCATAACTATTCGAGGTTGAGTAATAATATCCGGTTGGTTATATTATAAAATCTTAGGTTATAATTCGAGTCTTATAGTACAATGAAATGTTTAAAGTTGCGATGGACCTTATTGAAGTTGCGACTGATGTTCTTGACTCGTGTTTGGAGGCTATTAAAGCTGCTACGATTATGAATGTTGTCTCTTGATGTTAAAAGGCTTTTGACTTTTGTAAATGATGTTGTCTCTTGATGTTAAAAGGCTTTTGAATTTTGTAAATGATGTTGTCTCTTGAGGTTATGAAGGGTTCCTTTTGAGGTTGGTTATTTGGGATTATGAAATTTTGTCAGTCAAAATTTTACGAACATAGGTCTTCAATTTAAGTGTATTTCATATAAGAACTAAATTATTAAACATCAAGGTCATTGGGTCATGTGGTTCTAGAACCGTTAGCGCGTAATTGATAATTCAAGTTTAGTAGCATCGGTTAGTGTTTAAAGTTGCTGAGGCTATGACTGATGATGACGACTTATATTTCGAAAGTTACATACCATTAAGAAGACTTACTTCGTTTGACTGAAGTTGGATTAGGTCGGTTTAGAGAAATGTTTCCAGTTGCCGAAGCTGGTTCAGAATGTAGAGACTTTGGGAGATTTTGGGACTTTTGGAAGATTATATGATCTCTTGAAGTTTTATAAGTGTTAGAGCGTAGCGATGACCTAATAAGTTTGAGCATAGCATTAAAGTTTGAACATGAATTCTGATGTTAATGTTCGTCGGTGATAAATTTTGTGGAGGTTAGGCACTGCTCGACTATTATGTTGGTTGATAGGTATTTGAGTTACCTAGCGAAATCTAGTGTCTAAACGTTGTAAGTATTATGAAATTCGAAGCTGAAATTCTTTTAACATGAAGAAAATGTGATATCCTGGTCTCAAATTAGTCTTATGTGGATTTTGATCAATATACTTGATGCTCTAGAAATTTGATCACTTGGTGAGCCTTCATAGTTTAGAGACGATTTAGTTCTATTAATGGAGAAATGTGAATATAGCATTTATAATTGGCGAATGATCTAATTTAAGAGTATAAATCTTAGACGCATTCTTTGTTGGTGAGTTAAAGTGAGTTTTACGTTCAGTGTCATGATGGGGGATGAGATCAGACACGATTAAGAGCAGCAACCTAGTAAGGCAAAGTTCGAGGTATGGCTTATCCATGGAATAAAGCGTGTTCGATGTATATCACACATCTTGTGCTTTAAGGTCTTTGGGGGCATGTACTCATAAAGTTACTTGAAATTACATCTCAATTTGATTGTGAACTCTTTAGATAGATTTAGTCGTATAAGCACTTAAGTTGTTATGTTGGTTGTTATCTAAGATCAAACATGATTATGCAAGCAACACCAAATTTCGAGGACAAAATTTCTTTAAGGGGAGGATAATGTAATACCCCGAACCTAGGTTTACCCGGTCATTATTAATTTAGTGACAATTTTTATCAGTAACGTTCCTTTGCGTTTTTACCGACGTTTGACTTGAGCAATGTTATCAGTGACAATTTATAATGCCGGTAGCTAAGAAGAAAAAGTGCGTGCATTAGAGAAATAAATGAAGCTTAGCCGGTCACTCTAGAGAAGTTATAATTAGTTAGGGTTTACTATATAAAGATCTGATCTCTCAGCTTAGTTGTTTTAAAATGGCAGACAGAGAACTTTGGAGAGAAATGCAAAGATTTTGAAATGATAGAGAGAAATTTGGGGATATAATGGAAGAGACTTTGGAAGCAATTAAAACAATATAAGTTTATAAGCAAAACAAATAAAGGAATCCAAAAAAAAAAAAAAAAAAAGAAACAAATGAAGAGAAAGGAGAAAAGAATAGAGATAAATAAAAGGAACTGAAAGAGAAGACGGGCAGGGGGAGAAAGAGAAATGGCAGCCGGCCCTAGAGCGACGGCGCCGTTTCCACCTCGGAGCAACCCCACTGCCGGCAAAATCTTCGGCCACCGGCGATCAACTCGGCCGCGTCTTCACCGAACTGCCCCTTCATCGAGCCTCCGCGACCATCGTGACGAAGCCATCGCATCGCAGCCCTTGCGCCGCGGCCAGGTTGCTGCTATCACCGCAAGCCATTGTGAGATCGCTGTCGCCGATAGTCCAAAGCGCCGGCCAACTCCATCACCGACGATGAATTCCGGCGTGCCTCCAACAAGCGCCGCTACCCAACACTGCCAAGCAACCAAACAGCCGTGCAATCGCCATCGCCGGCCACACCCAATTATCGGAGATCAACTCCGAGCAGTCGCCTTCACCGGAAGCTCCGTCCGATGCCTACGTGCACCACCAACGGCACCAAATGCCGTAACTGTACCTGCCCAATACGATTGCACAGCACCGCCACCGTCCATTCCGTAAGGTTTCGTCACCGTCATGCCGTACCCAACGCACCGCGTCGCTGCTACCACCGCGGGACTCACCACCGGCCTTCCTTCACCGAGCCTCCGCGACCACCGCACCGCAGCCATCGCACCGCTGCCAAGGCACCGTTACCACTACAAGCTGTTGTGCGATTGCTGTCGCCGGCAGCCCAAATCGCCAGCCAATGTCTTTTTTTCCTATATCACGGCAGCCCATCACCTGTAATGAACTCCGGCGCCGCCACAGATCTGGACAGTTTCCATGTCGCCGGAACCATGCCGATTGTCGTCGCCGCTGGGATCTATGACCATGGCAAAAGAATGAAACAAAAAGAAAATTTGGTTTTGTGGAATTGTTTGTGAACCAGGGTTTGGTGATGTTGTGATTTTGGTTTGGTGGGCAGTGGTGGCCTAACGGCGATGGTTGCATTGATTTTAGTCGGGTTATGTATATGCAACGGTGGGTGTCCAGTACCTGTGTTTGAGAGTTGTGCTGATTTTGGTGACTGAGCAGTGGTGGTGATTTAGCCAGAGTGATGGCGGTGGATGAAATAAAATAAATTAGGTGGGTTTATGTGTGCAACGGTGGGTGTATGGTGCTTGTATTTAGGCATGTTTGTAAGGGTAGCTATAGGGGTGGCTGTTGTTAGCCGATGGTGTGTAATAAGATATGAATGGGGATGTTGTGTGTGCATGATAGCACGTGTTGGATGTGTATTGGTATAATGTGTGGTGCAGATACTGTATCGGTTGGGTGTTTGTGGGTCGACGGGTGTGTGTACGGTGGGTGCATGTGCATGCTTGTATGTGCATGAATGTGAACTGTGTATAATGTGTACATACAGAGTGCGTCTGTATGTAACAGGGTACGATATGTTGGTGTTTGTGTAATGTGAAATGTGGTGTGTTGCTGATGTTGGGGGTTGGATCGTAAAGACAATAGTGGTGGACCGGTTGATTTGGGGTGTGGGATTGTTGAAAGGTGGCACCTGTGGTGGCAGATTGGTTATGGGATCTAGCAACCGGTATATTGGGTTTGATGATTCTTACTATGAAACAGGGTTTGGTAGTGTAGTTGCGATATTGGTCTGGTTCAGGTTGTGGTTTAATGACGGTGCTGTGTCTATTGTGCATACAAGGTGCATGCTTCGTGGTTGATGCTGGGCAATAGTGTGTAATAGGGGGTGTTTGTAGGGCATTGTTGTGTAGGTGTATTTTGCGAGAGGAGCGTGGTTGTGTACGTTGAGGTATGGGTGAGTATGTACAGGTGAAGGGTATATGGTTGTACAAACATTGTGCATAAAGAAGGATTAGTAGTGGGTATATGTGTAGAATGGTTGTGTACACTGTTCATATGGTGGTACTGTGCATGCGTGAGATATGCATGTGTATGTGCGTAGTGGGCGGTGTAGATGCTGTATGTTATTAATGTTTGTGGGTGAACGGGAGTGTGCATAACGTAGGGGTTCAGTGCATGTGATTAGGCAAGTGTGAAGGTTGCTTGGTGGTTGCTAAAACGGGTGAATTAAGGGATGTTCGGCAACGGTGATTAGATGCCAAGAATGACGTGGTAAACTAGACATGATATGGGATGGGTATGTAAAGGTCAGGCAGTTGACTGCGCCACCGAATTTGCTTGAAGACATGTTCAACAGGAATGTTCTGTCGAGACTGACGATACTTCGGGTTGTCGTAAAGCTGAGAACACGAAGATAAAAAGAAGGGCATTGAAAGTACTTCGAATCAGGTGTGGTTGCAGTTGCGGCGTCTAAATTGTTTAAGAAATTATCCAACAGGAATTCTGCATTTTCATCAATGATACCCTTCGGTTCTAATGAAGTCGGGGCTATGGAGATGAAAGGAATCGCATTAACGGTTTTATTGGTCAAAGGTAACAACTGATCATCGCACTAGATTTTGGATCGAGGAAATGTGTCAGCGACAGGTAAGTGACCTTTCGATTCAACTAGTATTTTTCTATAAAATGTATATGTTTATGTATTAATAAAAAGTGGCATTTATCTGCATTGACCGTTTTAATCATGTTTAGTTAGTCTGACTTGATTTGCTAAACAAAGCTTTTAATAGTTTAATTCCCGTCAAAATCGGACCAGCATGTAAATGATATCTTTCTTAGAAATTGTTATGGAACTCGGATTTGAAATGATTAGTGCAAGTAAGATGCCTTGGTATTTGACGTTCTTGTGAAAATTGAAGAGCTTGAAAACTATCAAAATGGGTATGAGGATGGTTTGACATTAATTAAGGAGTGATTTTGTTCACGATGAACCCAAAGGGGGTTTTTGGTTTACTCGATTGCTGTGCCCTATATCCACGGGGGAAAGTTGGATTTCGGGCCCTGGTCAACGGGGCTTGTACGTTGATGCACAGTACTGTTGCTCGTGGTTCGCCCATGCGTCCACATAATTTTATCCCGGATGGAGGTGGGATTTCGGGCCCTAGTCAGTGGGGCCTGTACGCTGACCGCAGCATATCGTTTGAGCTAATGTTGGGAATGAACCGATTGTCATGACTCTTATGCTAATGATTTTATATTTCAAATTTTAGTTTCATGTGCTCTAATTCGTTTTGCCAGATGTTTACCAACTTCATGATTTTAGACTTTTAATGCGATTATAATATAAAGTGAATTATTTTATGCATGATATGGTCCACCTAGTTGAATCATTGGTTGCTTACTGAGCACGTGGAAGCTCATCCCTTACTTATCATTTCAGGTTTGAAAGTAAGGTGATGGTGACGAGCATAGGAAGGAACAATTTGGCACTGAGCTCCGGAGACTGTATTGGTTGAGCCGCCAAAGATTTAGATTGTTGGTTTAGTTTTAGTTGTTGATAAATTAGAATTATGAGGAGTTGTAGCATGAGTATTGTATTCAAATAAAAATATGAAAATGTAATTTAAGTTTATAGAAGTTTTAATTTCCGCTGCAGATTATATGCTGATTTAGCGAGTAAGGCCTGGCAGAGCCCTCAGTTGGAGTCCATTGGGTCTGCGGCCGGTCACGTGCCTAGCTCGCGGGCCTGCCCGTGGGTTCGGGTCGTGACAATATGTGTCCTTACTTCCTGGAAAAAACAGTATTAGTTTTCCGGTGCACTACGTTTATGTCTGGCTAGCACACTATTTCAACACTCGTCACTCAACAGCCAATAGAGCCGGTCCCCCAATGGTGAGGTACTCGGGCAAAGGTTCGGCTGTCACCTATGATGAACTTACTGCTCGCGAATATATCATGCAGGCAAAGGGCTTCGCTTGGCATTCGAATGCGATGCAAAAGAGTCAAGCCCAAACCTTCACTGACAACCGCGAGCTTTCACTTTGGAAGTTCAACTACTTTGTGAGCCTTCGTTCCAGCTACCTGACTCTGCACTACGAAGATCTTTACGCTCTGGAGCCATATTCTTCGCATAGATTTTCAAGGCACTTTAGGTTTCATCAGGACCTGCCAGGGAAACATGATGGGGAGATTCCCATGATCTCTTTGGATCATCTTCACCATTTTTACCTTTCTAGCATTCGTTATTACATGAACTCCACATTTGAGATTCCTGCTTACTCATTGGACTTTGGAGCCCGTGTTTCCCAGCGTTATGCTAAATGGGGAATAGAGCATATAAGGAGTATTTCTTGATCGCTCCCAAGATGCTAGCTGACTACGCATGCGAGACTTTTTTGACTCCCAAACCTCAGAGACACGATGGTGTGCCTAGTGTTGACAATAATTCTTTGTCTTGTAAGCGCCTTCTATCGGCCAACGAGTATGATGGTGGTTCAGACTATCCTCCCGAGCACACGACTGTTTACAGGCCTGATAGGGAGGACAACGATGCTCCCCCTCGTCGAAGACGCTTGAAAAAGAAGGGTGAAACCCCCGTCCAGGAAGAAACATCAATCGATAGAGAAATAAGGCATAGTTGTGATGATGTCCAGGAAGAAACATCACGTTGGATATGGTGCATGTTCCTATCTGCATTGCAAATTTTGGCTCATAACATTTGCTACCCCTAAGTCTAGTATTGCACTTGTTTAAGCAAGGTTAGCATTTCCTCTTTTATCACCAAAATTTGACTACACTCCCAGACTATTCTTAGGAGTAACTCTTGGCCCAAAAGTAGGTGTGACGCCTTCAAAGGCCTATCCTACGAAACTTCTAGGTAAGCTTGCTAACGGCTTAGGATTTTGATTTCAATGTGCAGGGATTCAGACGGGATTTGGAATAACTTGCTGTTGTGTTACCCTTTGCACCCTGTGCGGGGGCATTCCATTAGTGGCGTGAAAAGTCATGTTCCTGTGACTTTTGAGATCAAATGAAGTCTGGCAAAAGTGTGATTATAAATTAATTTAAAGTTATAAAAGTGTTTGTATAAAAAATGCTTAAATCAGTTTTACTATGACAAAATGATCGTAGGGGACACTTAATGAATACATTTCTAATATCTATTTCGAAAGATGATGTTAAGATAACTTTCATTTGTAATTACTACTGTACACACAAATTTCGTGTCTTAATCTGCAAGACGAGAAATAATGCACAAACTACAATTTAAAGATATATATTGTTTAAAACTAAGGGTTACACCACTCTATAATTTAATTAGAAAATAAATATGAGTCCTCTGATTCAATCTCCTCTTTCGGTCACGATCCAAGGGCTAGAATAATTTGTTCTTGAACCGCTGCATTGAATTCTTCCTTGAAGGCGATTCTTGACTTGTAGAATCTCCACGGTTGAAACTGAATTTCTCTTTGATGTTGAGGATCAAAGAGTGATGAATCTTTAACGTCGAGAATGCTCGATTGAAGAACGGCACTAAATTAGTGCATATTTATTCTTCAAGTGAAGCATAATTCTCGAGATGTCGTATACTTGAGACAGAGTTCTGGCAGAGCACTGACTTATTTACAGAAACTCGGTGTGTCATTCTTCCCTACTCGAAAAGCCCTCTATTTATAGGCAAAGAGGTGAGGTTAAATTTAGAAATCCCATGATTTGGGGCTTTGTCTTCTAATTAAAAAAAATTTTGTCCCCTTAATTCAATCTCTGCTAATTAAATGAATTTATTTTCATTTAATTATTTTTTAGTCAAATTTAACTTATTTGAACTTTCTAGTAGCAAGACTATGGGTTGGACCAAATATTTTTATTTGGGCTAGTCCTTCTAACTTGTATTTAACTTCAAGCCGGTTGACTTGTTTGACTCTTGGTCAGCATGTAGGCCGCATTTTCCGTGACATTGAATATTTGACTAGTCACGAAAAAATAACTTACTATTAACTGGTAAAAAAATTATTTTCAGTGTTACAAATTATTCCCACTTCTTCAAGATTTGTGTGATACTCTTTGTTTATTCTTAGTATCGTCGCAAGGCTTGAAGTATTCTTTTGTTTTTTGGGGCATCCGCTTGCTTGGAGCCTTGGACTTACGGCTCATGCACAGACCAAGCCCTGTACTGAAGCTGATAAACCTTGGGCTTACTGCTCATCCACGGAGGAAGTCCTGTATTGAGACCGGTAAACCTTGGGCTTGCGGCTTATCCACGGACCAAGTCATGTACTGAAGCTGGTAAACCCTAGGGTTAAATGCCTATATATGAAGGTGGCCCCCTCTCTCCATTGGCCATTGACCTTTGTCTTTTCCCGGCTGATTTTCTTTTGTCTTGACTGTTGAAGAAAAAATGGCAGTGTGGAGAATAATTGAGTGAAATATGCCTGAGTCGAATGCGTTGCACTCTTTCCTTAAGACAGTATTTGCTCCCTTATAATCTGCGTAGGGTAGCAGCAAATCTGTCTCCCAAGATAAAACAGGCGAAACTCTGTTGACCACTGCAGATTGCAATCAACAGACAGAAATTTGAGAGAGAGAGAGCAAGAGAGAATTCGGAGACGAGGGTGCCTAGAACAGGTGCAAGCAGTTGTGACAGTTAAGTGATTCTGCAGATGTCACTTAACAGTCACAATCTGTAGACACATTGAACAGCTGCAATATTTGAACCAAAAGGCACCTTAGACAGATGCCATTTCGAATTTAAACAGATCTAAAACCTGTTTAATTTCGTGAACAGTTACACTGTTTCAGTCCAAATTACAACTCACAGGTTGAATTTGTCGCAAAAACTTAGGCTGGGCTCGGGCCGAGGGCTCCTAGGGACGATGCGCACGTGCGAAGTGCAAAGTGCGCCTAAAAGCACCAATAGCGCCTTTACGCCGCCGCCGCCGCCCCCGCCGCCACCGCCGCCGGCGCACACGCGCGCGTGTGCTTTGCGGTGCACCGCACATGTGCGAGTGCATGGCCATGCATACCATGTGTTTCTAGAACAATATGATATGTCACATAGCCATTTAAGTACCCTTAACTTTTCCATTTTTCAAGCCATGTGGGAACCCACTTCATGATTAGTTTCAACCTTATTAAATGCCAATGTTTGAGAGTTAATATCTCTCAAACCAATCAATCAATTTGATTGATTCTTTTTGCAACTTATTCCTTGTAGTACAAACATTAATAAGGTAACAATCAATAATGGAAAATTCCCAACAATTTCCCCCAATTTTCCAAAATTAGATTTTATCACATTCCTAATTTAGAAATGTACCTCTCTCTATCCTTTGGTAGGTCCTACTAAGATAAAGGTGTCTTTCAACTTGAACCTTTACCATATAGCAATAAAGTCAATCAGAATTCAAAGTAGCCTTAGCCTTGAACTAAGAATCCTTGGTGATTGATCATCACAACTATGTGTAGAACTTTCCAACCAAATTTCCAAATACCTGCACATTTATGGCCATGTGCCACATCTTAGGATTTTCATAAGTGCTTTAGAGACTAGCTCAAATCTCGTAGAAGCGGCCCCACTTCCCGCACTTACATAGGTAAATCTACTAAGGTGCACTTGTATGACTTGCACCTTCCTTTAAGGACATAGATTTATTAAAGGAATAACTCCCACCCTCCTTTTGTTCTCCATACATACATGCACTACCTTGAGATGGCATGGAGATCAAAATCTTCATCTTTTAGTGCATATTTGGTTATAAATACAACGTGTTTTTCCATTGAACTAGTAGACTAGAGGTTACTCTAGTATCTAGTTGGTTTCCACGTGTATGTTACCTCTCTAATTTCATGAGCTTCAAACCCATCTCCCTGGAAGTCTGCCATATTATATCCCTGCCTAGGCCTTTCGTAAAGGGATCTGCCAAATTTCTTTTGGACTTCACATAACTAACAGTAACAACTCCTTTGCTTAATTGTTCTCTCACATAACTATGTCTAAGACTTATATGTCTAGACTTCCCATTGTAAACCTTACTATATGCCCGCGTTAACGCTGCCTCATTATCGCAGAATATAGAAATAGTAGGCATTGGCTTAGGCCATAGAGGAATCTCTATCAACAGGTCTCTTAGCCATTCTGCCTCCTTGACCGCCATTGCCAAAGCAATAAACTCGGACTTCATGGTCGAATGTGAAATCAAAGTTTGCTTTTTGGAACCCCAAGAAATAGCACCTCCACCTATGGTAAATATCCAACCACTTGTGGACTTTGTTTCATCTGAGTCCGTAATCCAGTTTGCATCTGTGTACCCTTCCAAAACGGCAGGAAATTCCTTGTAAGTTAGTGCATAGTCCATTGTTCCCTTAAGATACTTAAGTACTCTAAACACCGTATTCCAATGGACTTGCCCGGGATTATGAGTAAACCTACTCAAAACACCAACCGCAAAGGCTATATCTGGTCGGGTACATTGCATGATATACATCAAGCTGCCAATAACACTAGAATACTCTAGCTGAGAAACACATTTCCCTTCATTTGCCCTCAACTTGATCGAAGGGTCATATGGAGTAGTAACCGGGGCACAATTCTCGTGATTAAATTTCTTTAAAATTTTCTCAATATAATGAGACTGTGATAAAGAAATAGAATCCGAGGATCTAATTATTTTCATTCCCAATATAACATTGGCTTCCCCCATATCCTTCATATCAAACGATGAAGATAGAAATATTTTAGTTTTCAACACAGTATCTAAATCAGTTCCAAAGATTAACATATCATCCACATACAAACATATTATCACACCACGTCCTTTATCAAACTTAGAATAAACGCATTTGTCACATTCATTTATTCTAAATCCATGAGAGAGAACGACTTGGTCAAATCGTTCATGCCACTACTTAGGAGCTTGTTTTAAGCCATACAAAGATTTGATGAGCTTACAAACCTTTGTTTCTTGGCCCTTTAGTACAAAACCTTCCGGTTGTTCCATGTACACTTCCTCATCTAAAATACCATTTAGAAAAAGCAGTCTTGACGTCCATTTGGTGTATAACTAGTTTGTTAATGGACGATAAAGCAAACAATAATCTTATAGTGCTAAGTCTGGCTACCGGAGCATAAGTGTCGAAATAGTCAATTCCTTCCTTTTGTTTAAAACCCTTGGCTACAAGTCTAGCTTTATACTTATCTACAGATCCGTCTGGCTTAAGCTTTCGCTTAAAGATCCATTTGCAGCCTATTGGTTTATACCCTGGTGGTAAATCCGTCAATACCCAAGTTTGGTTTGACATTATCGATTCCATTTCATCATTTATGGCTTCTTGCCACAAGTCAGAATCTCGAGAAGTTATGGCTTCTCGATATGTAAGAGGGTCATGTTCTACGTTATACATATGAGAGTAATCACCTTCATTTCTACTTCCCTCAACTAAGAATTGGTAGAAATCTGGACCATAGGTTTTTTCAATCCTTGCTCTCTTACTTCTCCTTAGTTCACCTCCTTCCCCCATTTCCGGAGTAGGGTTAACTTTATCCTCATCGACTGTGTCTTCACTTTTCCGATTTCTAGAGAAAGAATGTTCAAAAAATTCTGCATCTCTAGATTCCAAAATAATATTTTGGCTAACGGATTCTGTTGATTCCATGGTTAAGAATCTATACGCTTTGCTATGTTGAGCATAACCTATGAAGACACATTCGATTGCCTTTTGCCCCAATTTGGGTCTTTTCGGATCGGTTAGCCTTACTAAAGCCCTACACCCCCATACTTTAAGGTGTCCAAAAGAAGGATTTCTCTTCTTCCATAACTCGTAGGGTGTGACATTAGATACCTTGTGGGGTATACGATTAAGTATATATGTAGAAGTCATGAGTGCTTCCCCCCACAAATTCTTAGGCAAATCTGAAGTAAGTAATAAGGTATTAACCATTTCTTGCAAGGTCCTATTTTTCCTCTCGGCTACACCATTTTGTTGTGGACTATAAGGAGCTGTAACTTGATGTATGATACCCCAAGTTTCAAATAGATCATCAAAGGAAAGATATTCACCTCCCCTATCCGACCGTAAAATTTTAATCTTACGATCTAATTGATTCTCTACTTCTGCTTTGTAAATTTTAAATTTATCCAAAGCTTCATCCTTAGTCCTTAGCAAGTACGTGTATGTATAACGTGAACAATCATCTATAAATGTAATGAAGTATCTTTTACCACCCCTTGTTAAATGACCTTCCATTTCACACAAGTCCGAATGTACTAATTCTAATAGTTGTGTTTTCCTCTCAACCCCTTTAAAGGGTTTTCTGGCTATTTTAGCCTTTATGCAAACTGAACATTTCTCTAAACTAGGTGAAGTATTTTGAGCCAATTTTACCATACTTTTCATGCGTTTATAATTAACATGACCTAGTCTAGAATGCCATAAATTAAATGGAACAACAATATAAGCAAACTTAGTATCGTTATTAGAAATAGTAACTTGTACAATCCATTGGTTATATATCCCTTGCCAACATAGTTCCCTCCCTTGGTCAGAATAACACTATCTGACTCAAACAAAATCTTAAATCCAAATTGATTAAGCATACTAACAGATATAAGATTTTTCCTAACATCGGGAACAAAAAGCACATCCTTTAAGGTCAGCTTCTTTCCGGAGGAGAGATAGAGCACAACAGTTCCTTTGCCCATGACCTTAGCCGTAGATGAATTTCCCATGCAGAGATGATATCCCTCCGCAACTGGCTGGAGGTCCTTGAACAGATTTCTGTTTTTAGCAATGTGCTTGGTTGCACCGGAGTCCACCCACCACTCTTCATCTTCCCCCATCATGTTGGCTTCGAAAACCACTGCAACGAAGTCCTCGTTGTCAACCACATTGGCATGGTCCTTTTTCTGCCTCTTAGCCACTCGGCAATTCTTCTTGAAGTGGCCAATTTTCCCACACTTCCAACAGGCCTTTTTAGGCTTGTCTTGCCGGTTGGTAGAAGCAAAAGCTTGACCATCAAGCTTACGCTTAGTGCCACTAGAGGATGCATGATCTATTACAAGAGCCTTGGAGGATTTGTTTTCTTCCAACTCAAGCCTATCCAAGTTTCGAGAATTCTCTTCAACTTGGATATACTTGACCAACTCTTGCATGGTCATGGCATCCTTCTTTTGTTTTAACTCTTTACGACATTCTTTCCAAGCTAAAGGCAATTTAGAAATTATTGTAGACACTTGGAAAGACTCGTCAAGAGAGTGGCCCTCCGAAATAATTAAATTCATAATCATTTGCAGTTCATGAATCTGAGTAATAACAGACTTGCTATTTTCCATGCGGAAGTCAAACAACTTACTGATTAGGAATTTTTTATTCCCGGTGTCCTCCGTCTTGTACTTGCTGTCGAGATCATCCTATAGTTCTTTGCGGTGCTGTTTGCGTACTTGATCTCGTACACGTCGTATAAAGTGTCGGACAGCCCTCCCAAAACGTAGCCCTTACAGTAGGTGTCGTCATCCTCCCACCTTTGCTTTTGCTTCATGGTAGTCTGCTTTATTGCTTCGTCTGCAGCTTCATCCACAATTGGCTTAGGAATAGTGAGCACATAGGCAATTTTCAATGTAGCAAAAAATAAGTACATCTTGCTCTTCCATCGCCTAAAGAAAGAGCCATCGAACTTAGCCAACTTTGATATGTCGTTGATCACCGACATCCTTGAAGTATTCTCCATCGTAGCCAAAATACTGTCTTAAGATTGTTGAAGAAAAAATGGCAGTGTGGAGAATAATTGAGTGAAATATGCCTGAGTCGAATGCGTTGCACTCTTTCCTTAAGATAGTATTTGCTCCCTTATAATCTGCGTAGGGTAGCAGCAAATCTGTCTCCCAAGATAAAACAGGCGAAACTCTGTTGACCACTGCAGATTGCAATCAACAGACAAAAATTTGAGAGAGAGAACAAGAGAGAATTCGGAGACTGCAAATGATCTGACCATCAGCCCTATTTATAGACACCAAAGGGTGCCTAGAACAGGTGCAAACAGTTGTGACAGTTAAGTGATTCTGCAGATGTCACTTAACAGTCACAATCTGTAGACACACTAAACAGCTGCAATATTTGAACCAAAAGGCACCTTAGACAGATGCCATTTCGAATTTAAACAGATCTGAAACCTGTTTAATTTCGTGAACAGTTACACTGTTTCAGTCCAAATTACAACTCATAGGTTGAATTTGGCGCAAAAAGTTAAGCTGGGCTCGGGCCGAGGGCTCCTAGCGACGATGCGCACAGCGCCAATAGCGCCTTTACGCCGCCGCCCCCGCCCCCGCCCCCGCCCCCGCCGGCGCACGCGCGCGCGTGTGCGGTGCGGTGCACCGCACATGTGCGAGTGTATGGCCGTGCATACCATGTGTTTCTAGAACAATATGATATGTTACATAGCCATTTAAGTACCCTTAACTTTTTCATTTTTCAAGCCATGTGAGAACCCACTTCATGATTAGTTTTAACCTAATTAAATGCCGATATTTGAAAGTTAATATCTCTCAAACCAATCAATCAATTTGATTGATTCTTTTTGCAACTTATTCCTTGTAGTACAAACATTAATAAGGTAAGAATCAATAATGAAAAATTCCCAACAATGGCTGCCAGCGGATTTTTTTTTTTATCACGGTTGCGGCTGTTTTGCTGTTCCGCACATTGGTAATTAAGAGGTACGCATCTTCTTATTGTCCCTTTATCACCGCATTCATCATGCCTTTCATCTGTTCTTATATGCTTCAATATGTGTAAGAAATTTGTTGTCTGTCAAGTTTGCCGTCCAACTTGCTATCAAATTGTGTCATCAGATTTACTGCTTGTAATCAAATTGCCAACTAGTATGTATATATTCAGAGATCAAAGCATGGTACTTTTGGATGAATCTTAAAAAATAAAATAAAATAAAATTGGACAAGCCCTTCATCGGTGGACGGAGCCATTTTCTGGCGTTCGACAAGGCTGTCGATGGCGGCGTTCACCGAGGCTGTCGACGGCGAGCCGCTGCCCTTTGCCGTGACGCACTGATCTGGCGCCACCGTCCTTCTGCTCCTTTCTTCTGTTTTCCTGTTCTTTCAAAACTCTCTCTCTCTGTCTCTCTCTCTCTCTCTTTTTTTTTTTTGTGGGCCTCACGCCCTCTTTCTTTCACTTTTATTCTTTTTCCATTTGTTTTCTTGGTCTTCCCCCACTTTGTTTCTTTCCAGACCGTCCTCTCTTTTTTCTTTCTTGGACTTTTCTTCACCCTTTTTCGTTCTCTTCTCTTTTTGGTTTCTTCTCCTGTCCCCACTCATTTCTCTTCTTTGGGCTGAACGACCAGTTGACTCTCTTGTTTGTTCTTTTGTTTCGTGGTCCTTTTTTTTACACTGTAAAACACAGGCACCTTAAAATACATGCTTAATACAGGCACCTTTTTTTTTTTACACTGTATGTGAGCATCCGCATCGCATATCCCGCGCTCATCTGTAAATATACATGCTTGCTTCTCAATCTTTTAAGAGGAAACTGTATTTTTCTGACAACTTGTGATTATTTTTTACCGACACCTTTGTTTATGTCTGGATGCACTTGTGACAATAATGTCAAATTAGCTTTTCCTGTAACATGCTTAATAGGAACCAGATTCTGCCTTTCTGCGTCTGCAAGCCATCTGCTGACTCGACGTACGTGATCATAGCAAGCTCGCCGACTGACTCTAATAACGCGCTCGGCATGTCTTGCACGTGGACATTCCCTACTGTGCAAGTCCTCTGTTGACCCGCATTCTGAAGGCACCCGCAGCATGTCTTGACCAGTCAGCTCTAGAAATGCGCTCGACACGTCTTGCACGTTGACTTTCTGTCATGTGCGAGTCCTCTGTCGATCAGCATTATGATCGTGACCGTAGCATCACTCCATCAGCTAGTTCCAAAAATGCGCTCGACACGTCTCGCACTTTGACTTTCCCTCATGTGCGAGTCGTCTGTCGACCGGCATTGTGACCGTGATTGAAGCATCACTCCATCAGCTAGTTCTAGAAATGCACTCGACATGTCTCGCACGTTGACTTTCCCTCATGTGAGAGTCCTCTGTCGACCAGCATTGTGATTGTGATTGAAGCATCACTCCATCAGCTAGCTCCAGAAATGCGCTCGACACGTCTCGCACGTTGACTTTCCCTCGTGTGCGAGTTCTCTGTCGACCAGCATTGTGATCGTGATTGAAGCATCACTCCATCAGGTATATCCAGAAATGCGTTCGACACGTCTCGCACGTTGACTTTTCCTCGTGTGCGAGTCCTCTGTCGACCAGCATTGTGATCGTGATTGAAGCATCACCCCATCAGGTATATCCAGAAATGCACTCGACACGTCTCGCACGTTGACTTTCCCTCATGTGAGAGTCCTCTGTCGACCAGCATTGTGATTGTGATTGAAGCATCACTCCATCAGCTAGCTCCAGAAGTACATTTGACGCGTCCTGCTCATGAATCTTATTCGCATTATCTACTTTTTCTTGCGTTCTTATCATCGTTGTTTTCAGTCATGCAGCACGCTTCTTTAGGCCATCGCATAATAATGATTTTTTTTTTGACAAACTTTGTAGTATGGTCTTCTTCAAGGAAACCGTGACATCTAACTGGTCATACCTTATGATTGTGGATGAGAAAGATGATAGTATTGATGACGACACCCTTTTATTGACACGACCATTTGTAGAGACTAGGCTTGCTAAGAAGTGGAAAAACAAGTATGACCCGCCAAACTTGCCATTGTGGTCGATTAATTTAATTGATGATGGAGGCTCGAAGAAGACCGTGCTAAGATCCTGCAATCATGGGGATATCTCTCGGTGTGATCCATATCCTTCCCTTGGGCAAAGAATCATATCCAAGAAGATGACTTGGGGGACCATTTATAAAATGAGCGGTAAGTTTTTATACACCCCTCTCTATTGGGAGTGGGTAGAAGATGTCCTTGGGCGTAGCAGGGAGGTTCTTATAAAAGTTCAAGTCTATGATGCCGTTTATGCTTCTTTGTTCCTGTACGATCGAAATGTCAACAATTTTTGGGCGTTTTGTGAATGTTGGTGTCCTACCACTAACACGCTGCATACTGCTGTTAGAGAGATGTCTGTTTCTTTATGGGAGTTGTTCCAACTCTCTGGACTTCCCATTTATGGAGCGATCTACGAAGAGATAGTGCCGAGTAGAGACGATCTTCTGGCGAAGGACAAACACGAAAATTACCTTGTTCCTGCTAGCTATCAATATCTGTTTGCAGCATATCATTACATTCTTCAAAACAAAGAGACGAAGCGCCAAAAGATCACCATTATAGAATGGATACAATTTTGGTATGGTGGACCCCTTCGTTATCAATCCAGGAAAAATGGGAAGAATGGACAAGGTTCTGGTTCTGTTGGCACTCCTTCAGGGGTGTTCACTTCTTTGAAGAATTGGTTGAGGAAACATCATAGTGGATTTACTGAGATCGGAGTGGATGACGACTACCGCGAAGAGGTTTACCTGTCGGCTTTATTGTCTTGCTGGCTGTGCATCTTTTGTCTCCCCGTCAGAGAACTACAACAGATTTGTCCTGGCACCTTTAAAGCTGCCAGTATGATGGTCAAAGGTCATGTATTTGGCCTGGCTGTTCCCGTCTTAACGAGCATTTATAAAGGGCTTAACAGAATATCTGTGTCCTCACCTCCTGCAAAGAGCAGTATTAGTTTTTTGGTGCACTACGTTTATGCCTGGCTGGCATACTATTTCAACACTCATCACTCAACAGCCAATAGAGCAGGTCCCCAAATGGTGCGGTACTCGGGCGAAGCTTCGGCTGTCACCTATGATGAACTTACTGCTCGGGAATATATCATGCAGGCAAAGGGCTTCGCTTGGCATTCGAATGCGAAACAAAAGAGTCAAGCCCAAACCTTCACTGACAACCACGAGCTTTCACTTTGGAAGTTCAACTACTTTGTGAGCCTTCGTTCCAGCTACTTGACTTTACACTGCGAAAATCTTTACGCTCTCGAGCCATATTCTCCGCATAGATTTTCAAGGCACTTTAGGTTTCATCAGGACCTGCCCAGGAACCATGATGGGGAGATTCCCATGATCTCTTTGGATCGTCTTCACCATTTTTACCTTTCTAGCATTCGTTATTACATGAACTCCACAGTTGAGATTCATGCTTACTCATTGGACTTTGGAGCCCGTGTTTCCCAGTGTTATGCTAAATGGTGGAATAGAGCATATAAGGAGTATTTCTTGATCGCTCCTAAGATGCTAGCTGACTACGCATGCGAGACTTTTTTGACTCCCAAACCTCAGAGACACGATGGTGTGCCTAGTGTTGACATCAATTCTTCGTCTTGTAAGCGCCTTCTATCGGCCAACGAGTATGATGGTGGTTCAGACTATCCTCCCGAGCGCACGACTATTTACAGGCTTGATGGGGAGGACAACGATGCTCCCCCTCGTCGAAGACTCTTGAGAAAGAAGGGTGAAACCTCCGTCCAGGAGGAAACATCAATTGATAGAGAAGTAAGGCATAGTTGTGATGATGCCCAGATAGCTGCCTTAGACAAAATACCTGTTCACACGGATCCTGCAATGGCTATCGATTCTTCACTTCATAAATTTTTTCATGTGTTCCAAGCTTGTCGCAACCTATTAAGGGTATACAGGTATAACTCTTGATAAGACAAAAGTATAGATTTTATTCTTATCATGCTTCTTATCTACCTTCTTCTTTCTTTCGTCTACAGCTCGAGAGTGCTGCTTTTGGTGATGGAAATGATATTACTCTTGAGGGTAGTGACGATTCAGTGGAGGGATTATGCTTCTTCGATCGCGTGACAAAGGGGGTTCCGACATCGTCACACTCTCCTATTCAACATGCCCCGCCGTGTGCAGTCCAGTCAGGTCTTGAAAGTACACGTGTCTCCGCATCGACATCAGCTAAACTTGTAACTCCTGATAGAGTAGCAAAATTTGAACATCAAGTCAGAGCGAGCTCGCCAGCGCTTCCTACTTGTCAGTCTGGGAGTCAACCTTGCAATCAACCAGCATTTGTGACGATGCTCACTTTTAGTGTTGGCGTGATTTATTCAGAAGCGCATCGTAAGGCAGCCTACGAAATGGGTGAACATGTAAAAGAACAGTTCACCAAAGCATCTCCAGAGCAGCTGTTGAGTCATGAGGAAAAGTTTAGTCAAATTTTGAAGTGATTAAAACGAATGGGGTGGATCCGTCTCCACTACAGAAGCGAGTCGAGGCCTTTATGACTCATGTTAGAACGTATCAGGATTTACAATCGTAGCATGCTGGGGCATTGACTTCTTTTGACCTTGCCGAGCGATTGGTTGATGTTGAGGGTCACATTGATGAGGCTACTTCTGACGAAGGGAAAGAGTTAAGCGCAGTCAGACTCTGCAAGACCAGCTATCACGAGTGGAGTTGAAACAGGAGGCTTCGAGACAAGAGTTGGTGCAACTAGAGTCAGAAGTAGAAAAACTTCAGTTCAAGATCACTCAAGTTGATGAGGAGATACGTGGGAGCCAGACAGCCATTGCTAAGCTGAAGGAAGATCACCTGGTTGTTCAGCAAACTCCTGTCGTTAGTGCTGATGATGTCGCTAAACTTGAAGCATTACGACAAGTGCTCGAGGATGAGCGCAAGGAGATCTCTAAACTAGGCTGGATGTGATGACTTATAGCTTTTCTCATTATTATTATTTTTATTTTCACATGTTGAGATTTTATCCGCAATAACTCAAGCATATTGAATGGAAAGAAGACGATTATCTAGTAACAATGGTCTTCCATTTATTTATTTATAAATTTTCTTTATGTTTGTTTGACTGGACTAAAAAAAAAAAATTCAAGTAGCCTACGTACCCAAGAAGGGATCAAGTCATAACATAGTTTAAGTAAAATGTAAATGATTTTTTTTATTTGGGCCGTTCACAGTTTTAGCTCGTGCGGGCCAGGAGCATCGGCGGCTTCAAGGGTAGTACTGCTTTAAGAATTTCCCGTTTATAGGTCCCACCCGTAGACCGTCTTAATCAACTATCATGTAGGTTCCATTGGTGTAGACTTCCTTTACCACGTAAGGTCCATCCCATTTTGAGGTGAATTTGTTCCCCGTGCGATGGGTGATGAGGATAGGTCTCTGGACAGCCAAGACCAAGTCGCCGACAGTAAAAGATCGTGGCCTAACTCTTTTGTTGAAGGCCCTCGAGAGTCTGGCTTGATAGCACTCGAAGAGTTGCTGCGCTTCAAGTCTTTTTTTCATCGAGTGCTTCCAATTCTTCAAGGCGGAGTCGTGCATTATCTTCACTTGTCAAACCCTCCTGGATTGCGAACCTTAACGAAGGAATCTGCTGTTCAAGCGGCAAGACAGCTTCGACACCATAGACAAGGGAGTATGGAGTTTCTTGAGTGGGAGTACGATATGTTGTTCGGTACGCCCATAAGGCTTCTCCAATTTCTCATGCCAATCTTTTTTAGATTTGGCCACGACCTTTTTGAGCAAATTACACAAGGTCTTGTTGAATGCCTCCGCAAGGCCATTAGTTGGAGCGTTATACATCGAGGAGTTATGCTGCTTGAAACCAAACTTCATGCAGAGTTGATTCATCAAGGTATTATAGAAAGGCTTTCCATTGTCCGCGATGATGTAATGAGGCACCCCATATCGAAAGATGAGGTTACTCTTGATGAAGTTCACCACCGTCTCTTTTTTCACTTCTTTAAGCGGAACTACTTCTGCCCACTTGGAGAAGTAATTTGTCACGGCGAGGATGAATAGGTGACTTCCAGATTACTTTGGAAGAGGGCCAACTACGTCTAGTCCCCACGCATTAAAGGGCCAAGAGGCAACTGTAGGATGCAATGGTTCTGGAGGTTGATGGATAAAGTTTGCATGAAACTGACATGCTTGACATCTTTTTGCATAGTCCAAGTAGTCTTTGACCATAGTCGGCCAGTAGTAGCCCATCCTCTTGATTCGAAAGTGAAGCTTCGGACCTGATTGGTGAGCACCACATACACCCGAATGAGCTTCGTCCATGGCTTGAGCAGCTTCCTCTTCTCCTAAGCAACGTAGAAACAATCCTTCATAGGAGCGACGGAATAGAGTATCCTTATAGTAGATGAACCTTGGCGCTCTCCTTCAGATTTCGGTCTTATGCCTTATTTCTTCAGGCAGTCTTCCATGTTCGAGATAGTCGATGAGGGGTTGCCTCTAATCTTCAGCTTCGACAACTCGGACCGAGATAGCATCAGTCTCTTCAATTCGACAGTCAAGCAGTTCGGGCAAGACCCATTGTTGACAAACTGGGATATCAACTTTATCTTTACCTCGTAGTGCCAAAGTTGTTGCTAGGTTAGCCAAGGCATCCGCCATACGGTTTTCCTCCCTTGGGACATGTTCAAGTTCCACACTGTCGAATTTATTTATCAAAATAGTAGCATAGCAAAAATATGGAACAATATCTTCCTTCTTGACTTCATACTCCCTAAGAACCTGATTGATGACTAGCTTGGAGTCGCCGCTAACTGCAAGGCTTGGAATTCCTAGTTCTAATGCCATTTGTAGACCAATGATAAGGGCCTGATATTTGGCGACATTATTTGAGCATTTTTCGCCAAGCGTGAATGCGTATGGTAAGACTTGTCACTGTGGTGAGACAAAGACTACTTCGGCACCTACCCCATCCAACCGTGCTGCTCCATCAAAAAACATCATCCAAGGTTGGAGGGTTTCAACAAAGAACACTTCTTCGTCAGGGAAGTCTTCAGAAATCTCCCAATCTGCCGTGATAGGATGGTCTGTGAGGAAGTCTGCAAGGGCTTGCCCTTTGATTGCTGTCCTCGAAACGTATACAATTTCAAACTCATTAAAGAGTATTGACCATCTCGCTAAACGCCCTGATAGGATTGTCTTGGCCATGACATACCTTAGAGGATCTGCTTTTGAAATTAAATGCACTGTGTATGCCAAAAAATAATGCCTCAGTTTTTGCGATGCAAAAACCAATGCTAGGCACGTTTTCTCGATCGGGTTGTACTTGAGTTCTGTTTCCGTCAACCAACAGCTCAAGTAATACAACGCCTTCTCTTTTCTATCCTGGTCATCTTGTGCCAGCATTGCACCTAGGGATTCTTCTTTGGCCGCAATGTAAAGGATCAACGGCTTTCCAGGCGTTGGTGCTCCCAAAACTGGAGGGCTAATAAGGTACTTTTTGATACTGTCGAATGCATTCTGGCAAGCTTGATCCCATTCGAAAGATGTATCTTTCTTCATGAGATGATTGAAAGTCTGACAGCGACCTGCCAGATTTGAGATGAATCGCTTAATGTATGAGAGTGATCCTTGAAGACTCTGAAGTTCTCGCAAATTTTTTGGCGGAGGCATCTTTTGTATTGCCTCGATTTTAGATTGATCAACTTCGATGCCTCGGTGACGGATGATGAAGCCAAGGAACTTTCGGGATGAGACCCCAAAAGCACACTTAAGAGGGTTCATTTTGAGTTGATGTTTCCTCAACCGGTTGAATTCAACGCGTAAATCTTGCAGCTGATCTTCTCTCTTCTTTGTTTTGACCACCAAATCGTCAACATAGCATTCCACAATTTTGTGTAGCATGTCATCAAATATTTTCTGCTTGGCACGCTGATAAGTTGCCCAGCATTCTTCAGTCCAAAAGGCATTACTCTGTAGCAGTAGATTCCTTTTGGGGTGCGGAATGCAGTTTTTTCCTCATCTTCAGGTGCCATGCGTATTTGGTTGTACCCTGCACATCCATCCATAAAGGATAAAACCTCATGCCCAGCTGTCGCATCCACCATGAGCTTGGTTATAGGTAGAGGGAAGTTGTCTTTTGGACATGCTTGATTTAAATCGTGAAAGTCTACACATACGCGTAGCTGCCCATTTTCTTGCCCGCCGGCACTATACTTGAGATCCATGTAGGGTACTTTACTTCCCTGATGAACCCAGCTTCAATCAGCTTGTTAATTTCAACTTCTATATCTAAGACAACCTTTGGATGGAATGTACGTTGAGCTTGCTTGACAGGGCGTATCCCATTTTTAACAACAAGATGATGAACCGCGACCTTAGGATCAAGCCCCGACATTTCCTTGTATGTCCATGCGAAGACATCTTTGAATTCTTTCAGCAATTCAAAATATTTTTTCTCTTCCTCGAGGTTAAGTTGAGCGTTGATGAAGATGGACCTAGGATCTTCAGAGGTTCCTAAGTTGAGTTCTTTAAGGTCATCAACCATAGGTTGCCCCCCGTCCTCGAGTTGGGGAGGTGCCTCCATCAGATCATCTTCGACAGCATCTAGAGTTGCGTCTTCTTCCACTGTGATGTGATACACAGCTTCAACAACCTCCTCATCATTGAGTCTCTTTTTCTCGACTTGATTTTTACCTTGCCCAGTAATGACAATGGTCCTTCTTTTAGCTTTAAGGGTTCCATCATTGCTGACATCTATCTTGGTCTTTTGCTTCATTCGAGACAGAACAAGGCTTCTAGTTTCTCTATCTTCCTTGGGTCTGGCCTCCATCTCTGCTATCGCTTCAAAGTTCTTATCATCGATCTTACCAGTTGGGCTGCCCAATCTTGAGAATGCAGAGGCTTGGGGACGTTTTGTAGAATCTGTCTTGCTCTTATTAAAGGTCGTAACCCCTAACCTTTTAAAGGCAGAAATTTGAAAGGATTGGTCGCTTGAGCTAGTCTCGCCTTGGTTCAAATTGGCTGTTGTCGAGGTTTGAATCCTATCAAACACTGAGGTCTGTGGTAGAGCAGGTTGTTCATCATCCGGCCCATCAAATTATTCGGCAGTGATGTACTTTGTGCTAACTTTATTTTGTTTGCTCTTTAGGGGTACCCGAATAGGTCGATCGGGTTCATAACCAACACCCGTCCTTGGCGGACTAACTCGGTGCCCTTGCTGTCTTAACTTCTTTTGGGTTTCGTTAAGTTCGTGGACCTTTTCACCCGTTAACTCTGGGCTAAGTTCTCCGAGGGGCACCGGATTTTCAAAATCATAACCAGAATTTTTCAACAGCTTTTGAGCTTTAGCATCAAAACCTTTATAAATCTTCATGGTGAGCGGACGTGGATGCTTGGCCATGTCTCGTGAAGGCTCGACAAATCCCTTCAGCGGTAGCCTGACGGTCCCGATGGTTGTTAGAGGTACAGTCAACTCTTCTTTAAGGGCCTGAACGTCTGCCTTCTTTGGGACTCTTGCAACTCTGACTTCTTTCATTTCGACCAGTTCAACAAAGGATGATTGTCCCTCTGTTCTACGAGACACAGGGATGTACCTAAAGACAGGTGACTCTTTTCGCGTCTTTTCTGATGGTGGCTTCTTTTCTCCTGATACCGAGCCTTTCAAGACTTCTTTAGTTTCAGGTTGCAAAGGCACCATGACTTGTTAACCCTTTTGGGGCTCGTTTCTCTTTGCAGAGGATGTTTCCATCGGAAGACATTCTTGGGACATCTCGGACTCCATATAGAACTTTGCGTCTGCAAAATGAGACCCTACTTCAGTAAATGGTCTACAATCACCATCAACCTTCTTTTCTCCATCCTTGCAGAATTTGAGACATTGATGAAGAGTGGGCAACACCACCCCATTCTCGTGAGCCCAAGGCCGGCCTAACAACAAGTTTTAAGACGTCTTGGCATCAATAACGTGGAACAAAGTTTCTGACTTTAATTCCCCGATAGTGAGCCCGAGACGAATCATGCCAATCGCCCTTTGCCCCCCTTGGTTGAAACCTTGTATCACCAGTCGAGACTTGGAAAGTTCATCCATTGTAATTCCAATTTGTTTCATGATGAACTTTGGCATGATGTTCACTGCCGACCCTCCATCAACAAGCATTCGGTTCACCTTTCTTTCCTGGATATGACCTGAAACGAAGAGAGGTCTATTGTGAGGCTTGGAACCCAACTGTAGGTCCTCGTCCGTGAAGGTGATAGCCGCGCAACAGGATGTACACGTCACAGGTGCAGTCCTAAGGTCTTCGATTTTATCGATGGCAGAGCTGTACTTCTTAGGATCTTCCAAACCATTTTTTATTACTTCATGTGCTGGTTGGGGAAGGTCAAGCATCTCCTGAAGTGTGAACCGCAGAGGTGAGCCTTGTAGAGAGGTCAGCATGCTCTCATTATCTTCGCCAATAAACTCCTCATCTGAGTCAGGCTCGTCTTCATGCACGGAGACCATGCAAACAATTTCGACTACCTCATCTTTCAAGTAGCCACTCAGAAAGAAGTCTCCAAGGGTTATCGACTTGGGAATGTCCTGTCGAAAACCTTCATCAACTTTCTTGCGACTCTTCTTAGCAGCGTGCCCCATCCCCTTACGGCGTTGCTGCTTGCCTTTTTTAACTATCCTCTTTTCTCGACAAAATTGTTGCAAAGGATTTGCTAGTTGCTTCTTCGGTTTTCTCTGCGTGACTAGTATCCATCCATCGGCGTTTGTATCCATGAACCGGTTAGCGTTAGTTGACACTTCCGATATTTTTTGAGGGAGTTCAACTTTTACGGGGTCTAACGTTCCAAACTGGATAGTCGTCATCCGTGCTCCCAACATATTATTTGACGTATTTGTGCCCCTTGAAGGAGTCACGTCACTTGAGATGATTGAGGCATGGTTTGACTCTTCTACCCCCTCAATGTCTAACTCAATCTTTCCTTTCTTCGCCAAATTCATGATCAACTCCTTAAGTATGAAGCATTTTTCAGTCTTATGGCCAAGGATACGGTGATACTTACAGTACCTCAGCTCGTTGACTCTCTTTGATTCCTCCGGACGCTTTGACTTTGGGAGCTCAATGATTCCTTTTTCGAGCAAAAAGTCGAGTATGCCTGGTACGTCAGAATTTGGAAAGGGGTAGACCTTCCCTTCTAACTCCTTCAATGAAGGTTGTGCCTGGGTTTTTCTCAGAGGTGTTCTGGTGCCTTTTCTTCCTTTAAAACTTTCAAAGGAGCCGTGGTAACTGCCAAGGACTCCTCGGTCATTTTAGAAGACCGTTCAACCTTCTTTCCTTCCTTTCGCTCTTTACGGGGGTCAGGCAATGCAGGACTATTGCCACCATGTTTGGCAATGCTGATTTCCATGTCATGGGCCCGTGTTGCCAATTCTTCAAAGCTTGCTGGTCTGTTACCTTAAAGAATGTACAACAAGCCCCAGTGCATGCCTTGCATGCAAATTTCTACTGCCGAAGTCTCCGACAGCCTTTCTTTGCAGTCTAGGCTTAGCGAGCGCCATCTGTTAATGTAGTCTACCACTGGCTCGTCTTTCCACTGCCTGGTGTTCGTGAGTTCCATCATGCTAACCGAACGTCGCATGCTGTAAAATCAGTTCAGGAACTCACGTTCCATTGCTTCCCAACATTCAATTGACTCGGGCTCGATTTCAGTGTACCAGTCGAACGCATTTCCTTTGAGAGACCTGACGAATTGTTTGACAAGGAGGTCTCCTTCAGTGCCTGCATTGTTGCAAGTTTCAACGAAGTGAGCAACATGTTGCTTTGGATTGCCCGTCCCATCGAACTGTTGGAACTTTGGTGGTCCCATCTAACTGCTGGAACTTTGGTGGCTGATACCCTGCTGGCATCCTCATGTTGTCGATTCGCTTTGTGTAAGGCTTTGAATACATGAGGTTGTTGCGAGAAGGTCCTCCGTATTGTGCCCTGATTGTGCTCGTTATCATGTCTTGTAACTGTTGCACCGAGAAGGAGGCGACAGAGTTGGACCTGTCCTCTTTTTCGAACCCGTCAAAAGTGGACTCATCGTGACGTCCGTTGGCGCCACCCTTCTTTGAGGCTTCATTGACTTCACCTCAGTTAGACTCCTCGTTGGCCTACAACTCCAACTTGTTCATGAGAGTTGCAATTTGAAAGTCCTTCTCTTCTACAGCCTTGGCTAGTTCTCAAAGGCCCGAGACATAGTAGCAAGTTGTTCCTCAATTGACATAGATCTGGTCATCATGACTTGCATGGTAACGGGGGGCACAAAATTGTGTGACTCGGAGCGTGGTGATGACACAAGGTGTTTCAGGCTTCCGGGGGAAGAACATGATTGCGAACCGGTGCTGGAGTCTGCATCAGAGGCATATTGAAATGATGGTGGAGGCATCTCATTCTCCAACTCAAGGTGGGGGACTTTTGATCTCGACACCCCGTCTTTCTCGTGATGAGAAACAACAGCCTCCCTGAATTGAACGTGTGGCTTAACCGGGGGCTTGGAAGCTGGTAGCATCACTTGGTTAGGGGCAACCATTTCATCCCTGGCCTTGCTTCGAGTCACAGGGCCGGTTGAAGCGCTACTGCTACTACTCCTCACAGTGGCGCTTTTTGAGGTGTTCTCCATGGCTTGCATCTGCTGCACTTTCTTTAGTGCCATTGATGTGTTGGAGATGATCTGGAAATCTTCTTCGGAGAAAGAGATGAGAGGCAGAGTAGGTCCCACTGGGCGTGCCAGAAATTTGTATACACAAATTTCGTGTCTTAATCTGCAAGACGATAAATAATGCACAAACTACAATTTAAAGATATATATTGTTTAAAACTAAGGGTTACACCACTCTGTAATTTAATCAGAAAATAAATATGAGTCCTCTGATTCAATCTCCGCTTTCGGTCACGATCCAAGGGCTAGAATAGCTTGTTCATGAACAGCTGCGTTGAATTCTTCCTTGAAGGCGATTCTTGACTTGTAGAATCTTCACGGTTGAAACTGAATTTCTCTTTGATGTTGAGGATCAAAGAGTGATGAATCTTTAACGTCGAGAATGCTCGATTGAAGAACGGCACTAGATTGGTGCGTATTATTCTTCAAGTGAAGCGTAATTCTCGAGATGTCGTATACTTGAGACAGAGTTCTAGCAGAGCGCTGGCTTGTTTGCAGAAACTCGGTGTGTCCTTCTTCCCTACCCGAAGCCTTCTATTTATAGGCAAAGAGGTGAGGTTAAATTTAGAAATCCCATGATTTGGGGCTATCTTCTAATTGAAGAAATTTTTGTCCCCCTTAATTCAATCTCAGCTAATTAAATGAATTTATTTTCATTTAATTATTTTTTAGTCAAACTTGACTTATTTGAACTTTCTAGTAGCAAGACTATGGGCTGGACCAAATATTTTTGTTTGGGCAAGTCCTTCTAACTTGTAAACTTCGAGCCCGTTGTCTTGTTTAACTCCAGGTCAGCATTTAGGCCTTCATTTCCCGTGGCGTTGAATATTTGACTGGTCAGGAAAAAATAACTTACCATTAACTGGTAAAAAAATTATTTTCAGTGTTTACAACTACACTACAAAAATAAATTATCTAAAAGGTATTTTCATCCACGTACGAAAGTTGTTTAAGTTTTACTTTAAATTAAAAACACTCACGATCTCATATTACTGTTTATAGTATGATAATTTTGCAAATTAGTTAAAGGATATAGAATGTTCTTTTATGATAAATACAAGGATGGTATGGTAAATTAGAAGGTCAAACAAAAAAAATGATTATTTCATTGTCTTCACTTTCCAGAATTATGAATTTAATCATTTTGAAGCTTTTTGAGGCAGATGAAATCTTAATATGTTTGTCAGACACCCACAAATCTGATTTAATCTAGATTAAATCACCATCTCAAAATCAATCACAGACACCCTATTAGCATAGAGTTGCACAAGGATGGACGATGCTTCTTTTGTTACATGTTCTCAGCCTGTTGCTCTTGTGTCTCGGATGTCTGATTTTGGTTCCATGTCTTAGAGCACGGGCTATCAGGATCTGCACTAGGATCACACAGGGATGTCAAAATTGTTCCTGCGGCAGCTTGCTTGCCTGTTCTGGGAGTCCTGATAGCTCTATCAAAAGCCCAATTGAATATCTAGGACACCAAATTGGAGCAAACTAAAAGACTTCACTTGTTGGGGAGCTATCGAAGGATCCCACTGAAGTCGCCGAAATGGGTGATAAGTGGCACCTGGGGGTAATAGGGTCACTACTCTGTAATTTGCATGATCAGTTTGTGACTGTTGGTTTGAGATAGTATTAGTACTCAGTCAAAATCCCACAATTTCTGACGACTAAAGGCTTCGTAAAGACGTGCTATTATTTCTTAGAGAATCTTGAATGAATAATTGCTTGAACAAAAGGGGGGATTTATAGACAAGCTTACGTGTTGATCACGGAATTATAAATGTGTATTCTCTAAGTTCATTGCCTTTCTCGAGAAATATATGCTCTACTTCGTTCATTTGTTCATTCGATTGCTTTACCTGAGTTGCTCGAGACTGACTTACACGAGGCTGCCCTTTAAGATTGTGTTTTTTCTCATTTTACTTCCTTCGAGTTTTTCCTTTCGATGTACAGAGTCCCCCAATTCTAATGATTGATCTATTTTAGGCATTTATGATCAATTCTATCTCTGAGAGCCCAAATCTTGTTAAACCCTAAGTGCTTAACGATTCTTAACTGTGAGAGCTACTCTTAGCAAACCTTGAGGGTCATTAAACATGTATTACCTTCCTTGAGGACTTCTACAGTTCCATTCAAGAGTAATATGGCTTTTGAAATTATTAACTCACATTCCTCTGAGTTTTATGCTTAAACTACAAGCCCGTCGAGCCTATAATTCCTCATCCTTTTTTAGCGTGTCGGTTCTGCGTATGTTTATCATACATGTTGTTCGGTTGTGCAATCTCATGCGCTACTAGAATTAGGTGGTCTTCTAGAGTTACCAAAGGGAAACATGTTGCTACAATGTTGCATAAGTCATTTCAGGCCGAATCATTCTCCAATAGTTTGACATTAAGGCCTTGTTTGTTTCCTGAAAATTATTCTTTGAAAAAGCCTTTCCACATTTTTTCGGTGTTTGGTACATGAAAATCGTTTTCTGGAAATGGTTTTTTTGCATTTTACGTTGTTTGGTACATGCATAAGATTTTCTAACGGAAAATAATTTTCAATCACACTTAATTAGGAGAACAAAATGTCAGAAAATCACTTACCGATTAAAAGTCGGTAAGTCATTTTCCAGACCACTGAACACACACCCACACACACACGCACCCACCCACCCACCCACACACATATGCACCCCCACTCACATACCCCTCCCCCCGGACACACTCACACGCCCGCCCACCTACACACTTACACATGTGTGCGCACACACATGCGCACACGTCCGTCCACCCACAGAAGCACACGTACACACCCTACCGCCTGCCCAACCACCCACACCCCCTACACACATACACCCCATCCCCACACACACCCACCCATCCCTAAACACACGCACCACCCACCCTCACCACCCCCACCCGCACACACCCATCCCTAAACACACGCACCACCCACCTTCACCACCCCCACCCCCCACACACACCCAACCACATCACCCACACTTACACCCACACCCACCCCTACCTACATAACCCCCCCACTCACCCACACACTCAAGCACACGGTGACGCCCAAATAGCAAAAACAACTGAAAATATATCTTTTTTTTTTTGGTATAGATATTGTATCATTGCGCGACATCCAAATAGTGGAAAATAAATTTCATGAAAATATTTTCAGGAACTGCTATTCTCCGAAAAGCATATCCTGGAAAGCATTTTTTTAAAAGCGTTTCTCATGAAGCATTTTTTGTGAAACAAACAGGGCCTAAAGCTCCATAATATACAAGTTAGAAGCATTCTTTTTGTATGTAATATCAAAATTTTACCTGAGACAATCAAAATTTATGCACACTCTTAACAGTTTTTATGCATAAATTTTTAAACGTATTGTGATATAATCTCCTTTACCTAGGCTTATCAAAATTTATGGACACACTAACTATTTTTATCAATTAATTTTTAAACGTGATTGATACAATCTAAGCCTGTGAAGATTACATTCCCACCCTATAATTTTGACACTACTGTTCTAGCTCTTATTATCGTGTGATTAGACATTATTTTGATAGGTATCTCTTGAATTAAATATTTACATATCTGGATTAGTTCTATCAAACATTTCATCAAAAAAAAAAGGCAAGTGCTTTGCTTGCATTATGAAATCCATATTATCTCAATGTACAAGTGATTTCTTAAGAAAATAAAGAGAAGAGATAAATGAAAACATAAAGAGAGAATTGACTGAATGTTTATTGTGTGTCTTTACATAGAGAAGAACATGTATTTATATACACAAGAAGAATCAATTAATCCCTAATTCTAAGCCATAAAACCCGTAATCCACTATCAGTGAGATATGATAAGCATAATTTATGTGATCCACTATCAATGGGATATAATGCACATAATTCGTGTCATCCACTTTTAATGAAATTTTGTCATAGACAAATAAGGATGATATTCCTTAACACTCCCCCTCAAGTTGGAAAGTGAATATCATGAAGTCCCAACTTATTACATAGTGTCTCGAATTGATCTTTTCCCAATGCTTTTGTGAAAACATCTGCTAACTGAAAGCGGGTAGGCACATATGACAATTTGATCATTCCGGCTTGTAGTTTTTTTACAATGTGACAATCTATTTTAACGTGCTTTGTACGCTCACGAAAAACAGGATTCGCTGTAATTTGCAAAGCTGCTTGGTTGTCACAAAATAATCGTGTGGGAGCAACATGTGGAACTCTTAGAACTTGTAGAATGTAACGTAGCCAGTTAGCTCTACACATGTATTTGCCATAGCTCGATATTCTGCTTCTGCTAATGATTTAGAAACATTAGCTTGTTTTTTGGATTTCCCTGAGATAAGAGAATTTCTAAGGAAAATGCAATATCCCGTGACTGACCTCCTTGTGGTATGACAACCTTCCAAATCTGAATCACAAAAGGCTTTCAAAGCAAGATTGTTCTTTCGAAAGAAATAGTAAACCTTGACTAGGATTACCTTTGATGTATTTAAGGATTCATATTGTTGCATCCCAATGAGGTTTATGAGGCTCATGCATGAATTAACTTAGTGTTCGAACAGAATAGACTATGTCAGGCCTTGTGACGGTAAGATAAATCAGTTTGCCAACTAGTCTTCTATATTTAATTGGATCACATAGTAAAATTCCATCTATATGAGTGAGCTTCAAATTTTGTTCCATTGGAAATTTGTAGGGGCGTGCATCTAGAAGTCCTGAATCTTATAGAACATCTAGTGCATATTTTCTTTGAGACATGAAAATGCCTTTCTTTGAACGAGAGAATTCAATACCCAAAAAGTATTTTAAGTCTCTAAGATCTTTGATGCTGAAGCATTTGAGAAGAAATTTTTTAAGACATTCAATTTCTTAAAGATTATTCCTAGTGAAAAGTATATCGTCAACATAGATGAGGATCGCAGTGAATGAAGTACCTTTAGCTTTGGTGAAAGGAGAATAATCAGCCTTTGATTGTTGATAACCTGCCCTGAATGGTCTCTGAAAATGTGAGAAACCAATTTCTTGATGCTTGTTTGAGGCCATAAAGGGATTTGTGGAGCCGACATACAATGTTCTCCCCCTGTCAGCGAAGACCAGGTGGAGGTTCCATATACACTTCTTCTTGCAAGTCGCCATGAAGAAAAGCATTTTGAGCATCTAATTGGTAGGCGAACCAATGTTGAACAGAATTATAGTGAGAAGACAACGAAGTGCAGTAAGTTTTGCTGTAAGAGAAAATGTTTCTTGATAATCGATTCCCTCAACTTGAGCATATCGCTTTGCAAAAAGGCGAGCCTTATAACGCTCAACTGTGCCATCAGATATGTATTTGGTTTTATAAACCCATTTATAGCCAATAGGTTTATAACCATCAGAAAGTTGAACCAAACTCCAAGTCTTATTTTGTGGCAATGCTTCTAATTCTGAATTCATTGCTTGTTGCCAATGTGGATCAAGAATAGCCTGAGCATATGACTGAGGCTCGATATGACCTGTAATGTTGGATAAAAAAGTACAATGGGCAGAAGAGATACGGGAGTAGGAAAGAAATTGAGAAAGAGGATATCGAGTACCTGGCGTAGAACTTGGCACTGTGGAAGGAGAATTGACTTGTGCTGACAGTATGTAGTTTCTATGCCATGTTGGAGGTTGCTTGGGCCAAAAGGATTGGTGCAGGGGAGGATAAGAAGGAATGATAGAATCTGAAGAGGTTGAAATAGGTTCAGTGGATTGGGCTGGAGGCGAGGATGTAAGAGGTTGGGTAGGATTGGGAGAAATATCCTCTACGATTGTGGGTTCAGCTAAGGGAGATTGTATGAAAGATGTAGATTCTTGTATGGTTATAGGCTCAGTGGGTTGAGGTTGGGAAGAGGGGATGTTTGTGAGCAAGGATGGTGAAGATTGTCAATTGTCCATGAAGTCAGGAGAAAAATGGGGCAATGTGGAAGTTAGATGTGTAGCCGACACAAAAGGAAGGATAGTTTCAGAAAATTTGACATCACGACTAACAAGAAATTCTTTTAGTTGCCAAATCATAAAGTTTGAAACCTTTTTGACAAGTAGGATACCCAACAAATACGTAATATTTGGCACGGGAATCAAATTTATGTGTAGGATGAACAACAGTTGCATAACACAGACAATCAAAGACTTTCAAGTAATCAAATGATGGTGGATGATTGTAGAATAATTCAAAAGGTGACTTGGAAGATAACAATAGATATGGAATTTGGTTGATAAGGTAGACAGCAGTCAATACACATTCTCCCCAAAAGGTAAGGGGTAAGTGAGACTGAAAGCGTAGTGCACGAGTTACAGTTAAAATGTGGCGATGCTTTTTTTTTCAACTACCCCATTTTGTTGTGGAGTTGAAACACAATTGTGTTGATATTCAATACCATGAGAGTGAATTTTTTTTTGCATGGACAATAATTCTTTGCCATTATCAACTCTGATTGCTTTGACTGAAGTATGGAATTGAGTTTTAGCAAATGCAATAAAAGACTATAAAAGTTTTTGAGTTTCTGACTTGCATTGCATAAGAAATAACCATGTGCACCTTGTAAAATCATCCACAATTGTAAGAAAAAAAACGAGCCTCTGAATGAGTGGGTACTTTGTGTGGGCTCCATATACCATATTGCAACAAATCAAATGGAGCACGAGTTGATATAGTACTTGAAGAATATGGAAGTCTAGTCTGTTTAGCCATATGACAAACAATATAATGATTATCAAAATAGATATTATGAGAAGGGAATAATGGAGCAATTAATCTTAGGCAAAATGGTGATGGATGTCCTAGACGCATGTATCACAAATTTGAAGGTTGTGAAACTTGATGAGAAACAGGTGCCTGATGTTGTGGGGACATGTAATAGAGACCACCACGCTGCTTACCCGAGCCAATCATGCTTACTCGAGCCAATCATCTTCCCCGTAGCCAAGTCCTGCAAAGCACAAAAGGAAGGAAACAAAATGGCACAACAATTTAAATCATTGGTGAGTTTGCTAACAAACATCAAGTTTAAACGAAAAGAAGGAACACATAAAACGTTGTCATCTTCCCTTTGCTCATCATGTGCTTTCATCTGGTTACAAGTGGGAAGTGCTCGATATGCATCTAACTCGTCCTAAAGTCCTTTGAGTTTTGTGAAATAAGTTGAGACAATCATGGTACCTTGTGAAAAAGAAGCCAATGATTTTTGAATCTGGTAGATAGCTGGCGCATCTTTTGTGAAAACAAGTCTTTAAAATCTTCCCACACTTGATAGGCGATCTTTGCATGAATGACTCATTTGGCTAGATCTGGTTCTACCGAGTGAGTAAGCCATGATAAAATCATGCTGTTGCACTGGTTCCATAAAGCGTATTCTGTTGCTTGATCTTTTTCTTGCTCAATGGATCCATTGATGAAGCCAATTTTGTTTTTGGCTTCGAGGACATGAATCATGGATGTACTCCAAGATGGATAATTGGCTCCGTTTAATTTGATGGGTACGAGCAAGTGACCAGGAAATATGGATTTGATGGATCCATGCTGAAATTGATGTTGTTGGTGTTTGAAGGTTTGGAATGATTGAAGGTTTGGAATGAAAACAAATGTTAGAAGGATGGCTATGATACCATATTAAGAAAATAAAGAAAAGAGATAAATGAAGACATAAAGAGAGAATTAACAGAATGTTTTCTGTGTCTTTACATTGAGAAGAGCATATATAGTTATATACACAAGAAGAATCAATTAATCCCTAATTCTATGCTATAAAACCCGTGATCCACTATCAGTGGGATATGATAAGCATAATTCATGTGATCCACTATCAGTGGGATATGATGCACATAATTCGTGTGACCCACTTTTAGTGGAATTTTGTCATAGACAAATAAGGAAGATATTCCTTAAATGATTTGCTTACAGATGTCCTGCCATTAGATTAATTGATATATTAAACTTAAACGTAATTTTAGCCAATTAAAATTGTCAAAACATGTTCATATATAGATAATTAACTGAATGCACTAGATATATGATGATCTACTTCAATTATGATACTGTTGTCACGTGCTAGGCATGGATGCGAGCATGTGAAGCATGGGTGCAGTAGTTTGGGTGAAGCACCAACATCAGGTGCGGGTTGAGTGCGGGTGCGGCATGGATGCGCACTAGGTGTGTGTCCATGGTCATATATTTAGAGAATTAATTTTCTAAATTTCAAGTGCATTTAGGACACATCAATGACATGACCAAGAGACACATCCGATGCTTCAGGTTCAAAGTGTAGTCTTGGAACCCAAAGAGATCGCTTATCAGGGTTGTTTTAGTAGGAAAGAGACAGGAGAGAAAAGGGAGAGATATAAGAAGAAGAAGTCACTAGCGACGCAAGGTGAGCATAGCGTGCAGCGGCCCAATGTGGAAGCAGCGTAGCGACACGTTGTGAAACGTGTGGCAACCCAAGGCTATAGCGGCGTACGACAACCCAAGGATGTAGCGGCATGCATCGTCAGATAGTAGTACCTACGATTCCGGAGAAGAAGGAACATCTCGATGTCATCAATTTGGCTGGATGTAGCTTTTGATATTATCGATCAGATTTAATAAACAGTTCGCCTTTTAACTTTCTAACATCTACATCTGCAAATTTGCTATTTTATTTAAGTACCCACCTATTAATTAATTACTTAATCCTGCCCCTATACTTCTATCAACTAAAAATAATACCACATATAAACTTTAATGGATTAAACTATGTTGTTGCAAAATAGCTCGTTAAATTTTTTGCAAATTATACTCAAAATTCCTGAGATCTGCCATAAATACATTTAGCTTATAATAACTATTTTTATTACACTCAGTTCTCTATGGTTTGTACCCGCATTTCATATAACTACACCCTTTCAACAGGAAGGCCAACTCCGTTTCAAGATTCCTTGACACTCTACTTTATGCATTTTCTATACCCAAAATACCCTCCCTTTGTTATTTCGATACCTATATGATCCTTTGGATAGAATTCAATCAAAAAAACCTATAGACCCTTTCCCTTCCTAGCTCCTGTTCTGGCCGAATCTCTCTCTCTCTCTCTCTCTCTCTCTCTCTCACACACACACACAAACACACACACACACACACACAGAGTTTACCAGCTTGAGGAGGTAACAATGTCTAGGCTAGAATATAGTAAAGAATGGATGGATTTGAGATTAGGTACATGACTTGTTGGTGTAGAAAGAAGGAAAACTTAAAGATTGTGGAATCGGATGAGAAGCCAAGTAAGGGTAAGCTGTTCTTTACTTGTACAAGTGGTGGATGCAACATATTCTATTGGTGCAATCCTGAGGGAGCAATACTGAAGCCAAGTGTAAGGTCAATCAAATATGTACATCTGAAATTTTCAAAGGGATTCAAAGGCCTAAAATCAATGAAGAAGCGAAGATGTAGCTGTTTGAGGGAAATTGATCTATAAGCAGACACAAATTGCATTACTTGAATCTAATCAAGAAATGATGAAGTTTTTGGTTATTTTTTCTCTACTTTTCTCATGAATGTGTATCATGATGATGATTTTTGTCATTCATTCACAAATGAGGAATTTTGGTGTATGTTTATGCCATGCAACTAATGTGGCCTTCTCTAATTTTCTAGGGTTCTTTTGTAATGATTGTGTTGGTTTAAATTTTTTTTATGGGTCTTCTCTAATTTGGCCATGTATAATTTGGAGTATTTATGTTAAAGACATCTTGTGAATGAATCTGATGGTTTGGATGAATTGTGACACACTGTTGAAAACACAGTGCACATGACACTACCAAGAAAAGTGCTCAAACCAAGTGCTAACACACTGCTCAAAAGACAGTGCACAAACAGACTTCTCAATATTTTCCTTAAACACACCTGTACAAACACATTGCACGTACACTGCTCAGACACCCACTCAAAACACAATGCACAAAGACACTGCACAAATAAATGTATAACTCTCTACTACACAAACACACTGCTCAACCACCCTGCTCAAATAACAGTACACAAACATACTTCTTGAACCAAGTGCTCAAACACACTTGCACAAGTGTAGTGTGCACCAACACACCAACCTGCACAACCTCCAAAAACACACGTCACAAAAGTGTAGTATGCACAAACACAACTGCAAAACCTGCATAAACACCGGCCTTTTGCTATGAACCAACACTCAAGTGCATTTGGTACAAGCACACTTCTATGCAAAATCACTGACTTTGAAATCATGAAAAATATAGTCAACATGTTTACATCATCCAAACATGTTTACGTCATCCAAAAGCTTTAAGTTTCCATCATCCAATCTTGTGGACTGTAACCTAAACTTTACAAAGCTTACACATTGTGAACATGTATGTAACCGAAAGTTAAGTTAACATATTCCTATGACTTTAACTTCAAAAATTTGTATTCAGTCACAACATCTCCACAATATCTTTAATCAGCTTCAATCTTCGCAGTATTTCCAATCAGTTTTAGAAAAGTCACCTGATATTTACACAAAATTTTGCACACTTTTAATAAATTGATCAGTGGACTCAGGTCCTTCTTGTTAAAAACATAATAAATTAGAGTGAGAAAACATATACATGAGCAGTTAAAAAGAAATAAATCAAAGTTAAATCATTGAAGTTAGCACTTACATCAACATTCATGCTAACTTGACTACCCCCACCTTGCCTTTGCCCCTTTACGTTCCTTCCAGCATGGGCATTTTTATTACTTCCCACTAAGGCCCTCTGACATGTCCTTTTCTTATGCCCAACTTGCATATAAATTCCATAGTTCATGAACTTCTCCCTTCTCGACCAGGTTCAACAGTTCCCCTCTTCCTATCTTTTTTGGCCTTTCAGACAACCTCCTTAATGGTAGAGGTTGCAACGGATCTCCTGGAGCTGGCTGCCAATAGATCTCATCATGTACTGGGTGTATAACCTCACCATTAACCCTTAAGTATGTATCCCTGTTATACCACTCGTCCACAAAATCAGCCGCATTAATTCTCCTAGTATCTATACACACTGCTGCATGCTTGCAAGGTCTGCCAGTAATATCCCAAAACCTACAGCAATTTCTTCTGTGGAGATTCACTGCATGCACCTTTCTAAGATTAACTACCTCAAACTCTATACCCCCAGCACCCATCACTATTTTACAGAACCTAGACTCAGCGATTGCATGTTTGCATTTTTTCAGTATCTTTAGAGTTTTACCCTATCCTCCCATGAAGCAGCCTTTTGAAAAATTTCAGCACCTTATACATCAGCCTAGTTCTAATGGTATCAATCATGGGTAGTACATGTTTCCTCTCAAGTTCTGTAGCCAATTGTTGAAGGACCAAACAATATTACTAGTTATTTGCTCATTCTTAACAGTCAAATGTATACCTAGTCCAACTCTTTACCTTATGCCTTTTTAACTACTCAGCTTCTTTTAGTGACAAGTCCTCTATCTTTCTCATAGAAAGGTTAAAGTTATCCACATTGTATAGCTTAACAAGAGACTGAAAATAGATTTGAAGCTCAATGCCAAGGTATCTAGACCCAAAATTGGAGTAAAGATGCCTGCAACACCTTCTATGGGTTGCCTATCATATGATGTCAGCCAAGGCAATCTCAATACCCTGTGAAATCAATGAAGTACAATAACATAATAAACTAGACTATAAGCATAAAATAAATATAAATTTTGGACTATACCTTTTGTCCATCAGACATGAATAGTCATGGCTTTGGCTCAGGACCATCCCCTATGATGGTATAAATGTGAAAAAACTTCCAACTGTGTGATTTCCCTCTCAATGACGGCAAATCCCATAGGGTAAAGACTATTATTCCCATCAAGACCCGTAATAAATAGCAATACACCTCCATAAGGCCCTTTGAGATGACATCCATCAACTACAAGAAATGATCTACAACCATTCTGCACAACTACAAATGAAAAGAATAACATATGGAAGTGAGGCAAATCCAAGTTAAGTGAAACTCCTTGAATTTCAAGCTTTAACAAGTTATCAGGATAAGTCTTAATCACCGTATGCCCATATATTCATAGCTTTTATATGATTGAGCATGAAACCCCACAATCTTTATTTATTGCTTTCTCTTTTGTCCTATAGAGTTACATTCTATGAACCTCCACGTCATAGTTCTCTAGAAATAGTTCTTGCATACCACCAAAGTAATATTAGTATTTTCACTAATGTAGTTAATCAGCTTCTGTGCAATCGAATTGGAATCATCCTCTTTGTTAGTATTGTCCATTTCACAAGAACGTTTAGGGCCAATTTTTTTGACTTTAGAAGTTTTACCTTCAAGAATATGAGATGCATATATTCTCCAACTACATGTAGGATTGCCACAGTAGGCAGCATACCTTCTCTTTTCATTCCTATCTCTGACCAACTTAAACCCATTCTCAATAGAATAATCCTTCAAAGTTGCTCTAAAATAATTAACATCTTCAAACAACAAACCCTTATACAGTTCAATTTTCTCAACTACCTTATATTGAAACAACTTTCCTCTCATGTATCTGTCTACATTTACTGCTTGAATGATTACTTGTACGGGGGTTTTATCATCATCATCATCACAGTTTCATCTTCAGTTAACTTAACTGATGTTCATTTGTCATAGGCTTTTCATCGCTTGCCCCTAAGCCTTTATCAATCTCACTTAACTCTTCTCTTATTCTCAATCATTAGCTGCCCCTATATTTGATTTTGGATAATTAACTGCCGTAGGTTTTGCCCCCATAGTTTCTAAGAAAACACGTCTCTCCCTAGAATTCTTATAGAATGCAAACATGTCAAGCAAAGATTTATCAGAAGATTTAAGTCCTGATGGTGCACTATAAGAATTGAGACCTTTAGCGACCGCATTTAGTGACTGCCCAATTAGCGGTCACTAAGTCTATAAAAAAGAGTGGTGGGGTCAACAAAAAAATTGGCGCCAACTTTAGCGACCACTTGGTGGTTGCTAAAGTTTGCGACTGCTTTACAGGTCGCTAATTTTAGCAACCACTTTTGGCGACTGTTCTGTAGTCGCTAAAGTTAGCGACCGCCTTGTTGGTCGCTAAAGCCAGTCGCTAACATTAGTGACTGCCTTTAGCGACCAACCAAGGCTGTTGCTAAAGAAAAATTGAAAAATCTTGCCCTAATTTTATTTCTCTCTCTCCTCGACAAACTATTGACAACAATTCACTGCGAAATACTTCCCCCCCCCCCCGTCCACTTCACCATGAATCCTTCCCCGCCGTCAAGCCCACCTCGCTGGCAAGCCCAGCTTGGTCACCCCGTCGCCCATGCCGCCTACCCCCATCGCAGATGTCTACTCACACTCAATTCGTCCCAATCAATTTCGGTAAGTGCACTTCAATTTCTCAAAATAAAAAAATCAATTCGCTCATTTGTTTTAGTATGCAATTAGGGTCTCCTCTTCTCTATGGCGGCTGATTGTGTTTTAGTATGCAATTAGGGTTTTGTGATTTAGTATGCAACTGATTTGTGGCTATAGGACTTAGGATGTATTGATTAAAGTCATAAGTTTTATTGATTAGGGTTTATGCAACTTATTGATTGTGTTTTAGTATGAAATTAGCCCTATATTTCTAAATTTCGATCTGTTGTTGGTACTGCCTAACTGAACCTTCTTGTTGTAGTTTATTCAACTCTAAAAGTAATGGCAGAACTAGTCATTTTTGCAATCACATTGTCTTCTTTGTCTATGTGTGATGAGAGTATAAGCTCATAAAAGGCTCCAAAGTCTTCTTTGTCTATGTTTTGCTAACTGTGGCGGAATTTTCCTTAAACTAGTTTGTCTAATGAAAACAGCCCTTAAACAACTTCTGATAGTTAGTCAGCACCTACAAATTAGTTGAAAAATCCTGAAATTAGTTGAAAAATATCAACTTGCTGGCAATTGATCCTCAAATTAGTTGAAAAAGAAATTAGTTGAAAAAGACCAACTTGCTGGCAATTGATCCTCAAATTAGTTGAAAAATATCAACATTACATTGGCCTGTTGGCCCATCACTTGTCATTATTTGGTGGGTTATGCAATTAGAAAACTGTTGGTCTGTATCATTGCAATTTCCTTTTGGTTAAGTGTAAATTTGAAGAAAGAGGTGGGTTGAGAAGGTTTGAAATTGGAGGCAGGTCAAGGGGGTTTGGGTCCCCTAGAAAGAAGCATCTAATCCTTTCTGAATTGTGAAGAATCATGCATTTCTAGTGTTTTCCTTAGAAACTATATGTGTCCTTAGTCCTTCATAAAGCTTGTGCTGTCCAAATGAGGGATAGTGAACTACACAATTTTGATTTGAGGACAATTTATACACTCTTCTTGTCCAAAAAATTTCCCCATCAGACCCTTACAAGACCCATCTTCTCATACCACACTGAAGCCCTTACAAAACTAAAACGAGTTGAGATCTGCACAATTCAAACTTAAATTTGACAAAAGTTCCAGCTATTAGTTTTCTGTTTACTCTTTTGTCATTAAATGTGAATGTTGCAATCCTTGTGTATTAAATATCTAAAAGTTTGGACTATAAGACAGAGTATGCTGATGATACATATCTCACATGAGTTTCAGCTAGGGACCATTATATTAATCACCTGCATAATTACAAAAACACTTGAATTGTACAGCACCTGGTGGAGTAAAATTGGTTTTATTCATTTTGATTTTTTTGGAGTTTTGTTCTTTTAGTAACTATAACTGACAGTTATTGCGAAAGTTTATGAAAGGTTCTTGTGCACATTTGTTTCGAAACTGAGAGGGGTTATAGGCTATATTTACTGCTTCAATCAAAGCAGTATATGGAGAAATGTTTAGCTCAATCTTATGCCATTTGAATGGACCAAAATGATTCTCATTTTCATAGAGTTGAGTCTCGAGGTGAGGAGATATTGTTTGGGCGCTCCAATGTTTTGATTGTGAGCCGAGTATGTGGCTGTCATCTAACTGAGTTTGGAAGACCTACTGGACTCCCTAGCCCGTGAGATGGTATTTGCCAAGCTGATAAAGCAATCCCTTGTAAATAGTCAAAGTCTTTTTGCCAGGGGAAGTATGAAGTAAAACTACTCTTTCATCAGAATAGTCCATAGGAGTTGATCTCTTACTTTCGAACTTGGTAACAAATTTAACAGATTCAAGCGTTCCGATGCTAGTAAGTATCATTAAGAATATCTAACTAGCATCCTAAGAAAAATGTACTTGTGCTAGTAGTTTTTGAGATTTAAGGATGCATTGGCCTAAGCATGACATGTACTTGTATAGGTTCAAAAGGCAGTGAGAGATATATTATTCAAGCAAACTAATTAAACTCAAAAGGCAGTGATAGATTATCCTAAGAAGGACCTTATGCTCGGCCACTCTCGTCAATCCGCACGTTCGTTGCTAGCTGGCAGAGCTCAGTCGTCAGGCGTAACCAGTTGTAACGATTCTCAGGTTGAAGTGACGGATGATGAGCGCTTAGAGAAAGTATTTGATGAAAGAATTACGAAGATGATCCAAGAAAGTTTCCTCATGCTCGGACCCAGATTTCAGGTAATAACAATTTTCTCAAGTACTTATGTATATTGGTCATTCAATATGTGATCTTGATTTGTATATATTATGTTGAATAATTTGTATGGCTTCGTGCATAGCGATAAAGGTCCTAGTGCTGGTGATTCTCAGGGTGGTGAGGACGTTGTTGGATCAAACGTGCCTTCATCGTTCTTGCCTTCATCTAGGAATGAAGAAGATGATGACGGGGTTGGTCGGCCTGCTGGGTAGTGATAGGGGTTGGGGTTATTTTTATGACTTGCATGTGACGCTTATCTTTGAGTTCTATATTTGACTCGTTTTTCAAATTTGGTTCAATTCATAATTTATTGATTTTAATGCATATGTTTATATATAGTTTGATGAATGACACACTTGTGTCTTATTGTGTAGAGTAAATAGCTTTTGGACAAGTTATTTGAATGAATTAATGCGGGACATGGGATTGAATCGGTTTTGAATGAATGCATTGAAAGCTTTAAACGCATTCATTCAAAACCGATTCAACTAAGGTTAAATCGGTTTTTGGTTTCTACAGATTGGAATGTTGGATTGGTATTGGACAGGTTTTGGAATTTTGGATTGGTATTGGACATGTTTTGGAATGTGGTTTTTGGACCTAATTTTTTTGTTATTGCAAAACCCATGTTTGCGGTCTCTAAACGGAATAAATGCGATCGCTAATCTATTTTTTAAAATAAAAAAATATTAAGAATTAGGGACCGCGCCTTGTGGTCACTAAATAAAAATAAATATAAGAAAATATTTAGTAAAAATAAATAAAAAAATTTAGCGACCGCCATAACGATCGCTAAATATAGTCAACGCGGTAGCTAAATTTAGCGACCGATTAAGAAATGCGGTCACTAAAATATAGGAGGTAACAGCACATATGGTCCCTAAATTTTATAGTCCCTGTATTTTAAAAATGGTAAGATCAGTCCCCATACTTTTTAAATTTACCCACTGAAGTCCTTTTCCACACGGCCGTCTGTTTTCAGCCGTTAATGTGACTCTTGGTGGGGGTATTTTCGTCCCTTCCCCTTCTCCTCGTCAGTTTCCTTCCAAAATAAACTAGTTGCTTCCCTCTTTCCCTCCAAAATACTTCCACACTCGTTGACTAACAACCCATCCCCTGGAACTAAGCCAGCTCGTGGCCATAGCCGCAAATATATGGAAGCTCGATGCTTTTGTGGAGTGAGTGCAAAGTTGCGCACTTCATGGACAAACCTCAATCCAGGAATGAGGTTTTATGTTTGCGAGATCAATGGGGTAAACTTATGTTTTAATATTCTTTCTTTTTTTCTTAATGAATTGATTTTTTTTGTTTCATTTGTAGCTTTAAAGATGGGTTAACTGTAATGCACACCAACTGTTTGTAGAATGGCTCATGTGGATACTTTGAGTGGTATGATCCCCCTATGTGCCGTAGATCATGTCAAATAATTCCTGGGCTCTTGCGAAAGACTAAACACATGGAAGTTCATATTACAAGGTGCAATCAAAGGGAGAAGAAGCTTTGGATGGCCCTAGTCTTGTCATATCTGATGGCACTGGTGTGTTGGTGTCTAAAGTAATGCCTAAGTGTGTTCATGTAGTCTAGTTATTGTGTACCCAAATGGCATTGTAAATTATGGACCTCAGTTTGTTCTGATCTAAGCAGATGGCCTAATGTTAATGCAATGGACTCCAGGCTGTTTTGATGCAATGTGACTGAAACGAGTTACTTTTATGCAATGGGAAGTGAAATGCATGGTTAAATGCAGTACATACACAAAAGACATAACTCCATGAGCAATGACAGCATCAAACAACATAAAAAAAAAGCACCACCTGTATTACCAATAACAAACTACCAAATTCTTACATAAAAAAACTCATACTATTTTTAAAGTTCCAATCAAGCTCATGATTACCAATCAAGGTACCAAGTAATTACATAAAGACACAATAGAAAACATAAAGTTCTAATCACACTCAATTACCAACATATCCATTTCATTTTCTAAACACATAACCATCAATTCTTATGATTCCTCTTCTTGGTAGGGGTAGCAACTTGACTTCTTGTAAGAACCCTAGTGGGAGTGGCAACTTGACTTCTTGTCACCACCCTAGTAGCTGTAGGAGAGTGAGTAGTAGCAAGAACACTGGCAGTGGGAGGCTTGGATGGAGTAGCAGCCTTGCTTCTTGTCACTTCCCTAACAGGAAGAGAGCTATCAAGAACACATATTCTGGAACTAGCAAACTTGGCTGGAGTTGCAGCCTTGCTTCTTGTCACTACCCTAGTAGGAGAAGAGCTATCAACAACAGTGGCACTAAAACTTGCACATTTGGATGGAGTTGCATCCTGGCTTCTTGTCACTACCCTAGCAGAAGTACCAAGAGGTATAGGGGTTGTAGGAGTAACAACAGTAGGAACACTGACACTGGCAGACTTAGATGAGGTAGCATCTTGGCACCTTGCACCCACAGCCAATCTTGCATTTACCTTTTTCCTCTCAAGTATGCCCTTCCTCAATGCTGCAGATTCTTGGCTAGTCACTTTTACAACCATATGTTCACTGTGTTGTTCTTGAGCAGCCACATCATTTGTATCTACTTGATCATTTCTTGCTCCCATCTTCTGTGCTCTTGTTGCTCTTGCATTTTTCATCTTCTGTGCAATCAAGCTCTTCCTCCTGGAATCTTTCTTTTGTGTTCTTTCACTGCCATCCACATTCATAGTACTTGGGCTTTGATGTGTATTAAGATTCCAAAATACAAGGGAAGTTACCATACTGTAAACAAATTGGACAGGGTAACATTTATTGACCTAAGAAAAACACACTCACAGATAAATCCTGAGTTTTTCCTTCATGCCTTTGACCTGCATCAACATCCTGAGTTCTTCCTTCACTTCTCCTGACCTATTTATGGATGCCAAAGTACATGTGAAGTTAACCCTTCAGCATTGTTGTTGCATCAACACATATGTGAAGTTAACATATTGTAAGATATACTCACAGGTAACTTCTCTGGCCTCCCTGCTTGTCTTTGTCTTGCATCAACACATATGGTAGGTACATTGTCCACAGTTGATTCAGCCAGAGCAGTTGTTTTTTAGGGCACACTTCCCTGTCGCTTGCATGTTCTTTGGTTGTGGCCATACTTCCCTCACTTACCACAAGTCATTCTCACTCTCTTTCTACTTAGCTTAGTAGCACCTTTAGGGTCATCTTCATCCCTTCTCCTAACCTTTCTTGGCCTTCCTGGTTAAGTATGATGAATTGGGGGAAGAAGTTCAGGCTTACCACTAGACTCCCAAAGGTCTGGACCATTGATTGGGTGGATGAGGTTCTCATATATCTTAATCTGAGTCTCTCTTTTGTAACAATCATGCACCTATTCCTCTGGTCTCATCCCCTTATTTCTGCCATTTGCCTCATCAGAGTATATGGCAGAAATAGCATGAGGGCAAGGGATGCCACTGAGGTCCCATCTTCTACATGTGCAAGTCATCTCTCTCAAATTCACAACATACTGAGCACTAAAGGGACATTTAAGCTGGTACCCATATCCCTCATTCCAGGTGCTAATACACTCATTTGACCTAGCCTTGTTCTTCTCAACTATTTCCTGAATATGAGGTGTAATCCTCCCATTGTGCTTCTTCACCTGATCTCTTTTCTTGTACATTCTTTTCATTAGAAAACTCTAATCCCTTCAAGCATGGTCAAAATAGGTTTATCCCTAGTTTCCAAAATGAAACTATTGAATTTCTCACAGTAATTATTCAATAGCTTATCACATTTAGGGAAAGTAGAAAAATGAGCCCAGCTCTAGTGCTTGGGGCTAACATTCATTAGCCATTGATAAGCTGCTGAGTCATCCTTTTTCAAGTTCTCCATTATTCTATTAAAGTACCTCACTACAGATGATTTGCTTGCATTTTGCATATAATCTTTCAGCTTCTGTCCCTTGAACAACTTGTTATAATTTTTGTACATGTGCAACAAGCAAAATCTGTGCTCAGTATCTGGAAATACATCTTGCATTGTTGGAACCAAACCCTTCATTTAAATATATTTTCAAATTAGAATTGGATAACACTAATAGTTCATGAGAATCATTATCAATATATAAGGTTTTTTGTAATTTACCTTTTGCCTATCTGAAATGAATGTCCATTCATGCTGATTTTGGTTCCCAATGCCAATGTCCCTCCCAAGCAGTCCCATAAACCTTGTCCATGAACTCTTATTCTCTGCCTCCACTACTACATATGCAATTGGGAACATGCAATTATCTGCATCTATCCCAACAGCAGATAATAACTGTGAGGGGAAAGGACCCTTAAGAAAACACCCATCCAATCCAATGAATGGTCTGCAGTGTTTGAACCCTGCCTTGCATGCCCCTAGACAAACATATAACCTTTGAAACCTATACTGATTTTCACCCTCCTCTATCTTCTTTACCACCATTGTAGTATCTGGATTGGTTCTACAAACCTCATTACAGTAATCTCATATTCTTCTGTACTGCTCCAAATGGCTCCCATTGATATCATATAATGCCTTCCTTTTAGCCCTGTAAGCTTGATGTTTGCTTACACCAAGTGTGAACTCATTTCTGGCAGCATCTTTCAATGCAAGCATTGGCAGACTTGGGTTTGACCTAATCCTCTCCATGTAAGTCTTTGACAACCACTTATAAGTGGCCCTTATGTGGTAATAAAGGGTAGGGCAATCATTGTCTTTAAAATATGTTTTAACCTGCCATGTTGTGGACCCCTGCCTTTTAGACCCATATAATGTCCACTTACAGTGCTCACTTCCAATGCATATTACCCTCACCCTAACCTTGTCATTTTTTACAAACTCTATCTATCTCCTCTACCTTATAGCATACTCTTTAATTGCCTCCTTGAATTCTTCCCTGCTAGCAAACAACATCCCTACTTGAAACTCTGGATCTTTCATGTCTCTATCAGGCATAAATTGTGCATACCTAACCCTGCTAGCTTCCTCATCAGAGTCAGATGGCAGACTCCTTAACTTATCTGACAAGTCATAGTGCTCATCCCCTCCCTCTTTTGGTGCCTCAATCACCCCTAGGTCAGGAACTGTGTCAATCATCTTTTGCTTACCTCTATCACTCTGTGCAGCACCAACCAATTCAACAATTGAACTCGTGTTTCCATCATTGGGTATGTCTTCCTCACTAAAGTCATAGTCACTATCCTTAAAGTGGCCATATCCTACATCAGCCTCACTATCAGCTTGACTACCATCTTCACTGTCATCTTCATCACCATCTCTAGTCAAATCTTCATCAACATCTTCACTGCCATCATCACCATCTTCAGAACTATCTGACCTACCATCTTCATCACCATCTTCAGTACCACCTTCATTACCATCTAACCTACCATCTACACCAGTTTGCTTCCCTGTTTGCTGAGTTTCAGGTACAATTTCCCTCAAAGGGCCAACTTGTTCATTTCCCATAGCTTGACTTTGAGTACCATCAAACAGTCCCTCCAACTGACTACCATTTACATCCATCACATCCTGTGATACCAAAAACCCCCTCTCATCTGTCATCCCAACTAATGTAAGGTCATCAACATTATCACCAATTAATGTTTCCCCTAGTTCCATGTAAACCTCTATCACAGTATTAGGACCAACATACACTATCATATCTCTAATATCAGCATCATTCTTTAACCTTCTCAGCCCCTCATCTAAAGCCATACCAGGTATCCTCTAACGGAAATAACATTTTCCCTTATAACCCTCTTCTTCCACTATTGTAACAACCTCTTGTACTGAAAATAAATCTACATGACACAAGTCATAGTTGTCTACAACCCCACCTACGTATTCCATTATTGGAACATACACAAAGTGTCCCCCATGGTGCAATTCAAGAGTAAAATAATCAAACCCATTCACTGCCCAAACAATTAAAATATGCTTAATTTAATCAGATCCAATTCACACTACGGACAACACACTGACCATATAATATATATTATTCAATTTCCATGGAAAAAACCATATAGAACTACATCATTATATAAGTACATTCAAATTGGTATATAAGAATGAAATTCAACAACAGACAACATCACTTTATCAAACTCAAAGCAATTTCGTAGTCAATATTGGAATATACGTATAGAACAAAAAACCTAAAAAGCAACAATGTTCCATATATCAATACTGTTGCATGATTAAAGCAATAAAGCATCAAAAGTCTGAACAACATACCGTACAACACAACATTGCCGAGATTGACGCCCCTTTGCCGCTTTTGCCAAGTCATGTTGCTTCGGTTTCTATATTGCTTCGATTTCGATACTCATGGAATCGCGATCAAACAAAATACCTAAAACAGTCAATAAATCCCAAATTAAACCCTAATTGATACTTAAGTCCATAATCAAACAGTAATCGATCAACAATGAAGCCCTAATTCGTACCTAATCGCTTGCTCTTACTCACCAATATTCAACTCCCTCTCTGCTTTGACAATATGTGCTATAGGGCTAATTTTGGAGGGAAACCGATGAGGCGAAGGGGAAGGGACGAAAATACCCCCACCAAAGTCACATTAACGGCTGAAGTGTAGAAAAGGACTTCAGTGGGTAAATTTAAAAAGTATGGGGGACTGATCTTACCATTTTTAAAATATAGGGACTATATGTGAGAACTGGAAAAAGTTTAGGGACCATTTGTGTTGTTACCTCAAAATATAGCGACCTGACTTCTAGCAACTGTTTTATAAAATATGGTTTCTAAAACAGTTTAGCGGCCGCAAATGACCCTAGAGCGCTGTCGCTAAAGGGTCAGTTTCTTGTAGTGTTGGTTCTGGGCAAAGTGAAGTAGATCGCAATAGCTATACATAGATTAGGAGGAAGGTCTTTCAAACTTAGCTTACTTGCATCAGTAAGCAGTAACACATGGTTGTATTTGTTAGGATCCACATCAACAATGCTTTTCATTGTGTTATAGTAGTGAAACAGCAGTTCTTGTCTCCTCTCGCTGGCCTTTCTGTAATGTAATTAGAAAGAAGATTTAGGGCTTTCAATTGGAGCTTTAATTAAGGCTTTCAATTAGGCCTGCAATTGGGGTTTGAATTAGGCCTTTCAATTGGGGGTAGAATTAGGGCTTCATTACGGTTTTAATTAGGGCTACAATTACGGGTTCAATTCAGGCTTTCAATTAGGTGTTCAATTGGGCTTTCACTTATGGATTCAATTGAGGGTTAAGATACATCTTTAACTTACAGATTCAATTGGGCGTTCAATTTGGGCTTTCAATCACGGATTTCAACTAGGGGTTCACTTAGGGCTTCATGAGAACAGCCAAGGGATGAAGCTTTTTGAGTGTAACTCGAGAAATAACAAGGAAAACATACCTTCAACGAGTCCATCACGTTTGAGCTGAGAACAAAGATCTTGAACATAGGATGTGAGTTCGTCGCTAACAAAGTGAGACCACAAATGCAAAATCGAGGATGTGAGTTCGTCGCGTTTGAGATGAGAACACAGGATGGCATTAGTGCAAAATCAAAATCGGTTTACCTATTGATTTTGATTCGTTTTCTATTCTCTCGGTCCTAGACCAGCCCCTTCCTCTCTGCCATTTTGTTTTTCCTCCAAATTCCAAGAAGACGTTGTTTGATGGCATGAATCTCTTTTTGCATCGCACCAGTAACGCCACGAGAGAAAAAGTTGCTTTTGGAGCAGAGTGTAATAAAAATAGTTAGTTAGAGCTGAGTGTATTAATAATAAGCCTTCGGAGTTCTGAGTGTAATTTGTCCTTAAACTTAACAAAATCTCACTAATTTGGTTGGAAGCTTCAATATCTAAGAAACAACTCATTAAACTAAAGAAATTCTCGCTATTTTGGTTGGAATATTATAATATTCCATGCTTATATATCTAATACATATTATAGTATTTATCGTATCTCCGTGGCATCCGTAGCCTGTAATTTCTGAAGACATATCTAAAAATCAGCACCCGTGCGAGTGTTGTATTTGCGCCCACACCAAAATCCGTGCTTCCTAGTTGCGAGCCATATTAAAGTCTATCCTAAAACTTAGGCCATAAAGTGTTTCAAACATTTGTGTATGCTGATTGAGCAAGAAGGAATATAATGAAACAACAGCAGCTTGCTTCTTCACCATGTGATTATAGTCCACCCACCTCAACCTACATTTACTTAGTAAGGATATGAAGAACATTTTTCCATCTTGGAATGAAGAATTTAATGTACCTCTTGACCAAATTTTACAGACCATATGCATGCAGGTAAAACAATCATTACAGTATATTTATTAATTTGAGCCTCAACTAATCATGACTATACACGAAAACATGGGGGCGGAGATCATGCAAAGGAATTAGTGAAGGGGAATGCGATTAGAGAACAATTTGATCTCATGCCAAACCACAACAATTCTCAAGGGGCGGCCAGAAAAGTTACAGGCTAAACGCTTATTCACAACACATTATACAAAATGTACCCATCAGCTTCCATGGACGAAAGACCTAGAAAACGTAACTTCTCCGTCAGATGAAGACTCCGAGAAGTTATAAGGGGCACCATTTTCAATGGGGGTACTGCTGATATATGCAGAACTTACTACCCAGTCGTTACACTGAATGATCGCATTGCTTGGCATTGAAGCCACTTGAATCGATTCATCCATCAACCTCGCACGGTGCTCATCTGATCTTACTGTGGCATGACACTGATTTGAGTACTGGTCCACGAAATCACCTGCATTACATAAGAAGCATATGCACAATGCATTTAAGTATTACTACTAGAAAACAATATTACGAAAATGGATGAAACGAAAACTAATTTAGCGTTGACAACAGGTATAATAAGAAAGAAAGGCAGCATATTGTAGCGAACCGGCTGCACCACACTGAACTAGTCCGCCACATATTGTTAAACGAAAGTAATTATGCTTGACCTTTTAGAAATGAAAAACTATTAATTTGTTCCCATGTTCTCTATAAACTTCGTAAAATAGAAAAAAATATGAAACGAAAAGCAGCAATATGTACCATATGTACCTTGGGTGAGTAGTGAGGGCTCGTTAGACATCCCATCGACTTCTTCTAAGGAGTTCCAATTTGTATATGCATCTTTAACCAAATTCTCAATAAATGCCTGAATTTTCCACTAACGATTAGCTTAAATCTGATCAATCTGACTTAAAAATCAGCAACATTATTTTATGGCAGGAAATAAAGGGCATATATATTTTTGACGTTTCATACCCTATTCGAGATTGTTAGGTCTCGGTTAGTGTATATTTGGCCGTTGATTACTGCCTTGACAACCTGGCAAATCGGATTCAAGATGATTGTGTAGTTGGGTCCATGAGAAATGTACAATTTGCGTCCCATAACACAGGTCCGAGCATGCTTTAGAGTTACTTCCCACATTTTCTCAGACATTCCAACACCTAATATCTGTTAAGAAAAAGAAATGTAGACATGGCACAAAAATTTTCTATTTATCTTTGTTCTTAAGTTTAGAATGTATTTTTAATTATCAGAGGAAGACATTTCAAGCAAAGATTTAGTATGTACCGTTCTAAGATTGGATGGGTTGACAATGGAGAGCTTTAAGAAGTCTTGCACAGACTTGATGCCTTCAGAAGCTAGTTTTCTATGGAAAGCTCCGTCTTTCCCAATCTTCTCAAGACGCCACACCTCGTCTTTCAGCATCGGTGGGTGATGCTTCTTGTACACTGCTTACAACAAAAAAGAAAAAGTTCAACCAAAAGAAAACTGTATTCATATCGCAAACAAGTTTCATTTGGTCCCTAGAGATGATTAAAAGCATAACTAATAGTGTGTTGACTATTGCAGACTCAAGTTGTAGATAAAACTTGCAATCATATCTAGATGTATGTGCTGCTGATGCTATTTTTGTTATGTTGGATAGGCTGGTCGACAGTTAAGTTATTAGTTGCTATAATATCTTTTACTGTTAAAAAAATAAGGACAACAATATTATGATGCTTAAAAGTGTCGAAGTACATAGGAATTTTGTTGAAGTAATGTAGTTTCCAAGAAGCTCATACAAGCATTTTGAAGCAAAGTTTGCTTCGACAATATATATATAGGGAGCTGATCCGTTGAGAGCTCTAGTAAAATAGGAGATCTTGCAAACGCGATCTGGCACGAGCGATCTATGGAAGGTCCAGATTTTTTTTTTTACGTTTTTTTTAAGTCCGTCTACTATATTATGTAGCGGACGATTTTTTAACAAAAATACCCTCTGACTTAAAAATAGCCCATCCGCTACATTATGTAGCGGACGGACTTTTTACATTTCTCTCTCTCTCTCTCTCTCTCTCTCTCTCCTCTCTCTCATTATTGCTTTGACTTTTATTTCTCTCTCCCTCTCTCTCTCTCTCTCTCTCTCTCTCTCATTTCTCTCATCCACTACATAATGTAGCGGACTATTTTTCTGACATTTTTTTCTCTCTCTCCTTTCTCTGCTCTGACTTTTTGTCCAATCTCTTCTTTCTGACTTCTCTTTCTCTCACCACTTTTTTCTTCTCTCTCGTCCTCCTATCCCTCTCTCTCTCTCTCTCTCTCTCTGCACAGACTCCAATCATCTGGGTAGACTTTTTGTGGTTAACATAAGGATGGTGCTTTGTTACCAGAAGAACATTTCAGAAGACTTGACTATGTCAGAATCAATTACGTAAATTAAGAAACTTCTCTGTACTCAAAACAATTGATGAATCAACATAAATCAATGAGGAATCAAAATTAATGGACAGTTACAATATATGACGGCATGTAACGCCACCCCAGCCATACACGAAGTACCGGATCTCACACCTTCTCTGTACTCAAAACACTTGCCTCCACCCATCACAGTCGTCCCCACATCATCCACCCCATCACCACTGTCCATCTCGCCACCACCGCCGCCGTCCTCTTCCATCTCCTGACAATCACCCAAAATGCTGTCGCCAGCGAGCAAAACCAGTTAGAGGGTCAGCCTCCCATCTGGCCGGTGTGCCCTGAAATACTCGTGCTGCTCGACCTTCTTCTCGGTGATGACCAGCCGCCCGTCCGCAATGTAATGACGCCTGAACACCCACGGCATGTGGGCGCTCGGTAGGTTCTCGGTGCGCGCCAGCCACGGTATTGCCGGCGGGTACTCTTTCTTGCCCTTCTCCAATCTCTTCCCCCACCATCGCCGACGGGTCTTGACGCCGGCCCCGCAGGGCTGGCCAAGAACCTCCGCCTCAATCTCGATCTTGTCCTTCAGCTCAACCTCGGGTACTCTTTCTTGCCCTTCAGCTCAGCCTCAATCTCGAACTTGACAGATGATTGGAGTCTGCCCAGAGAGAGAGAGGAAAGGAGGGGAGAAGAGGACGAGAGAAAGGACAAAGAGAAAGAAGAGAAAAAAAGTGGTGAGAGAAAAAGACAAGAGAAAGGAGAGAAAAATAGAAAAAAATCAGAACAGTAATGAAAGGAGAGAGAGAAAAAAATGTCAGAAAACTTTTCCGCTACATAATGTAGCGGTTGAGAGAAAACGGAGAGAGAGAGAGAGAAAAAAAAAAAAGCCAGAGCATTAATGAGAGAAAAAAAAATGTCAGAAAAGTCCGTCCGCTAAATAATATAGAGGATGGGCTGTTTTTAAGTTGGAGGGTATTTTTATCAAAAAAATCGTCCGCCACATAATATAGCAGACGAACTTAAAAAATACGTAAAAAAAAATATCTTGACAGTCCACAGATCGTGCGTGGACGGCTAGATAGTGTGATCGCGTTTGTAAGATCTCCTATTTTGCTAACACTCTCAACGGATCAGCTCTTATATATATATATATGTGTGTGTGTGTGTGTGTGTGTGTGTGTGTAAACGAACTCGTATCTGATGTCTTGGTCCCACTTAAATGGAAGTGCAACGCCTTTAGTTACTGGCCTATTAGTTAAGTTTCACATCAACCAAGAACCATAACTTCGAAGCTTTGCTATCAACATCCAGTCTGGCGAAACAATGTTTTTGGTATAACATCAAATTCAAGCAAAGGCCAATAGGATTATAGAACAACGCTCAGTTCAATTTTCATAAACCAATAGTTTTCGGTTACTAAATGAGTACACTTTAGTAACTCACTTACAGTCGAAGGAATAGTATTAGAAAAATGGTTTCTTGCAATAAATCGTATGATAGTCTGGTGTTTCATGCACTATGGGAGTTGATATTCCAGGTAACAATTGGAAGGATAATATAAGTGAAAACGAAAATTTAGCTACGATAAAAACATAATTGGACTATTAGTGCATCAAATTGCAAATTCTAAGTAAATGGGTGTTGAAGTGGTGAAAATTCGAAAAGAAAATGTATAAGCGAGGAAAGGCTCGGAACGAATGATATATATATATATATATATATATATATATATATATATATATATATATATATATATATATATATATATATATAAGTTGTGATTCATTGATAGCGCTAGCAAGTTACTAGCGCTGTTTTGCCGTCCGCAACATAATGTAACGAACGGTAAATTATCGTCAGTTACATTATGTTGCGGACGGTGAAAAAAAAGTGCTGTTGTGGCGCGCGATCTGGCAGTCTATTCTTGCCCGTGGACGGTCAGATCGAGCTAGCAACTTGAGTTAAGTTGCTAGCGCTATCAATGGATCACGACCCTATATATGTTTATATATATTCAGATTAAAACGAAATGTATAATTGGACTATTAGTGCTTCAAGTTGCAAAATAAGTAAACGGGTGTTGAAGAAAAGTCGAAAAGAAAATGCATAAAGCAGGAAAGGCTTACGTTCTCCGCGGTGGTCCTTCACGACGAAAGCTTTTGTCATGGCTTCTTTTATTTTCAGACCTTGACGTGCCTCTTGAACCACTCTTGAACCAAGCCTAAATTTTCTGCTTCGGATCCAGCTTGAATTGTCTGTGAATTCAATGTCTCCAATGGGAGAAAATCCATCTCTCATGGTCAAATTCAACTCTCCTGCAAGCAGAGGCCTTCTGCCAGTCCTCTCCTTCACAATATTTTTACCAAATTCATCACTAGTCCATGTCTCGCAATCTCCGCGTGGGAAGTCCCCGTCTAGAACCACGATCTCTACTTTGAGCGGATAAGGGAGAGTTGTCGGGACGTTTTGATCACCTCTTGTATCAACAAGAATTACTTGGAGAGGGTTGCTTTCAACATCTACTATCTTGCTTCCGGTGAATAATGGGAGTGAAAGATCCTTAGAAAACATGAGCATTAGGCTTGTTGGTTCAAGCGCTTGGATTTGCAATGAAGCCGACCTAGTTAAAGGTGGCGTACGTCTCCTAAGTCCGCGTTCCACCTCGCTATTGACCTAATATCGAAAAGCAAGGAGATTATATTAAATAACATGCTATATACATAGTACGAGTAAGAGTCACATATTTGCTTTAGGTTTTACGGTTTGTGGTTTGGAAGGGGGATGCTATACTTCAGCCAACAGGAATGAGCAATCTAATGTAGCACTTAAATGTATATTGCTTGTGACAAACACGAGTTGTAAGACGTTCAAGTAAGAATTATTCTCTGTGAGTATGCTAAAAGTTCACAGTCGTACCACACTCCGAAGCATTGGCTCCAACGCAGAGCAGAAATTTTGCAAGAAATTCCCCAGAAGTACTTCACTGATGACGCTGGAATTAAACAAACGAAACAACAGTCAAAAGAATGGTACGTAGTAGTAGCTTCAAAAGCAAATTAAACATACGATCATGCTTTATACTAGATCTAATAGATACAGAAACAAACAGCTAGGTTGAGTTTCTAAGACGTACGAAGCTAGTGTAGGTCTAGTTCTTCTTCGCTTTTCGTTTTGTTGATCTTTATCTGAACCAGATTCATGAAAAGACCGTTTGGCTGGCATTTTGTAGCAAGAGGTTCAACAAATTCGTTGATCAACTAACAGGTCACTGCACAGACACAGAGAGAGAGGGGGAGGAAGGAGGTTGGATTAATAGTTGAGGATTCTTAAAGCTCTGAGTCTCTCTCTTATCTTAAAGAACCATGTAAAAGAAGGTTCTCGGAATGATGGTGGAAATAGCTGTGAAGGATAGGACGAAATGAGCTAAGTTGCAGTGATGTAACGACTTTGACGTCAACCCCTCCTCACACCCTCACACACACACCCACACACACACGCTCGACTTCTTAGTTCTTAACACGGCTATCTCCAAGAATAAGTACTTTGTTTCTCCAACTTGCCCAATATATCAGCGTCAAGCCAAACATTTCGGACTCAAAAAACTGACTTTTTCCTCCTGCAAGCCTACGTGCCATGTACGTGATGATCAAATGAAGTTATACTTGTCATAGGCCCTCAATTTCTCAATACAGCGGATTAAGATAAAACTTTTCCAACTTGCGCAATATATATGTGGGGGTCAGCAGTCAATGATCTAAAGTCTTCTTCTGGGTGCCAATGCTAGTTGTTCAAGCTCGACAAGAAGTTAAATTTTGTGCTTTATGCGATCTATGTGCGTAGTTAGAGAGCGCGTGAAACTTATTAAATAAAAAGTTAAATACCAAATAATAAGCAGTTACTATTTTTTTTAGAACTATGGCCGGACCAAACAATTCATGGACTGTTAGCATTGTTTATCAAGACGATTACTTAATATTGAGTCATTACCGTGAGAGTTTGGCGCTCCAATGGCAGCTCCTGCGATGTAAAGGAGCTCTGTGGCGAAATATTTAATTCATAGCGTCACTGAATTGCATGAACCATTTGCAGAAGTGGGTGGCGAAAGGAGGAGCGCTGGGTTGTGGTGGGCAGTTTCTGGTAGACTGGTAGCAGTTGTTTGGGTTGCCTTATACTTTAGGACAAATTACACATGTCCCTGAAGTTAGGGTATAATTACAGGTAAGGATAATAGTTTGAACAAATTACACTTATGTCTGTTGACCGAACGAAATCTTAAAAACCCTAACAGTTTTAAAGAAAAGACTAAATTACCCCTAAGTTGGAACTTTATTTTTTTTAATGCCATTATCTTATTTAAAAAAAAGGAAAAAGAAATATTAATGATGCCATTACTCTTCCCTCACCCCCCAAACCCAAGGTCCCGAAGACCCCGCTCATCGCCCGCCAGTCGTTTCCCCCCGAACCACTCGGCAGATCTGAAATCGGCGAGCCTGAGATCGCGGTGCGCCACGCTCAACCAGTTGCAGTGACCAATTGCACCCATCAACGAGCTCCAGATCCCCGCCACCTCGGGCTCGAATAGGGGGCCCTTGGAGACGCAACAAAAATAGATCAGGAAAGTCAATGTGGTCGGTGACGAGGAGGAAGACGTCATCGTCCTCGTAGACGTGGGAAAGCTGGATGATGTTGGGATGGCCGAAGAGGAAGCAGAGGAGCTTGGGCTCGATGTCGAGGCAAATCCGGTCGGTGGGGGTGCGTAGGAGGAGGTGGGTGGTCGGGTTGTGGTGGTGGAGGGAGGAGGAGGCAGAGGCTGGAGAGGAAAGGAAGGTAGGCTGCCGGCATGATTTCAGTGAAACCCTAATTTGCAGATTAGGGTTTCAACAATTTCAATGAGAAAATTAGGGATTTAAGTGAAACCCTAATTTGTAGATTAAGACCCTCAGGATTTTGATGCAGATTGAGAAATTTTGATGAATTGGACTGCAAATATGGAGAGAAAATCAATAAAACCCTCATCTTGAAATTAGAGATTGAAATCTTAATTTAAAACTTTTAAAAATATCCAGTATATACAGTACTAGGAGTAGTATTGTCATTTTAAAAATACATATTGATGACATCATAAAAAAGTACACTTTTTGGACAGAATCCTGACAGATGAACACGGCTGATACATCTTAAAAGTGTTTCGTCACGGAATGTTACATTTTGAAACTTGTTGTCTTTGACTGTAATTATGTCATAACCTCAGGGACATAGATGTAATTTGCCATATACTTTAGTATAACAAAGTGACATAATTTTTTGATTTAACGGGGTATGGCGATGATAAATGGAGTGGTGATGTGTACTGCATGGGGATTCAAAATTTAGCCCAACAAATCATATGAGCTTACTATTTCGGTTTTTCTTGCTTTTTTGGCTATATTGTGCAGGAAATTCTGGTGGCTTTTGATATTGTCTTAGTCTCTAGAGCGTTTTTAGAACAATAGAATTGACAAAATTTCATTTTAAATATTCTATTATAGTCATTTAAAATAACAAAACGAGGAATTCCGATCGGATTTTGTGGATGAATTTTTTTCTATAAGGTGAAATTTAATGAAAAATGACAAGTTTTCATAGGATTTGAATTTACTTAAACTAAAAGTAATTATTTAACCTATTTTATTTTTTCTTTACAACTTAATGGACCCGTGCAAATGCACAGGATGTGATTGTAAATGGGCCTTTCGTCCAAATAAAGAAGTTTTAAATAATTTCATGATATTGAAATGCCTAATAATTTTTCAACGCTAATTGGACAGGATAAGAGTAACCATAATATATTATTTTTCTAGCTCTTCTATTCCATTTACCTGATAATTTTTCAACACTAATTGGACTGGACAAGACTAACTATAACTTATTATTTTCCTAGGTCTTATATACCGTTTACTTTTTCTTGAAGTTTTAATTTGAGTGTGCTCAATATAACATTGTGTTATCCTTGTAATATATTAACTAGTTCATTTTCAGCATTGCCCATTGACATTTGCTGGAATTGGGGATCACGTGAATTATGTTGAGGATTATAGGGATTATACGTCCCAAAAATATTGGCAAAATTGTGTAAAGGCGGTCAATTTCTTTGACTTTTTCTCAAATTTAATTAGCTACTCATGTAAACCAAACAAAATGAGAAAGATATACCATTTTTTCTGGTATCAGAGCATAGGGCCTAGACCTTGAGAGGTTTTCTTTTTGCAAAACAAAAAAAAGAAGGAAGGAAGAGGGAGAAACACGAGAGGCTAAGAGAACGACAGAGAAATCTCTGTCCACCAACAATTCTGAAATAGGAGCAGAGAGTTCTCTACTTATAGACTTGATGACATCTAAATTATCTCAAATAATGAATCAGACTCCAACAGCAGCAAGCCAGGAGACACTTGCAGCACCAATCGACATCAAGCTAGATGATACTAACTACGTACGGACTTTGATCCCAGGTTGTTAAGAAGTATATCTCGGGCAAAGACGAGCTAGGCACATAAATGGATATCGTCCACAGCCACAAAAAGACAGATCCTACTTTTAGAAAACAAGGACAAAAAATGCAGTGGTGAAGAGTTGGCTAATCAACTCCATGGATCCAATACTAATCAGCAATTATATTCGATTTCCAATGGCAAAAATGGTTCGGGATGTTATTGCTACGACGTATTTTGATGGGGCTGACATTTTACAAGTATATGATCTTAAACAAAAAGTGACAAGGGTGAGACAAGGTGGAGGGTTTATCGAGACATATTACAACAATCTTCAAGGCTTGTAGCGAGAAATCAATTTTTGGCAACCAAATCTAATGAAATGTGAATATGATATAGAGAAATATAACTCTATTTTTTAGGAAGATAGAGTTTTACTTTCCTAGACGAGCTAGATGATCGACTTGATAAAATCTGAGGAGATGTGCTTCAGCTTAAATCGATTCCCACGATTAAGCAAGCATACGCGCATGTTCACTGAGAAGATTTCAGACAATCCGTGATGTTAACAAAAGATGATATTGTGCACGGTGCTGTCATGGTGTCAAAAGGATAGGAGTCACAACAACAACCTTCATTTTAGCCGGCTTCAAATGGAAAACATAATTTGTCAACAAAACCAAAACTGCAATGAGAAGAAGTGGGTTGCACGCATTGCGGAAGTCCAAAACATATAAGGGCACTTGCTTTAAGCTACATGGATATCCTAAATGGTGGCACGTGACGTTGGTTGGATTGCTTTTATGAATACTGGAGACACTTCTTTTGCCGCATCTACCAAGCCACAGTTGTTCCTCATACCACAACAGGGAGTACTGCCAGCTACTGCGAATAAAATAAGGGCCTTAGATAATCTAGATAATGGAAGGTGGATTATTTATTCAAGAGCTACATATTATATGGCATTTAATTCACTTGATTTTATTGAAACTACTCAACCAAAAAGGACATGCATTGATAACGTTAATAGGGTAACATATGCGGTCAAAGGGGCAGGAAAAGTAGCACTCTCACCATCTTTAATACTTTCAAATAAAGTACTATTTGTTGGGCAAGTCACTGAAGAACTAAACTGTTTTGAACTAATGTATCTGAAGTTTTGCTTGTTTCAGGATCTTCACAATAAGAAGATTATTGATCGTGGTACTAAAAGAGAAGGGCTGTACCTCATGGATGATCTTAGTCTTTGACAGACAAATACTGCACATGGAACCAATGACAAGGAAAGACAAATTTGTTTACGGCATTACCGACTGATATCTATCTTTTTCTTACTTAAAGCATCTCTTTCCAAGTTTGTTTTCAGACTCACATGAATATTTATTTCTCTGTGAAATTGCATTTTGGCTAAGAGTCATCGTGTTCCTTATCCTATTAGCTTTAAAAATTGTGAGAAACCTTTTATGTTAGTACATTCGGATGTTTGGGGCCCGGCTCTGATCATGATTTCTTCAGATATTAGGTGGTTTGTGTTATTCGTCGATGATTGCATATGCATGACTTGGCTTTATTTGATGAAGGATAAGAGTGAAGCTTTTGGTATTTTTCACTTTTTCACAAGATGGTCAAAACTCAATTTTCCGTTGACATTCAGATTCTTCGATCGGATAATGGTGGCAAACATAGGAAGATGAAATGCAATAGTACTTTCAAGAATATGGTATATTTCATGAAACAAGTTGCACATATACTCCACGACAAAACGGAGTTATGGAACGGGAGAATAGGCACTTAAAAACACACGAGCACTCTTAACAGAAGCACATGCACCCAAAACATATTGGATAGATGCCGTTGTGGCCTCTGTGTATTTATTCAATCGAATGCCATCCTAAGTATTGAACTTTGAGACTAATGCCAAGGAAAGTGGATTCGTACCTACGTGGAGGTACCACAAAGGCTGCAGTCTGAGTCAGCTTCTAAGTATGCAAAGTGAGAGATAGTGAGGGTGAAGAAAGGGCAGAGAGCAAGGCTCCCAGGCAGGCCACGAGGTTTGGCAGTGCTGCCGAGGCAGGGCGGAGACGAACAGGGCCGGCAGTCAACGGTCCAAGCTAGGGTTCGAGTCAGAGGTACAGCATTAGGGGTCCGATATCAAAGGTCCAAATGTGTTTCTCTCTCTAGAATTCCACAGAGAATGAGTTTTAGAGAGAGAAAGTAAAAATATCAAATACATGTTGCTCCCGGGAGTGACACATCACTAGGGGTCCACAAATACATGTTCTCCGTCGGACTGCCGATTCCCAAATTTGCACTGCCTTGCCCCACACATCGTTGCTCTGCTTGTCTGAGAAGACTGAAGACTCCATGACAACATGATCAGAGTAAGCCCGTTGCCCCAGTCACTTGTCCAAGCCCTTACTGAATCCTACAAGGTGCGTCGAGAGATGTGTAGAGAACCTGACAGCAACGAGGCTTGCCCATGTGACCTACTACCATGTGGACTAGGCGAGATGCCCTCTGAAGACCTGCTCCCTTCTCGGAGTGATCAGGGGGGTCATCGTTCTAGGGGCACCGATGATCATCAGTAACGAGAGTGGACATGGTCGCAACTCAGTGCCTAGTGTCATATAAGTCACCCCAGACGGTGATAACTTTGTAGTAATAAGCCTATCCTGCTATGAGGGGTCGTCGTGCCAGAGCACTATGAACAAAGCCACTCAGAATGAAGTCGGTGATGGCTTTGTGGTAACGAGCCCATCCCACTGTGAGGGGTCCTTGTGCCAGAGCACAACAAATGGAGCCCCCTGAAATGAAGACGGCAATGGCTTTGTGGTAACGAGCCCATCTCGCTGTGAGGGGTCCTCGTGCCAGAGCACTACAAACGGAGCCCCCCAGAATGAAGATGGCAATGGCTTTGTGGTAACAAGCCCATCCCGCTATGAGGGGTCCTCATGCTGGAGCACTACGAACAGAGCCCCCAGAATGAAGACGGCGATGGTTTTATGGTAACGAGCCCATCTCACTGCGAAGGGCCCTCGTGCCGGAGCACTACGAGCGGAGCCCCCCAAAATGTTGTACACTCCAGATAGTGGATCTAAGCATGTTCCACATCCATGGCGGTGGTGCATGGTGCGGTGAATGAAAGTGGTGCCCGGGGGCCTGTAACATGATTGTGGCGCACCGGCACAGTGACGACCGTCGTTAGACAATACCTAGTGCCGAGGGCACATGTCATGAAAGCATGGTCATGGTGCCAGGGGCACTGTAGTGTGACAGAGAGCCAAGGGGCATGACTGTATTAACAGTGGGGGTGCATGGGTGCTACGGAGTGTTAGAGACGGCGTACGGGTACAGACGACGGGTGCCTTGGCAATGAAGCTGACGTGCCAGTGACAGTGACAGGAGTCATGAAGCCAGCACGCGGGTGACACAACGATGACGCGCTACCACCAACGATGGGCACCGTGAAGTCGATGCGCGGGCGACGGCGGGCATCACTGAGACAACGCGCGGTGGCAGGAGACGAGTGTCACGAGGTTGGCGTGAAAGCGACGGCGGACATTACGCGACCACGGGTGATAGGCATTGTGAAGCTGGTGCACGAGCGGCAGTGAGTTTTGCAAGGACTGCGCGCAGCGGCGAGCGACCACGACTATCGTAGCGACAAAGCACGGTGACGAGCAATGAAGCACGGTGATGGAGTGTGGCGGCAAGTGGTGGTCATCGGTCGTCAAGGTAGGTGGTCTACCCCCGTAGGGCGGCCGACCGCTTAAGGTGGCCGACCCCCTCAAGGTGGCTGACCCAACTAAGGTGGAAGGCACACCAAGGTTATTTCACGAGCAATTTATATGACTTGAGCATGGCCGCTTTGACCGGTCTGTAAGCATTTGCAAAGTTAACCGTTGAATATGTGACGTGTCGCTTAAAACGGGACCCCTGGTGGGCCCTTGGGTGCTACCAGAATAGGTTGGGAACAGAGACCTCTTTGCAAACTCTTGCTGGTTACAGAGTGTTGCCATGAATCTTGATGCTTCCACTCTGAATATTTGGATGTGTAACATATGTGCACATTCATAAAACACAGTATACCAAACTTAATATGTATACTGTTAGGTGTATTTCCCTTGGATATGGGAACCATAAACAAGGCTACCGGTGTTACGATCCCTCGACTAGGCGCCTCTATACCATCATGGATGTCATCCTTCTAGAATCTGAATATTTTTTTTCTTTCTTTTTAAGAATTACAATTCTTCTATTCAGGGCGAGATGTTTTCTAAAGAGCAGAGTATGTGGGAAGGATGGCTGACTTTTGACAGTACTATACTATAACAATGTGAAGAATTACTACGGATGCAAACACGAGAGCTCATTTACTATCATAGGAAGCAACCAAGATTCAATCATGAAAAATAGAAGATGATGTTATCTGTTCAATTAGCGACCAAGAGCAAACTATACAATCTACCAAAGAAGAGCAGCTCCTCCTTCCCAACTCTGAGGTATAGACGTTAGATTCTCATGTTGACACAATTCTTAGTAAATATGTTGGCTACAAATTATCTTTCATGCAGAACCGTGCCAAGCCACCAAGCTGATATTCACAACACAATAAAGAAAATGGGAAGAGGTATCCTATAGCTAACTACGTCTGTACAAAATGCTTGTGACATCCCCTTAGAGTCTTTATGCACAAGGTATCCTCAGAACACATTCTGAAATCAATATAGGAGGCCTTAAGTAGCTCAAAATGGATCCAAATGATACATGAAGAAATGACAGCACTAGAAAATATGAACGACTATAAGAAAAAGAGGTTTTTCCGACGGACTTTTAACGACGGACACTCTTTCGTCGCTAAAACACACGTTTAATGACATAATTGTCCGTCACTAAAAATCCGTCATAAATTTTTTTACTGGGGGTCCATGAGTGCTGGGGGATTAAAGCGATGACTGGATATACCGGGGGTTGTCAATAGGCCAAAACGCCGCGTACGCTGCCTGTCCGATCCGACTGCACGTGCCGTAATAAGGGCGTCCTACCTCCCATTGCCGCTCCATAGACACAAACACTGTCCCTGGAGTGGCCATCGTTACACGAGGAAGAGATCCATCACATTACTGCGGAGGTGTATAGAATGATCAGGGTGCATAATTAGGTATCACCACAATAAACACTATAGTCGATTGCTATCAAGATTAATGCGTATGTGCCTTTACATGCAGGGCACTGCTGCTAGACATACCGAGCCAGATCCTAATCAGAGTGCCCCCGTGGATGAGGTTGTTCAGTAGGATCTAGATCCGGGACTCGTCGATCCCTAAGCCCTTGCCCTCGTAGCTTTTGTATTCCGCTTCCATGCGCCCCGCTCTCCCTAGGACCTGTACTCCCCTCCAGAGGCCCCACTCTATTGTCCCCCTCTCTCGTGCCCTCCTGAACTTTGTATACATTTTATTTTTAATTAGTATATAATCCATTCTTTATATATATATATATATATATATATATATATGTATTATGTCTATTTTAGGATTAAATAATTGCTAATAATCAACAATTATTTGTAATTACAGGTTTAGGTATTAAACAAAAAAAAATATATTTTTAAAAAATTAGTTTAACTTTTAGTAACGAATATCGGTCGCTAAAAGTCATCAATTTTTGAATAATTTTTAGTGACGAATATTTTGTTGCTACGTTTTTACGTAAGAAATTATTTTTGAAAAAAATTAAAATACATAAAATATATTTAGCGACGGAAATTCCATTGCTAATTGTATTAATGCATCTGTTGCTAAAAGTCGATTTTTAGGTGACTGATTTCAAAGTTCCGTCGCAAAACTTTTAGCAACGGGATTATAGGCAACGAACTTCTAACGACGAATTAGGGACTTTTAGCAACGAAATTGTTAATCACTAAAAGTACTTTTTCTTGTGGTGAACACATGGAGACTGGTGCCGCTACATGAAGGTAAAAAACTATTGGCTATTTTCCATCAAGTACAAGGCAGATGGATCAATAAATTGGTATAGAACAAGACTTGTAGCAAAGGGATACACTCAGTCTTATGGTATAGATTACAAAGAAACTTTTTCTCTGATTGCGAAGATAAATACAGTCAGGGTACTATTGTCTTTTGCAGCTAACTTACAGTGGCCACTACATTAGTTTGACGTGAAGAATTCTTTTCTACATGGAGATCTCAAAGAAGAAGTTTATGTGGATATACCAGTTCTGAAGCAGTAACTGTATGCAAATTACATAAGGCGCTTTATGGCTTAAAACATTCCCCGCGAGCATGGTTTGAACGCTTCAACAGCCATGACATTCCTCTAGTTCAAAACCATGGACTAAGAGAACATCAAGGCTAGATTCCCAAAAATAGAGTGAGTTATCAACGACTTGTAGGCAAGCTAATCTACTTGTCGCATACAAGACATATATTGCATATTCTGTTAGCCTAGTTAGCCAATTTATGCACAATCCAAGTAAAGATCATATGAATGTTGTAATCTGGATTTTACATACTTAAAGTGCTCTCCTGGGAAGGGACTCATGTTCAGAAAACACCACCACATGGATAGTGATGGCTATACAGATGCAGATTGGGTAGGAATTACACTAACTAGAAATCAACGTTAGGATACTTCACATTTGTAGGAAAAAATTTAGTCACTTAAAGAATCAAGAAGCAAAACGTAATTGCTTTTTCTAGTGCGAAAATCAAGTTTAGAGGCATGGCTAAAGAACTCTGTGAACTGAAATTTGGCTAGAAGGATTATTGGCAGAGATTGGTCACTCGTCAAAATCATCTGTGAACATGTTTTGCCACAGCAAATCAGCAATACAAATTGCTCAAAATTCAGTTCAACATGACTGTACAATGCATGTTGAAGTGGACCGACATTTTATCAAGGAAAAACTTGAAGCAAAGATAATACGTTTTCTGTTTGTGGAATCAAAAGAGCAGTTGGCGAACGTCCTCACAAAAGCAGTTCCAAGCAAAGTCTTCCATAACTCTCTTTACAAGCTAGACATTAAATATGCACCAAATTGAGGGGGAGTGCAGGGATCACGTAAATTACGGAGAGAAACCATCCTAAAAATATCTGTAAAATCATGTTTGTACAGGCTGCCAATTTCTTTAATTTTTTCCCAAATTTAATTAGCTACTCATGCTATAAAACAACTACCATGTAAACCAAACAAAATGAGAAAGATATACCATTTTTTTCACTGCCTTGGTTCTTTTATATGCCTCTTTCCTTTATATTTCTTCAGTATGTTTCTTTTGCAAGATCTCATGGTTGTTTTCACTAGTTAAGATAAGTGTGCAATGGATAAATGATTTTAAAATTTTGTCTATGCCATCAATTATAGAAAAAGAATCATTTTATTTTTTAAAAAAATGCTCTTAAATAAGCAATAATTTCAGGGGTTAAATATAAAACTATCCTCAGTAATATGCACATTTTTGCAGGTCTCTTCCTGTATTTGGTAATTTTGCAATAGTGTCCCTCCACATTACTAATATTATTGCAAAACTATTCCTCCATAGAAATTTCTTCCTAAAGTGCCCCTCTAAGTAAGCATGTGCCGTGCACGGACATATAATAATAATAATAGTAGTAACGTCAAATTAATTACATATAATTATATAAAACGAGAAAAAGACTTATTTCTTCTTTTTTTTTCTAATCGTGATTTTCTAGTTTTCTCGTCTTCTTCCTTTTAACAGACATACCAACCCCTCCACTCGTTTTCAAATCTACATAGGCACCACCAACCCACTTCTCACTGCCATCACACCCATCACTCCACGCCACCAACACCCTCGTAGCTACTGCCTAGCACATCCTTTTTTATATCACTCTCTCTCTCTCTCTCTCTCTCTCTCTCTCTCTCTCTCAGTTTTACGGATCTGGTTGTAACAAATTAGATGCTGGTGGTGGACTTGGGTATGATGGATGTAATACTCCAAGACTTAAGACTAGTTTTATGATAAAAATCTTATCTGGCTATTCAGTGGACCTTTAGCTACGAATTTGGGGAGCATTATAGTGTATGATCGTTAGCGACAATTTTAGAATCATAAGTTATAATCTAACAATAGCAGTTAACCGATATTGATTGAGGTCTTTAACGACAATTAGCATGACTGAATTTTATCAACAACTCTTAACAACGCGATTAGTGAAGCGGGGATAATTTTAAATCTAAAATTAAATTAGGGACTATTGAATAATTGAAAAGATTTTAATAAAATATGATTTTTATTTAAGATTAATGTTAACTTTTTAAATTAGGAAAGTGAGGGAACAAGGGAGGAAATTAAGGAGAAAGAGAATTTTGGGTACATAAAGAAAGAGAATTTCTCTCTTTCGATTACAACAAAGAAGAAAGAGAGAGGGAGGGCAGAGGGCTTTACACAGAGAAAATAAAGATGGAAAAGGATCAAGCAAGGGACTCGCCAAAATCCGACAGAGCGAATCTTTTTCAGATAAGCCTTCTACTCATTTGCCTCTAATCATTTAAGGTTTTATGGGAATTGTGTTGATGGCTGACGTGATAATTTCTATGGGCATGAATTAGGAAAGTTACATCCACGATGGTTATGATAGTGGGCTCAAGAAAGTGTGTATAGGGGCATGGAGAGGAAGCCATGAGAAAATGTAACACCCCAAAATCTGAGGTTGGTTTACTGTAAAAAAAAAAAACACCCAACTAATTATTTTTTGACCTTTAGAGAAAAATTTGGTGAGCAACAATATTTTTGTCAACTTTAGTGACATTTGTTTTAAATGAAATGTTGGAGATTAGTGGAGTTGAGTGTTATAGTTTATGACCCTTAGCGACAAAGTTTATTTTAAAAATCATAAGTTACAATCTAACGTTAACTGTAATAAGTGATATTGATGAAATGTTTAGTGACGATTAGTGAAGTGGGGTTACGTAACAACTCGTTAAATTATTCTAACACATTAATTTATCGTAAATGGTACTTTGGGTCTTTTCGTAATATTTGAAAATTTTGGGTAAACTTTGAAAATTACCTAAACTCTAAGAGGTTTTGGTAATTTTTCATTTTTGAGTTTATATATGTATATAAAACACTATAGAGCAGTCGGCCCTAATTCGTTTCTCCGTACTCTTCTGAAAAATCGACAAAGAGAAGAGAGATAGTCGAGAGAGAAAGTGGAAAAAGAGAGAGAAGAGAAAGAGATTTGGATCGATATTAGAGTGGGAGAATTGAAGATAATGTTTTAGACGAGAATTCCATAAGGTAAGCACCCCATAAAACCATTCCATTCAGTGTATGTATATATATATATATACATGTCTATATATATACACTTTTATATACATGTTTTTCTTCGCTTAAAACTCCGTAAATTTGATCATGCATCATATATTGATGTTATAGAATGTATTAGGGTGTTAGAGGAACAAATTAGAGCAAGGAAAACAAGAAAAAATGAAGCAAAAATGGAGAAAATTGAAAATTAGGGTTGCTGTGTTTTTTGGGTTGTTAACGCTGAAGAAGACGATGAATAGTAACCCATGGTGGAGTTGGGGTGGCCTCCGGCCATATTTCTGGCCAAATGTTTTTCTTGTCGTGATGATACTTTTATTTTAGAATTTCTGAGAAATTTTTAGATTTTTCTGATATCATTTGAATTTTTATATTTTACGACATGAGATTCTGTACTAGTGTGTTTTGGAGAAGTTAGTGGGTATTGGAGGATTTGGTATGGGCTAGTACCTTGATGGACTAGCCGGTGTCTTGGTGTGGGTTAGTACCTTGATAGACTAGTCGTTGTATTGGTGTGGGCTAGTACTTTATTGGACTAGCCGGTGTATCTATGATTGATTGTTTGCATTATATCCGAAAATCATGTTGACATCTGATTGAATTAGTTATAATTATTTTGAAACTCTTGAAAAAATTTTATTGAATTGCATATGTGAATTATTTCGTAATTTATTCGTTTAAGCGACCCTACTGTTCGAAAGCTCACTCCCATTTGACTTCCTTTCTGTAGGTAAGTGACTAGCGTTAGATTATTAGAAATTGGACTAGAGGCAATCGAGCGAGTAAAATTAATTTGCCGTATTTTCTATTAGAACCCCTGCATGGGTGAAGAGTAGTATTTAAATGTTGCTCTGACGATGGTTGTCCACTTTGGGTTATGAGGACATTATTCTCTTAATGTATCTCATCGATTGAGTGTTAACGTTCCTGATTTTTTCGGAATGTTACAGAAAAAGGTGCCTACTGTGCAAGAGTGCAAGCATTTTATGAGATGCAGGGGCGGTCTTTGGGATTGCGATGGCTATCGATAGACATCCGTGAGTGTGTTAGTGTGTATTTATGTGTGTGCGACATAGAGGATGGCTACTGTGAAGTGGGTTTTGGGGACTGCATGTAGTTGTGCATGTGTTAACAAGAAGAAGCCACAGTCGTTGAGGTAGTGGCTGACTGGCTGTGCTGTACCTTGTGAAATGTTGTGAAGGGGATGATGTACGGAGAGTGAGTGTTGTGCTAGTCTACAAAAGTGTAAAACAAGAGAAGGATATATATATATATATATATATATATATATATATATATATATATATATATATATGGGAGCTGATCCGTTGAGAGCGCTAGCAAAATAGGAGATCTTGCTAGCGCGATCTGGCCGTCCATCCCGAAGATCCTTTATTTTTGCGGCGCTGTCAGTGGTCCGCTACATAGTGTAGCGGACGGACCTTTTTACCATCTTGCCCCTGCTCCCCCATCCGCTACACTGTGTAACGGACCAGTTTCTTGGCCCTACATTGACACCCAAAAAGTCATTCGCTACACTGTCTAGCAGACGACTGACAGCCCTGACACAACTGACACATTTCCAGACGGGTCTGTACCTTCATTTTTACACACGTCAATGTTGTCGGAAATCGGAGATCTACACAGTATCGCGGACAATACTTTTATACCCAAAAACTTCCTCAAGCTCCTTCAGCTACAATTTTCTTCTCCTTCGGACTCGCTTCCATTTTCAGCTCCCTTCAAGCTTCGAGTAACACTTGCTTCAAGCTTCACTCAAGCAAGGTAAGTTTGCGAATGGTGAAGTTTTCTTTATGGATTGACTGGTAAAATATAATTTTATTTTGTTTGGACAAAAAAGTATAGATTTTTTTTATGTTCTAGAAATTTGTCACTGTATTCATCAATTTGTGATGTTCTAGACATGATGTTCATAAAAAAATGTGTAATTTGTTAACTCTAAATAAATTCATTATAGTTTAATTCGATTTTTTGGCATGATGAATTCGTCTATTTATCTTAGTAATTTTAATTTGTTATGTTCAATAAATTAATAATTGTTAATTTGGAGACACTTTTGAGATTATGCATACAGTATGTTTGTCATCCTAAATTGGTCTATTCGCCAAGGTAATTTTTAGGTAATATTTTCAGTTAGAAATGTCATTTGATTGTTAAGCGTAGTCTATTTCTACACAGGTCTTGTTTCACAATGTCTGATTTCGTGTCGAGCTCCAACGTCCCCGTAGATGCTAGTGATCCGTATCTAGGACGAACGTTTCAAACATTGGAAGAAGCTGAAGAATGTTTTCGAGCGTATTCATTGAGGGTTGGTTTTGGCATTAGAATAAAGACTACAAGAACAAGCAACGTAACAAAAAAGATATGCTCTCGCTTATACGAGTGTCATAGGGGCAGAAATCCACAGCAAAATGAGACACGCGTAGGCAATGATGACAGTGATGACGAAATAGGATATTCGCGTAGAAGACGGGACTGCTTTGAGCGCACAAATTGCCAGGTCAAGATGTTCGTAAGCTACAAAACCAATCATGATCATTGGCTTATTACCAGCCTGGAACTGGCACACAATCACCCGTTAGTAACTCCTTCTAAGGTGAGTCAGATGCATCAACACAAGAAGATGGGTAAGGTCGCGAGGAGCCTAATTCACACAATGAGCAATGCGCGAATTGGACCTACTGAGATTGTTAATGTTCTTGCTGAACAGGCTGGGGGAATTCAAAATTTAAACTTTAACACGACAGACGTTCGTAACGCGGTCCGAACCCATAGACGAGCCGCGTATGACCTCAATGATGCGCAATCGACAATGAGCCTATTGAAACGGATGCAGATGGAGGACCCGCAGTTTACCTTCGATTATAAACTTGACGACGAGCATCGAGTTAGTACAATTTTTTGGGTCGACGGTCGTTCGAGGCTAGCTTATAAGCATTTTGGGGATGTCGTGACTTTCGACACCACATACCGTACCAACAAGTACTCGATGCCGTTCGCTCCTTTCACCGGCGTCAATCATCATTATCACTCCATCCTGTTCGGGTTCGCCTTGTTAAGGGACGAGAGCGAGGGTTCTTTTGTATGGTTGTTTAGGACGTGGCTGGAAGCAATGAACTTCAAAGCACCCAAAGTGATCATCACCGATCAAGATTTGGCAATGAAGAAGGCTATTGCGACCGTCTTCCCAGACACCCGGCACAACTTGTGCACTTGGCACATAAGCAACAAATACCCTGAACGTCTGCATCACATGTACGCAAAGTATCCAGACTTTAAACAGGATTTTGACAAGTGCGTTACCAAGTCGTTAACGATTGAGGAATTCGAGGAGAGGTGGGAAAAGCTTGTTCGGGATTACTCATTGCAAGACAACGAGTGGCTCCAGCACTTGTACGAGCGCAAAGAGCAATGGATTGGCGTTTACACGAGGAGGTATTTTTCAGCGGGCATGAAAACGACGGGCAGGAGTGAATCTATGAATGCCACGTTCGATAGTTATGTGGGTACAACTACCAATTTGAAGACTGTTAGCCCTATGGTTGGATAACCTAAGCTTACATCTTGTTTTGATGATAACTACACATTGATTATGTTCTAATGTGTGTTTTGAGTGGATTCTTAGTAGATATATACATGACACTCATGAAGACACATTTAAGAAGTTGGATAGATGGATTGAAGCCAAAGAAGCTTAAGGTTATAGTGGACAAACTATGGAAGCTTCATCAAGTCCTATGTCAAAGAGCAAGAAAGAATGCAAAGGCTAAGTTACTACGATTATAATTGGTCTTTACTATTATGTAACTAGTCTTGGTTTGATGGTTGTATTGATGACTATGACCTAAAAAGACCTTAGGACACCTTGTGCATTGCATGTGAGTTCATAACCTTTCACACAAGTGTGGTTCTTAAAAATTAGTGAACTTTGGAGCTCACTCAGATTTTCTCAAAAACTATTTTGGTGACAATCTTTTCATATCTTGATAAAACTTTTCATTAGCTTTCCAACGCAAAAAACGGCACCTCAATCCGATTTTTCTAGAGAAAGTTATGCCCAAAATAGGAAAGGGGGTTCTATGAGGCAGCTGATAGGCAGTAGGGTAATACAGTCGACTGTATTTGAATCCAGTCGACTGCATTTGTCAAAATTCAGTTCCAACGGCTATTTTCGAGGACAAAACTCTAACGGCTATTTTAGAGGGATTACAGTCGACTGCATTGGGAATACAGTCGACTGCAATGGCAGTTTTGCCCATATTTTGCCTCTAACGGCTATATTTCATTTGCTCTCTATATAAATGATTTGGGGCTTCATCATACACCATGGAAACCACATTCTAAGCCTCCATTCATTAGAGAAACATCAAGGTTCATAGATTAAACTTTTCTCTCTTCATCTTCATGATTTTACATCATTAAAGAGAGCATCTTTGTGAGCAATTCTTTGATTGAGAGTGAGCATTCTTCAAGTCATCAATTCTCTCATCTCTCTATTGTACTAGAGCTTCATTTGTACTCATTTCCTTTCAAGAAGGTTTCTTTGTACACAATTGATCTTTGTAAAAGGATTGTGATCAAGGCTTGGGTTTGTCAAGTCTTGGGTGAGCTTTGTGGATTCAAGGCTTGTGCTTGGTGTGGGGATATCACCAAGTGTTGTAAGGGTTTTGATCTTGACCCGGAAGAAGATTGTTGCTAGTGGATTCTAGTGCTCTTGCAAGGGACTTCCTTGAAGAGGTGGATGTAGGCTTGAGGGTAGTTCAAGCCGAACCATTTAAATTTCCTTGTCAAGTATCTCTAACTCAATCTCTTTACTTATTTCTCTTTAATTGTTTGAGATTGTTTAGTTAGCATCTTCATTGAATTATTACTTGGTTTGATTGAGATTTATGATTGTGCTTAGTTTAAATTCTCCATTAATTTTTAAAAACCCTATTCACCCCCTCTAAGGTTGTTTTATTGGTTTCAAGTGGTATCAGAGCCTCGGCTCTTGATTTTTTTTTGGTTAACACCTAGAGAGTTAAAAGATCATGGGGTTTCCTAGTCTTGAGGGGAGTTCTATTACTCGACCTCCACTTTTTGATGGGTCTTCATATAGTATATGGAAAATTAAGATGCGAGTATTTTTAGAATCTTTAGATTATGAAATGTGGGGAATCGTTGAAGATGGCCCTTATGTTCCAACCAAGAGGATTAAGAATAAGCTTGTGCCAAAGGAGAAATCCGAATTTAATGACTATGATAGAAATATGCTTTGCATGAATTCTAGAGCTAAGAATTGTCTTGTTTGTGCTCTAAACACAAATGAACTCAATCGAGTTATTATGTGTGATTCGGCTAAAAGTATGTGGGATACACTTCAAGTCACTCATGAAGGGACTTCTCTTCTAAGAGATTCAAAGATGAATTTATGGCATGGAGAATATGAATTGTTTCAAATGTTTTCCGATGAATCTATTATGGAAATGAATTTTCGTTTCACTAAAATTGTTAATACTTTGAAACATTAGGAAAAGATTTCTCTAACGATGATCTTGTGAGAAAGGTAATTAGGTCATTACCTAGAGAATGGGATGCAAAAATCATCGAACTTCAAGAATCAAAGGATCTCAATACCTTCTCATTGGATGAATTAATTTGCTCCTTGATGACATATGAAATACAACTTGAATCATTCGGGCAAAAAGTTCCAAAGAAGAAGAAGAAGTGCATTGCTCTTAAAGCTTCATCAATGATGGATCAATCTTCAAGTGAAGAGGAAGAAGACTTGAATAACAAGGAGATGGACATACTTGCAAAGGAATTCAATGAGTTTCTCAAAATTAAGAAAGTTGGAAACTCACACAAGAGCAAGAATGATTCAAGTGTAGATATTACTTCATGGGAGAATAAGAAGAAGAAAGGGTCAAGAAAGAAGCACTCCATGAAGACATCAATCGAAGCCATCATTTGTAGTGATGATGATTCAAATGGAGATGAACGTGGTCATTTCGATGAGGGAGATGCAAATTTATGCTTCATGGCTCGAAAAGATGATGAGGTAAATTCTTCATATAGTGACAGTGATGGCAATTGCTCCAATGATGATATTCATGATGCTTATGCTCTTTTATATGAAGAATCCATGAAATTAGCCAAGAAAAATTGTGCTTTGAGAAAACAAGTGCATGCAATTTCAAAAGAACTAGATGACTTAAAAAGTGATTATTGTGAGTTGCATGCCAAGAATGAATGCATATCTAGCCATTTATATATAAAGCATGTGAATAATGATTTGGTTGAATTGATTGTGAACATTCCTAGCACAAAATAAATCTCTTGTGATGCTTTGATTTTAGAAAAATAAAATGAAATTTTAAATCTTGAGATTTGTGATTTGAAAAAAATGCCTTGAAAAAATTGTTGATGGTAAAAACAACTTGGATGTCATGCTTGGACACCAAAGAGTTGGCCTAAACAAAGGCGGTGTTGGATTAGATCCCTTCACCTTACCTCCTAAAGTTTTTAAACAACAAACTAGGTTAAATGTTCCTCCAAGACAACCAAAGAACTATTGCACACCTTTTACACATTGTGGTTGGTGCAACAAGAAAGGGCATACGACTAGTTATTGTCCTTGTAGAATTGTTTATATTAGTGATGTAAAGAAAATGTGGGTTGTTAAAGAGTTTCTTAACGTTACTAAGACTAACACTTATGGACCCAAGAAAATGTGGGTACCAAAAGTTAGACCTAAATTGTGATTGTAGGTTATTCAAATCAAAGGCAAATAGCAACAAGGAGAAGGCTCCAAGAAAATTTTGAGAAGGAGGAGCAACAAGTTAAATCTTAAGGGGGAGTAAGCATTCCAAGATTGGACATGCTACTTAAAATGAGGAGAGCCTCAAAGCTTGTGAAGAAAATGGACTTCAAGAATGATCACTCATGAGCTCAATTCCTTGGTAATTCATCAAGAGGGTAAAACTTGGCTCTATTCAACATTGTGCTATACACTAAACTTATATGTCATGAAGCATGCTTAAATTGTCATACTTATTTCTCATGATATAAATAGCTTGCTTGTTGAGAATTAATGTGAACCTTGCTGATGAATGGTCCTCTTGCACTTATATTGGAAATATTGATTGTTGATGACCATTATTCGCATTGTGAAAATTTCATGTTGAGATTTCGTCGTCTTAATGCTTCACAATGCTATTCCTACACACACCCCGTTTGGTAATGCCAAAAAGGGAGCATGACTTGGTTAGATATTTAGTTGTGTTCGTTGGATATTGTTGGCATGCATTAATTATGGGGGAGCATACATTATGATGGAATATGCATAAGATAACTTGATAGGGGGAGCTTACATGCTTGAATCATATAATATCTTGTTACTCTTGAAATATGCATAAAGTAAACAAGATTATTGAGCTAAATTGAATATTTTTCTTTCGATCATGACAGAACTCTTGATGTCATCCTATAAGTTCATGAGTTATATGCACTTCACGCTATTATCTTGCTTATAATTATCTCTTCACACATGTATACCCTTGTCTCTTTGTTGACGACAAAGGGGGAGAAATAATCTTGATTCTATATGTTATGTGATTGTGTGTTTTGAGAGAACATTAGAGGAAGAGCATATCTTGTTTTAGCTAGGGAAGCTAGCTACAAGCTTAATCGCTAAATGAGATAGATTGACATGTCTTGAGTATACTAGAGATTATTGAATGTTCTAAGTGAGATTGTTGTGCTTAATTGACTATCATATGATACATCTTACCTTATATAGAATCAATGTTTGTCATCATCAAAAAGGGGGAGATTGTTAGCCCTATGGTTGGATAACCTAGGCTTACATCTTGTTTTGATGATAACTACACATTGATTATGTTCTAATGTGTGTTTTGAGTGGATTCTTAGTAGATATATACATGACACTCATGAAGACACATTTAAGAAGTTGGATAGATGGATTAAAGCCAAAGAAGCTTAAAGTTATAGTGGACATACTATGGAAGCTTCATCAAGTCCTATGTCAAAGAGTAAGAAAGAATGCAAAGGCTAAGTTACTACGATTATGATTGATCTTTACTATTATGTAACTAGTCTTGGTTTGATGGTTGGATTGATGACTATGACCTAAAAAGACCTTAGGACACCTTGTGCATTGCATGTGAGTTCATAACCTTTCACACAAGTGTGGTTCTTGAAAATGAGTGAACTTTGGAGCTCACTCATATTTTCTCAAAAACTATTTTGGTGCCAATCTTTTCATATCTTGATAAAACTTTTCATTAGCTTTCCAACGCAAAAAACGGCACCTCAATCCGATTTTTCTAGAAAAAGTTATGTCCAAAATAGGAAAGGGGGTTCTGTGAGGCAGCTGATAGGCAGTAGGGTAATACAGTCGACTGTATTTGAATCCAGTCGACTGCATTTGTCAAAATTCAGTTCCAACGGCTATTTTCGAGGACAAAACTCCAACGGCTATTTTAGAGGGATTACAGTCGACTGCATTGGGAATACAGTCGACTGCAATGGCAGTTTTGCCCATATTTTGCCTCTAACGGCTATATTTCATTTGCTCTCTATATAAATGATTTGGGGCTTCATCATACACCATGGAAACCACATTCTAAGCCTCCATTCATTAGAGAAACATCAAGGCTCATAGATTAAACTTTTCTCTCTTCATCTTCATGATTTTACATCATTAAAGAGAGCATCTTTGTGAGCAATTTTTTGATTGAGAGTGAGCATTCTTCAAGTCATCAATTCTCTCATCTCTCTATTGTACTAGAGCTTCATTTGTACTCATTTCCTTTCAAGAAGGTTTCTTTGTACACAATTGATCTTTGTAAAAGGATTGTGATCAAGGCTTGGGTTTGTCAAGTCTTGGGTGAGCTTTGTGGATTCAAGGCTTGTGCTTGGTGTGGGGATATCACCAAGTGTTGTAAGGGTTTTGATCTTGACCAGGAAGAAGATTGTTGCTAGTGGATTCTAGTGCTCTTGCAAGGGACTTCCTTGAAGAGGTGGATGTAGGCTTAAGGGTAGTTCAAGCCGAACCATTTAAATCTCCTTGTCAAGTATCTCTAACTCAATCTCTTTATTTATTGCTCTTTAATTGTTTGAGATTGTTTAGTTAGCATCTTCATTGAATTATTACTTGGTTTGATTGAGATTTATGATTGTGCTTAGTTTAAATTTCCCATTAATTTTTAAAAACCCTATTCACCCCCTCTAGGGTTGTTCTATTGGTTTCAAAGACTTTCGTTGCATCCGTACAAAAAGCGGTAGCTTCATTGTTCGTAAAAGAAAGGGCTATCGACTTTGCAACAACGTACAAACAAAGGAGAAGGTTGCTCGAGACCCCGCTAGAGCTGAACGGTGCCAAAGTCCATACGAAGGAGATCTTCTTGCTATACCAAGTAGAGCGGCAAAAATCGGGACGATACAATATAAACAAGGTGGCAGAAATGTCTACGCATGAGTACAAGGTTTATTCGCTCGTGAATGACCTCGTCCCTGAGAAGCTGCACAGAATTTATACGGTGAGCCATGACACATTGACGGATTCGGTGACATGTGTTTGCAAGAAGTTTGAGTTCCACGGCATCCTGTGTAGACACATTCTGCAGTTTTTCACCCAGAAGAATATCAGGACAATCCCCGATAAATATGTCCTGCCACGGTGGACGAAAGGTGCAAACAGGTTGCACGGTACCATTGCCTTTCCGGAGCACCCGTATACTGACTTTGAAGAATCAGAGACGTTGCGGTATAATCATCTGGTGACAATGTTCACCCGTTTGTCCGTAAAAGGTGCTGCTACAATGGCCGGATATAAACATCTCCTCGAGGTAGCTCAGCAGCAAGAGCCCATCGTCGACCAGTTGGAAGCAGCTTCAGTCAGCAATGCGGTTGACACTGAGCCTACAACAGGATCAGAAGATGACGAGCCGGGGGAGGAAGACGACAATGATATCCGGCCTTTGGACCCAATTATATCGCAGACGAAAGGACGCAAGAGATCTACGCGGATGAAGAGCTCTATTGAACAGGAAACTCAACCTAAAAAGCTGAGAAGGTGTGCATTGTGCAACAAAATGACCGACCATGACAAGCGGAACCATTACAAGGCACTGGGGATAAGTCCAGGGGTTTTGCAAGACGAGGAAGAAGCAGCTGCAGTGGACCTTTAGTTTTTTTGTATAAGCCATCAAGATTGTTTGACATTTGTAATAATACGTAATATTTGATGAGATTATCTTCTTACCGAAGACTGGAAGGTTATTTCTGATGGACCCATTCACAGATTAACTTTAAATCTTTTTTTTTGGCTTGCCCCATCCGCTACACTATGTAGCGGACGGCGCACCAAAGACCAACATTATTGGGATTGTAAAGTGTCCGCGGCACAATATAGCGGACAGAAAACTGTTGGTATGCCTTCTGTCTGCTACACAATGTAGCGGACGTCAAACTCGTATTAAATACCAATCAGAACGGCCTCTCTTTTTCCACCCGTTTCTCTCTCTCTCTCTCTCCAACGTCTCACCCACCCGCGACCCCCTCTACGGAGACCGTCCGCATGGCTTCTGCTTCGATGAACAGGCACTTCTTCAAGGTCATGGTGCCTGGGTTTCATACCAAACTTGTAGGCATCCCTCTTACTCTGTGTTTTCGTGTGTGTTAATTTTATCTTTGCTTAAAAACTTACCTGTCTTATAATGAATGTGATAGGCCATACCGGTAGCCTTCTGCAGATTGCTTACCACACTTTGGCACGAAGCCACTTGGCTCGAAGCAACTTTAACCAGCAGCAAGGGGTCATGGCTTGTTAAAATCAAGAAGAAGCGCGGCCAAGAGCAACTTTATTTCGCAGAGGGTTGGAGTAATTTATGTGAGCAGCACGACCTCAATGAAGGGGAGTTTGTAATCTTTGAACACAAGGGGCTATTTAGGTTTCAAGTATCCGTGTTTGATCAAAGCACCTGTGAAAAAGTTTTCCCCCAATGTTGAACCCTAAATTTGTGTTAATAAATTTGTGTATGATAATTTTAGGTTCTTAATTGTGCATTTGAGAATTGTGATGGTCAATTGATGATTTGAGGGTGTCAAATTTTTTATGGAATATCATGCGCTTTAGAATGTTGAGATTGTTTAATCCGCTGCTAAAGCACTTATTCCATTGCCAGAAACTACCAACTCGAACAAAGTCTGACCAACAGCTAAAAATACCAACAACTAAAAAAAAAAAATTTTGCCCAACTGTCCGCTACATTGTATAGCGGACAAAAAGCAGATGTCTGCTACACTGTGTAGCGGACGGCGCACAACTTCCAAATTTTTTACACTTTTTTGCACCTGGAGTACCCCACTGTCCGCTCTAAACTCCAACACTAAGAAAATCTTTTCATTACCCCTTGTGTCCGCTACATTGTGTAGCGGACGGCGCAGCAGAAACTCTTAACCCAACACTTAGAAAAAATTTTCACTTCCCCCAGTGTCCGCCACATTGTGTAGCGGACGGCCCAGCAGAAACTCTCAACCCCAACACTTAGAGAAAATTTTTTCACTTTCCCGAGTGTCCGCCACATTGTGTAGCGGACGGCCCAGCAGAAACTCTCAACCCCAACACTTAGAAAAAAATTTCACTTCCCCGAGTGTCCGCCACATTGTGTAGCGGACGGCGCAACAGAAACTCTTAACCCAACACTTAGAAAATTTTTTCACTTCCCCAGCGTCCGCCACATTGTGTAGCGGACGGCCCAGCAGAAACTCTCAACCCCAACACTTAGAAAAAATTTTCACTTCCCTGAGTGTCCGCCACATTGTGTAGCGGACGGCGCAACAGAAACTCTGAACCCCAACACTTGAAAAATTTTTGCACCTATGTTGCCCCCACTGTCCGCTACACTGTATGGCGGACGGCTAACCTCGAAAATTTTTGCACTTCCCTACTGTCCGCTACACATTTTGTTTTCCACCTTTCAATCATTCTCAATCTACCTTTCAATCATTCTCAATGAGAGCCAAAAAACCAACTCAAATCAATCAAAATCATCTTCAACGCAAATCAGACAAATCAATCAATCAATAATCTTCAACACAAATCAATGAGAGCTTTCTAAATAATCATGGTTTATTAAAAAAAGTTGACATTGTAATGGTACAATGTCAACTGGGGGAATCATGTTGGGGGGGATTCTCGTCATTAGCCGGATTTACAATAAACCTAACCGCTCTAGGCCGGCCTTTCATAATTTGCCAAGCTATTCTATATCTAAAGGTGTCTACTTCTGCTTGGCTCCAAACGGCCGCCTTGAGGCTCTCAGACCGACAAATGTAATCCATGTACATGCAAAGGAAGACGCCGCAGTCCGAAGTGTTATGTTGCTTGGGCCTCCTCTTCTTCAATCGCAAATCGAGCTTTGGCCGCGCCGGTACAGGGTTACCACGGATACCATTGACCATTGCACAAAATATATTCTGCGAGAAACACAAAACGGTGTAACATTTATGCCAAGTTACAATAACTGTTAAACAACAATCGTAATATTACCATTGAGTCCAACTGGGCTTTGTACATCTGCAGCACAGGCATGTGGGTGGTATCGTCGTGGAGACTGTCGATCACCGATACGACTTTCTCTTCCGGTTCATAGCAAACCAAGTACCAGTGGCTTTCCCCTAAAAATGGGATTAGAAACACGTCGGCAACACTTGCGCTCACTGGACTATCCCTAGTAAGATACGCTCGTAGGTTAGCGGACGGTCTCCACTGGCTCAACTTTTTCTTCCGCCTTTGCTCGACCCACTCATGCCATTCAGACACTAGGAGGCTATGAAAAAAGGCATCCACCAAAAAAATGGCCGGATACCCGTTCAGCCGCTCCCGACCCCTTTCCTTCAGAATCTCCACGTATGTGGAGATGACACCGTTGTCTAACCAACTCCCTGGAGCCAGGGAGGCCATTTCTCCCCACTCGCAAGTGTAATCCATGCCCTCCGGATGATTCACACTATACAACGCTTTGTCCCGGGGGAAGCCGCTAAAATAACGCTCTCTGATTATTTGGCATTTATGCGGCTTTAGGGGCTTCACTGGATGCCCTTTGCGATATTGCCCTCGGGGGTCGACGGGGGGAATTGCACTCCTTCGGGGGGTCGACCGGGGGATATTGCCCTCCTTCGACAATAGATGGTCCTGCCCACGGGACAATGGGCAGTGTCTCCGACAGACTGATGTGTCCGAAACCCCAGTCTTGCGTGACTTGACTCTGAGAGAGGGTTGGGGTTCCGAGTCCAATAGCAAAGAGAAGGAGGGCGCACTGTAGTCTTCCCACGGCGCTTGAGCCTGGCCCATGGTGCTTGGCGGTCCCCAATCACCACCCATTCCCGGTACAGAGGGACCACCATATCCCTGGCTCACTCCCGAAGTCTGTCCCGAGGGATCGGTGTATCCCTCGCTCACATATGGGGGCTGCCACCCCGGATAACCCATTCCCGGGCTGACGCCGAAGGCTGGCCCGATGCTTGGCGCAAAAAATTCCCGCAGCCATACGCCAACGCTTCAGCCTGTTGGCGAAGCTCCTCGCCCATTGCATCCACCAAATCCTTTCGCTCGCTCAACTTCTGGAAGAAGGCGAACGAGGCATTAACCTACATCCAGAGAGATAATAAATAAGTAACTTCATACACAGTTAGAATCATCAAGTTCAATTAAAGGCACTGGTTGGCCAACTTACCAGATTGTATGCCATGTGCTCATCGATCTGACCCCTAGGGTGGTACTTCTCCCCGCGTTCAAACCTTACTGGAGCTACTCTCCTCCGGGTGATGCGGTAGTACCACCCATTGTACTGTTCGATACTGATCACGGGGTCAGGCTCCGACACAATGGCCGCCAGCGTGTCCTGCCAGGAATTCCAAACTTCAATTTCTCGCGCGCACAAGTCGTGCGCATTCGCCTTGCCAAACCGTCCGACACCCGGTGGGTTCCTGTTAAGCCTCATATCCGGCGCCCGGCTGGCAACCCCTGCAGGCACTCAAAATGGCGCATAGCGCGATCTGGCAGCTGCCACTCTGCGACCTCGAAGTGGATCAGGGGTGTGCGTTGCAACCCGGAGAGCGTGAAGACGAACGACTCTCCCACCCGTCGCGCCAAATGTTTGTACGGTGCCCATCGCATCTGGCCAGGAGATAACGAGTCGAGCTCCCCCGATAGTACGTAATGTTATGATGGGGATCGTCTCTCCTGGGTAGTGGCTGTCCTTCCGGCTGTACTCCCAGGCGCACAACCGAGGCCACACATTATCGGTTCCGTCCCTACGCCTGGGTGCGCCGGTAGCAAGGTGTTCATAAGACCACACCTGAGAGCAAAGACAAATTAAATAAAGTATCGTCAAATTTTATTGTCGATTCAACCAAAAAAAAGAAACGAGCACGTAATCAAGAATTGTATGATATACCTGCAATAGCGAGAGACATGCACATATCGCTTTGGAGTCGGGCCTCGTTGCCTTGTGCAATGCTCGGTACAGGTACGCAAGAGTTGCGGCTCCCCAGGCATAATCCCCAACCTCCAGCAGGTTACCCAACAACGGTAAATATTTGACGCTGACGGTATTCTTCGACGTTGTTGGGAACAGAATTGCCCCCATCACCCACAAGAGGAAAGCTTGTGTGTACAGCACAAGCATCTGATCCGTGTAGTTATCCGGCAGAACCTTGTAGGTATCTACCAACCACTTCAACTTGATACCACCAGTGCTAAATTGATCCTGGGGTATCGAAGTAAAGAAGTCCCTAGCGGTCCTCTTATTCGTTGCTTCCGACGGAGGAGCTATTACCGGCCGCCCCGTCACCGGTAACCCTAAGATGAACCCTACATCTTCTAGGGTAATTGTCAGCTCTCCGAGAGGGAAGTGAAACGTATTCGTTTCACTTCTCCACCTTTCAACAAGGGCACCTATTAAGTGCCGGTCAAGTTGTTGAAAGATCTGCCCATGCGTGAAAATCCCAAACCCAATCCCACGCAGTAATCTTTTCTGGGTTCTGTTCAATTTCCATGCTTTAAAATTATCGGATACTTCTACCGTGTTGAGAAGTGCTCTTTCCTACGAATTAATAAATACAATTTAAGCAAAATAAACGATATACAATGTTCCCAAGAATAACAAAGTTGATAAAATAAGTATCTTACTCCACCATCCCATATGAGCGTACTGATATGGTTTGCTTGGTCGTATAATACGGACGGATCTTCTGGTCCAGGGTTGAAATCCATTTTTGGCAACTGAAATTATGGAAAAATGGCAAGGTTGGAAGCGTAAACATTCTCAAACATACAACGCTAGCACAGTCAACGCTAGCATGTGATCAGATAATACTCACATAAGTTCACATGCTGTGTATATGCAATGTACATAGATACAAACAGACACGGAATGAGATTTTACAAGTGAAATCACATGAACAAATAATACGCAATACACATATATAATCTATATATATATAGATACATTGACAAACGCTAGCACAATGCACCGCGCACACATTCAAAATCATGCATAAGCCGCAATAACAACTCTAGATTATGAACAAATAAAGGATTGGTTTGTGAACTTACGTGATTGATTCGTCAATTAAAGGATTTCTTGAAAAGAAATTGCGTCGATCTACTTGCCAACGCCGCTAGAAGAATTGTGAGAAGAAGGAATGAATAGCAGTTTAGAAGGAATGAATAAGGGTTTCGAAGTAATGAAAAGCAAAAACGGTCCGCTACACTGTCTAGCGGACGGTGGGATAAGGACAAAGTAACAGTCGTGCATCGACAGGACTGATGTGACAACTGATTTGACAAAAACAGTCATCCACTAGACAGTGTAGCGGACGACTTTTTAGCTGTCAATGTGGGGCCAAGAAAGTGATCCGCTACACAGTGTAGCGGACGGGGGAGCAGGGGCAAGATGGTAAAAAGGTTCGTCCGCTACACTATGTAGCGGACGACTGACAGCGCCGCAAAAATAAAGGATCTGGGTCGTCCATCCCTATATATATAGGGAGCTGATCCGTTGAGAGCGCTAGCAAAATAGGAGATCTTGCTAGCACGATGTGGCCGTCCACGCACGATCTGTGGATGGTCTAGATCTTTTTTTTTTTTTTTGCACTCTTTTAAGTCCGTTCGCCACATTATGTGACGGACGATTTTTTGACCCAAATACCCCTAACAAAAATCAGTAAGGATAAAGCATTTTCTACACAATCAGTAACCAAAAGTGCAGGAAAGTAAGGATAGAGCAAATTATAACCGACCACTAACAAATGTGTAGGAAAGAAGAAAGAAGTAGACCTAACCGAAAGAAAGCAATCTTCATTTAAGAAGCTAGGAAACTATAGCTTAGGTGCAAGTAGGACTATCTGTATTCACAGATAACGATGAGATAAAGAGAGGAGTAGATCCCAAATCAGAATTGGATAAGCAAAAAGAGTAATGAATTTATGCTATAGCCTTTTCAGAGGAAGAAATGCTTGACGCCATGATTTTTCGGGACGTTAAATTCAAATTAGTAAAGTTAGAAAATCTCAAAATATTCACAAGTCTCTTAAACTGGTTATTCAAAGCATCTACTAATAAATCTCTGAGATACACAAATAAATAGCATAGTTGTCTGAAGGAGTTATATAGTCTCAAATAACTCCAAGACGGAGTTCCAAAATAAGAACTAAGTAAATTCAATTCTTTTTATTATTATTAATTGTAAAATGCTAATATTTATTCTAACATAAAACTGCTAGCTCACGGTCTCACAGGATCCCTGATATCTAGTCTCAAATGCCCAGTAAGGTCACTCAAGGAACCAAGCAAAACTAATGCAAAATATTCGAGTAAATAAAATTACAGACGACATACAAAGTTTAAGGAAAACTGATAGGTAACAGAATACGTAGATAGACAATATAAGAACCATTCAAAAATAAGGTCATACATGTCGTCATCACTAACATGTGAGATAGTGTTCAGAATGTAAGATCGCGATCTTTATATCATTTCACTCGATTAAAGTAAGTTAGAAACAGAAAAGACACCCACACCGTGACATGGCTCATATTATTAACAACACACAAAGTCAAAAGCTTGCTGCAATACCAACAAAGTGTGTACATAATATGAACTAATGAGTGTCTTTCTTAAGTTACGCAAAGTGATACCTAAGGTATCAACCAATTCACGTAGGATATATCCAACGTTCTAGAACTCATTCAATGTTTAGATTAAATCGAAGAGGGCAAGACGACGGATTCAACAAAACGTAGTTCGCTGGAAAAAGTTCTACACGGGCAATTAAGAAGTGGACACAGAATGAAAGTACAAGCATGAGAATCTTTGGCAGGTGGCATGCCACATAGAGAAGCCATACGAAACCGAGACAAAGTATACATTCCGGTGCATTTTCCGAATGAACAAGAAAGGACTACATGAGTCACGAGGGAGGGTGGGATGGGCAAGTACTTTGATTATCTAGGTGATGCCACCAAAATCGCGACGGCGGTGAACATTAGAAATTTCCAACCGAAACTGAACAACAGTGGCACAAATACCAGACAGAAACAAACAGTCAGATAATTTCAGCCGACGGTGCACAGTGATGGCATAGAAATGGATTCAAATTTCATACAGCATATTCTTACCTCTAATTGCACAATAAAATTCAAAGTGTTTGATTTTTACAGTCAAAATTTATCAAAAGCCCTCAATGTAAATTCACCCAAAAGTTTTAATTAGACTCTAAAAATTACAATAATTTATTTGGTTCTTACAAAAAAATCTCAATCCCAAGATAAAAAAATAAGCTCCTACCTTAAAGAATGCCCAAAATCTCAAAAGGTATCTTCCTTGATATTTTTCTGGAGGGTCTTCTAAAGTTTTTTGTGCACCTAACAAATATGTTGTACGTACTAATCAAAAACCTAAAAGCGGTATAATATTTCTAAAACTATTAGAATTGTAAAATACACGTTACGTCCAAATTTTCTAACATTTTAAAGGAGTCAAGCTAAAGTCCAGGTTTGAATTCAGTCATCAAATCTCAAAAATGTAACCCACAGTTCGAAAAGAACAATATGAATTTACAAAACAATGATCTACTCAAAAATGTAACCCCATTTTTGTAACATCAAATCTCAAAAATATTTGTCATTAGGGACATTTTTGTAACATTATTACGTCTCAAAAATAACATTAATATGCAAAATTACAAAAATGTCCCTAATGACAAAAATATAATGTTATTTAATTATTTATTTTTTCACGCATTTAAATATTGGGGTTCTAAAAACAATGATCTACTCAATTTTGACAAAATGGACACTCGTTTAAGACATGTGAGAAAAAATGTGTCAGATTCTCCAAACATTAGTGTATAGTGACAATAAATGACGGTTTGGATTACGTGGTAATTTTGATTTGAAAAATATTAGTAATTCCCTTAACTCTTTAAATCAAACACGTATAATTATTGGTATATGTGTTACTCCAGTGTCCATCTTCCCTTCACTTTCTTCCACTCTCTCACACGCACACCAACACAGACATTGATCTGCAAAAACACACGCACACACGTTAGATTTGTATGTTCTCTAGTGTGTATGCATGCTAGCGCGCGTGTATGTGAATATCTGCGCACTTATCTGACATGTGTGAGTTTGTGATGCACGTAGATCCCAACGTGCGAGAGAGAGAGAGACACTACAAGAATAAACCTTTTACTGACGAATTTTTAGAACCGACGGTAATCCGTCTAAAAGGTAGATTTACCGACAGAATAATCCGTCAGTAACAATCCGTCGCTAAAAACATTTAGCGACGGGCCTTTCGTGGGTAGAATAGTTTTATCGACGTTATTTTACCGACGGTTTTTTAGAGACGGATGTACTGTTACTAAAGGATTTTTAAAAATTTTCTATTTTTGGTCATTTTTTTTTAATTTTGTAAAAGAGTTTTACCGACGGAAATGTCCCGTCACTAAAACTTCCCAAGGTAGCCATTAGCGATGGAATATTCTGTCGTTAAAACGTCCGTCGCTAGAAGCAATGACTTAAATGACGAACTTTTAGCGACGGAATATACCCGTCGCTAAAAGTTCTGTTATAAAAAAAAACTCATTTCTCTCTCTTCGTCTTTCTCTTCGATTTTCACTCCCGATTTCTTCCCATGGTGACCCCTTCCCCCCATGCCGATCCCCCCTCCAGCGAGAACCTCCCTTCTGGCAACCCCCCTAGCTCCCCACGATGCCCCTCTTCCCCCCGATACCCCCCACGACGCTGTTCCTCGGTGATGATTTCTTCCCCCAACTATCCCCCCTCTGGCGACAAACCACATTAACTCCGGACACGCCCCCTCCCCCCACCCTATGATAGCCCCCCACAACGCCCTTCATGACTATTGCTCATGTGCAAATTAGGATTCCATTATCGTGCCACCACTACCACCATCACCGCCGGTATGTCCATATTACCTTAAAATTTGTTTAATGTATGTGTTTAACTTTTAATGTATAGTTACATGTACATACATAAAAATTTGCACTGGTTTGGGTATTCATGAGGATTTTAGGTTGTTAATTGATTGAGAATTTTTAGTTTGTTAATTGAGCATTTTAGATTGTTGATTGAGATTTGTGACCTAATTGGATTAAGATATGTGACTTAATTTCATTTTTTATAGTTAATTGCATATCAAATTAGGTAATTAAACATTCATTTTCATTTGGAAAATACCATTATATTGGTGTTCTGCTTGCTTGGAAATTGATTAAATGGGAATTGTTTACGGTCTATTCAGACTCATTTTGGTTTAAACGTCAATATGGCACGTAATGTGCATCTTTCTCAAGTAAACCAAAATTAATTAATTGCACATCACATTAGGTAATTTAAAATTCAATATAGTTGCTTAAGAGTTAGGTTGCTGTTCAAACTTGCCACTAGAATTCTCCATGTACTTGAGCTTGAGTCTGTTTGGTCATTTAGTTTTAAGATTAGGTTGAAATGTTTTTTTAGTTGCTTATGAGTGAAATGCTTTTTCAGCTGCTCAGTATCAAATTATGCTGAAATTTTTCTACGTGGTTCTAGAATAACTTTTATGAGTTCTAAAACTAATGTGACCGCCTTGATCTCAGATGCTTTCTTAACATTTCATGTCTATTTACTTCATAACTAGGACCCATTTCTATAAATGTCGCTTCAATTCTATGAATGTTGCTTCAATTCAAAGTTTTACATAATCGAGACGTATGATTGTGATACTGTGTTACTTGTAGTTAGGGTTTAATTAGATTAATTAGGTTTAATTAAGATTACTTTAAGATATTTTAGGGGTTAATTAGGGTTAACAAGAGTTAATTCCTTAAGGTAACTTCAAGATGTGTTATGGGGGTTAATTAGAATTAACTAGGGTTAATTAGAAGTTCTTTAGGGTTAATTAGGATTACTTAGGGCTAAGTAGGGCTAATTAATTAGCACTAATTAGGGTTAATTATGACTTAATTAGGGTTTAATTAGGATTTATTGGGATTAATATGGTTCAATTAGAATTAATTACTGTTAATTAGGCTAATTAGTGTTAATTAAGGTTTATCAGGGTTTACCATAATTAACCCTAATTAGGTTAACTGGGGTTAATTAGCATTTATCGGTGCTAATTAGGGTTAATTTGGGTAGTTATAGTTTAATTAGATTAATTAGGTTTAATTAGAGTTAATTATTATAAACTAGAGTTTAATTAAGACTTAATTAGGGTTAATTAGTTTTAATTAGGACTGATTAAGGCTAATTAGGGCCGACTAGGGCTAATAAGGGTTCTAATTCCAGCTAAATAGGGTTAATTAAGTTTATTAGACGTAATTATTGTTAATTAGGGTTTAATTAAGAGCTAATTAAGGCTAAGCAAAATGTTAATTAGGGGCAATTACGGCCAGCTAGGACTAATTAGGGCTAATTGAGCTCTTTGGTGTTAATTCGGGTTTAATTAATAGTTAATTAGGGTCAATTTGAGTTTAATCAGTGTTAATTATATCTTTATCCTACTTTTTTGTATTCCACAAAAATTAGATCATTAAAAACTGAAATTTAGAACTTAACTCCTCTCTTTTTCCATGGAATAATGTACAATTAGGAAAAAATTACACTATACATTACAATAAATTAACTTCAATTAACCACAATTAGGATAAAATTAAATTCAAACTCACATGCATAAATTTAAACTCAAACTCAAAATTAACTACATTATATTAAATTCAAACTCACATGCATCAAACCACATACAGCAAACCACAATTAGGGTAAGATGGATACATCGCCGGCAGTGGTGGTGGAGTGGCATTGGAGGCCTACAGGAATTGTGGAGGGGCACAACGTTGTGGGGGGCTATCACCGGGGGGGGGGGGGGGGGTCGCCGGGGGAAGAAATTGCCTATGAGTGAGAGAGAAAGAAAGAGAAAACATGGAGAGAGAGAGAGAGAGAGAGAGAGAGAGAGAGGGAAAGTGGATTTTTATAACAAGACTTTTAGCAATGGATATATCCTGTGGATAAAAGTTTGTCGCTAACAATCAAGACTTTTAGCGACGGAAGTTTTAGCAACAGAATATTCCGTCGCAAAGGGCTAGCATTAGTGACGGACTTTTTAATGACAAAAACATTCCGTCGGTAAAAAGTTTCGACAAAGTTTTAAAAAAGTGGTGAAAAATAAGAAAATTTATAATATCTTTTAATGACAAACATTCCGTCACTAAAACCCCGTCGGTCGTAATCTATTGGTAACGACTTACCGACAGTTAGGCCAGTCGGTAAAAGTTTTTAGCGACGAATTTTTACCGACAATTTTTTCCGTTGCTGAAACTGCCATTTAGCGACGGATGTGAGTTTGTTACTAACAATCCGTCACTAAATATCCTTTTTATTGTAGTGATAAAGAAGACATAAGTTGAATCCAAATAGATATAGTATAGATTATGAGTGTGATTATTGATCATATGAGGATAATGATTCATGTTTAAGTCAACATACTATACGAATTTAAATTAAAAAAAAAAAAAAGAACAAGCATTAACATATTCGTGTTTCTTTGTAATATGAAGATTTAAAATTTGAAAGAATGAACATAAAGCAAGGGAAAGAGAAAGACAAGCACTATGAATGCGTGTGGTACAAAAAATCAAAAACACAACAAAAAGAAACCCTAACATTTTATTTTACAATACAATGATATTTTCGTAAATATCCTGAATATGATTACCTAATATTTAAAAAAATAAAATTAAAAAATGACCAACCCCCCACCCCCGGTTGCATATTGACTTTAATATAATTGGCTGCAGTGCAAATTAGTTCAACTATATAACATTAATTGATCTCGATCCTCGATCCTCAGGCAAAAGCTGTTGTAAATGGTTTGCATATTGTAACGCCCCTAACCCGAGAGTTCAAATACGTCCTTAAACCAAACCCAATAATGTCCAAAACATTATAATCGCAATGGTAGAGCAGAACATCTAAAACACTATAACAGAATTATCTGAATCTCTAATACTTAACTCCAAAAGAGTTCAAAACTTATTACAATCTCTAATACTTAACTCCAAAAGAATTCAAAACTTATTACAATCTTTATGACTAATCCGAATAATAATAATAAAAAGAAAGAACTAAACTAAGAGTTTATTCAAATAAAATCATTAGTGTCTAATGCTCCCAATTGCGAACACCAAGTTCTGCTGCAGTACTAATATCTCACCCTTCGTGCTACTCTTGGCCTGGAAGGGGACGGAAACAAAAAAATATATATAAGGGGTGAGCACGAATTGCCAGTAAAAGATCTTACACCCGGAGGGCCAAAAAGACGAATACAAAATTTGAGTTACAAGTAGAGCCAACAAATAAAAATTTAGATAACTCAATCGAATTTCACAAACGAATAACTAACGTTATCAAAAGATGGTAAATAACCAATAAGTCGAATTTTAAACACAATTCATCAAAACTTGTGAGTGTCACATGCACAATTGCTTATTATTAAGTATCACAAATCATGGTTAGACTCGAATATCGCAGCCGACGTGTCACACATAAGTCACGATAATAAAAAGTGACTTTTAAATACAAATACTATTCATAAAGTAATTTAATAAATATAGTGAATATTCATTCGAAATTCAAAAATAATCATTGTAAACTCAAATCGAAGAGAACAAATAGACGAAGTCAACGAAATTAAAATCAACTCAATCGGATATCAGATGGATGAGATATTGACAAACGAAAATTTTGGATAAAAACATAATGGCACGAAGATGAATAACACTTTTAAAAGAAAAGGGCCATCTAAAAACTGACACGTGGCGTGTCCTTTCTTAGACTATTGATGTCTGAATGCTTTGAGAATAAAGAACGAATGAAACTTAACAAAAAGAGACTAAGGAATTGAAGGACAACTGTCCTTTTCTTTAAAGAAAACAGGATGGTCAAGAAAAAGGACGGCGAGTAGACACACAAAACAAACAGTTTTTCTGACAGATAAAAACAAAGTAAACGATATAGAATTTTACATGGCTAAAAGGAATGGTGTAGAGTTGGTCTTTTGGTAAAGTAAAACCGTACGAAATGTTTTAAACAAACGCCATAATCACGTAAAACAAAGGAACGGTAAATGTAAACAGAGGTTTTTGTTTTTTTGGAACAAAAGGACAACGTCAACGGGTTAGCCGTAAAGACAACAAAACACGACAACATTGAGAAAACGGAAGCAACTGTGCGGCGGTAGCATGCAGTTAGAGTTGTCAAACGGGCCGGGCGGCCCGCGGGCTGGCCCGACCCGGCCCGGTTCTGGCCCGGGCTGGCCCGGCCCCGACGATGAACAGTAGCGGGCCTGGGGCCTGGGCCTGGACCAGGCCGTCCATTGCTGCGAAAAAGCCCGGCCCGAAAACGGGTTTGGCCCGGCCCGAAGTCGGCCCGGGTCTGGCCCGGTCTGCGGCCCGGGTCTGGCCCGGTCTGCGGCCCGGATCTGGCCCGGGGCTGGCCCGGTCTGCGGCCCGGTTTTGGCCCCACTTGTTTGAATTTTTTTGTTTTTCCCCCCTTTCTTCCACCCTTTTTCCAAAATTCCACTTTTACCCCCCCAACAGCAATATAACGGCTAGTTTGGGGGGTATTTTAGTCTAACCTATATTTTTCAACTCCTTTACACTCTTACCCTCCCCAACAACTATAAACGGATAGTTTGTAGGGGTATTTTGGTCTTTTGTGAAGTTTCTAAAATCTATAAATTCACACCATTTCTCTCTAATTTTTCACACCAATCTTCTTACTCTCTCTTACCTAAACATTCTATATTTCTACAAGCTTTGCTACTATTTTCCTCTCCAATTACTACTCTTGCTAATTACTATTAGTATTTACTAATTAGTACTCTTGTTTATTAATTACTAGTCTTGCTAAATTCTTTTTAATTACTACTCTTGCTAATTACTACTAGTATTTACTAATTAGTACTCTTATTTATTAATTACTAGTCTTGCTAAATTCTTTTTAATTACTAACTCTCTAATATTTGTTACTCGTTCATTCTTTTAATTGTTATTTCTTATTACTACTCTTATACTTGTGTATTTAGTTACTCTTACAAAGTTTAGCTCGAAATATGGCTGGATTATTGAAGAAAATGAGGCGTGCATCATCATCACGAAAAACATCATCATCATCGCAAGCACCACCACCAGCACAAGCGCCAGCGCCACGGCCATCACAAACACCAATCCAAGCACCAACACAACCATTCGTTCCTGGACGAATGAGTACAGGCTGTATGATAGATACCCAAGCCAATTGGGAGTTCAATCAAAACATTCCAGATTTTGAATACACGCCTGATGAAGACCCCCCGCATTATAGTCAAGGACGCAGCTCGGTTGGCGAAGCTACTACTCCGTGGCATAATCTCAACCCTATGCCTGGTCATGATGAAGAAGGGCCGAGCAATGCCTCCGGTAATGAGCCAGAAGTCCAAAAGGGGAAAAAAAGAAAGCCGAGTGTTGGAATCATTTCGATGTAGTTATGGTGGACGGCATCCGAAAAGCTCGATGTAAGTACTGCGCTAAATTATTTTCGTCTGGTAGTGGTAATGGACATCTTAACAGGCATTACCCTCTGTGTGCACCTCGACAAGGCCACGTCGAACCTACCCAAACGCAGTTATCTTTTGACGGTAAGTTATTTGTTTATAATCAGCGAGAGCAAAGAGACGGTCTCGCTGAATTTGTTATTCATGATGAACAAGCCTTTTCTTTTGCCGATAATCCTAAGCACTCTAGATATATGAACACATACGTTCAACCTTTGTACAAAAAGGTTCATAGAAACACAACTAGATCCGATGCACTCCGACAGTACAATGCTGCTAAAGCACGCCTTATCGATTATTTCGATAAATTTGAAGGTAAAGTTAGTCTTACTTCTGATATTTGGCAATCTCCTTATACTTTTGTTAGTTATTCTTGTGTGACCGCTCATTGGATTGATGTAGATTGGGTTATGCACAAGAGAATCATCGCTTTCGAGCACTTCCCTTATCCGCACGATGGAATGAACATTGCTATTCTTATATTAAAAGCATGCACCACATTTAAAATTAAGGATAAGATTATGAGTGTTAGTTTTGATAATGCTTCTAATAATAAAGTTGCTGTTGCAGCTTTAAAGGAGACGCTTCAACCTGTACTTAACGGTGAATTATTTCATGTTCGCTGTGTTTGTCACATTATTAATTTAATTGTTCAAGATGGTTTAGCTGCTGCAGGAGATATTCTTCTCAAAATGAGGGGTATGACAGCGTATGTTAATAGCTCGAGTCCGAGAACACAACAATTTAAAACGTTGTGTGTTCAATATAATATGCCTCGCAGGAGAGCAGTTACAGATGTGGTCCACAGGTGGAACTCTACATACCACATGCTTTTACACATTCTGGCATACCGAGAAGTCTATACGCATTTTCTACTAACCCAGTTCCCAGCCGGCTTGCCAACTCAAGAGGAATGGCAGATGGCCACATACCTAGCTGAATTTTTGGAGGTATTCTACACGTCTACCAATTTATTGTCTGGTACGTACTATCCCACCTCTCCTCTCGCTGTAATAGAAATTCTGAAGATGGCTACAATGTTAACAAAATGGAGATATATAGGACCCTTTAAGGAAATAGTAAAAGTGATGGATCAAAAATTTAATAAATATTGGAGTAAGCTGCCTGCTATTTTTACTGTGGCTACTTGTTTAGATCCTAGGTTAAAGTTGCATGGCGTGAACGCCTCGATACAAGAGATATCGAAATTAATGTGCTACACAGCAGAGGAGACAACCGCATTCACAGCAAAAGTGAGCAAGAGGTTTGAGGACTTGTTCAACGTCTATCGTAATTCTGCTGACGTGCGCGGGCGAGCTACATCATCATCCACTGTTGAGAGGTATTATGCGCCATACCTTCAGGGCTTTGAACATCTAGTAGCAAGACAACTACCAGGTGAAGGTACTTCTAATTCGGCAGGTTCGTATACTTTTTCCTCTTTTAATGAGATTGGTGTATATGCAAATACTGATCATTATTCTGATTTATCAAGGCAAGAACAGGTTAATTTTAATTTGTTAAATTTTTGGAAACAAAATCAAAACATGTATAAAACTTTATCCCAAATTGCACGGGATGTACTGCCAGTGCAAGCCTCCACGGTTGCTTCAGAGTCGGCATTTTCAGCTAGCGGGAGGGTTTTGGATGACAGGAGGAGTCGTCTTAACCCCGAGTCGCTCGAGCTATGTGTATGTTGGAAGGATTATCTTGATGCGAAATACCGCGAGCAAGATAAACCGATTGATGATAGGAAGAGCAGTGACTCGGATATTGAAGTACTTCTGGATGATTAGGTAATTTGTTTTTATTTTCCTCTTTTGATCCTTTTGGTTGACGTTGCAGATTTCTTGATCTTTGATTGCTGATATTTTGGATAGACATTCATTATTATTTTGATTGTTAGAATTTTAAGAATAAATTTTTTCACAAAATATACTTTTTTTTCCATATATATAAAATAAATTTTTACAAGCAAGATATATATTTTTTCGTATATATAAAAAAATAGGTAACTTCGCCTGTTTGTTTACAAGCAGCCGGTCCCAAGCCCGGATAAAAGGAGGAGGGCCTATGAATACATTTATTATTTTTCTATATAAATTGTTATGTGTTAAGATTTTATTAATAAAGCTCATCAAGAAGAGTATGAAAATGTTTAACATATAATAAAAAATATAATGGCTAACAAATAAATATGTATATACATACATACATATATATGTATATTACTTATAATGAAATAAAAGGATAAAGATTAGGTTCGTTAAATTGTGAATATTGCCTAGAGATGAAATTTAAAATTGAATAACAAGAAGAAAAAAAAAAAAAGGGCCCGGGCCCGGCCCTAGCTATTGGGCCTAGGGCCTGGGCCTGGACTGGGCCTAGGTTTGCCTTCGGCAGGCCCGGCCCGGCCCGGCCCCACAGCAGGCCCGACGGGCTTGGGCTGGGCCGGCCCAAGCCCGGCCCTTTGACATCTCTACATGCAGTAGCCAAAATCCGATAACCATAGCTCATATACGTCAAAATACGCACTAAGGTATCAAGAAAGGAAAGAGCATAAAATCTCTTACCTTAAAGTTGTGAATATAACGTCGTGAATAATTACTTGATCCTAGATCAACCACGACCATTTATCTTGAATACCTCAAAAAGATACACTATCTCTTTTCTCTCTTTTGTCTCAAAATTATGAAAACTCTTATGTTTTCTTCCTCCTTATATAGTTCACCTATCAAATTCTTAATATGACTTGAAGTCCCAAATCCTTATTATAATTTTAATAATACAAATAAAAGTCCTTATCACTAATGTAATCACAATATAATTTTAAATTTTCTTTTTTCTTAATATCTAGTCTAATTACATTAGCCACTAAATAATACCAAAGACTAATTTCGTCACTAAAAGAGTTCCCAACCAAAATTTCTAATGTCTCATTAATTAACTCTAGATCAAAAGATATATATATATATATATATATATATATATATATATATATATATATATATTTCTTCTAATCATTACTCACATAACTAGTTAAAAAAAATTGGGGTATTACATTCTCCCCCCTTAAAATAATTCCGTCCTCGGAATTGAACATACCTTAGTTATCGAAAAGTTGAGAATGCTTTTCTCGCATAACTTCCTCGAGTTCCCAAGTAGCTTCCTTTTCAGAGTGGTTTTACCATAACACCTTCACAAAAGCCATCGTCTTAGAGAGCATCACACGCTCATCGTGTTCCAAAATGCGTTCAGGTTGCTCCTCGTAGGATAGATCGTGTTTAAATTGGATAGGCTCGAATTCAATAACATGATAGGGATCAAAGACATACTTCCTCAAAGTTGAAACATGAAAGATGTTGTGTATGTTTGACTAATTAGGAGGTAAAGCTAGATGATAAGCAAGTGTACCAACTCATTCCAAGATCTCAAACGGTCCAATATACCTCTGAGCTAATTTCCCTTTCTTTCCAAACTTCAACACACCTTTTCACGGAGAAACTCGTAAAAATACATGATCACCAACATTAAATTCGAGTTCACGATGCCTCATGTCTGCATAACTCTTATGTCGACTCTGTGCAGCCTTAAGCTTGTCTCTAATCACATGAATTTTGTCCGTAGTAATCTGGACAAGTTCTGGGCCTATCAATTTCCTTTCCCCAATCTCGCTCCAACATATAGATGATCGACACTTTCTTCCATAGAGAGCCTCGAATGGTGCCATCTGAATGCTAGCATGATAACTATTATTATAAGCAAACTTAATCAATGGTAGATGACTGTCCTAATTACCTCGAAAATCCAAAACACAAGCCCGAAGCATATCCTCCAATGGCTGAATAGTCCGTTCAGATTGTCCATCCTGTCTATGGATGTAAAGTTGTGCTAAGATTCAACCTTGTACCCATGCCCTCTTGTAAACTACTCCAAAAACATGAAGTAAATCTCGGGTCTCTATATGACACAATGGATAAGGGCACTCCATGCAATCTAAGTATCTCTCGAATGTACAAGTTAGCAAGCATCTCCATCGAATCCTTGCTCCTTATGGCCAAAAACTGAGCTGATTTGGTCAATCGATCAACTATCACCCATATTGCATCATGACGCTTTGCAATAGGAGGTAGTGAAATCACAAAATCCATCATAATATGCTCCCACTTCCATTCAGGAATAGGAAGTGGTTGCAACATACCAATGGGCCTCTGATGTTCTGCTTTAATCTGTTGACACACCAAACATCTAGCCACAAAGTCTGCTATCTCTCTCTTCATGTTATTCCACCAATGGACATCACGCAAGTTCTGGTACATTTTGGTACTGCCTGGATGTACTGCAAAAGCTGAGTTGTGAGCCTCTAATAGAATATCTCTCTTCAAGTTCGCGTTTGGAGGAGAACATAATCTGTTACCCATACGAAGAATACCCTCATTATCTATTCTGAAGTCAATGTAACCACCTTCCTTAACTCTAGCAGTAATCTTGATCAATTCAGGATCTGACGCTTGAGCCACCTTAACCCTCTCTATCAATGATGGTTGGACTTCCAAATGTGCCAAATACCTACCAGAATTAGGAAATCTTACCTCAATTTATAACTTCTCCAATTCTTCCAACAAATAAGGTTATTTAGTAATCATAGCAGAAAGTCTTCTAGTACCCTTCCTACTAAGCGCATCTGCCACTACGTTAGCCTTACCTGGATGGTACAAAATGGTGCAATCATAGTCCTTCAACAATTCCAACCATCGTCTCTGCCTCATGTTCAACTCCTTTTGTGTGAAGATGTATTTCAAACTCTTATGATCTGTATAAATCTCACACGGTTCACCATACAAATAATGACGCCAAATCTTAAGTGCAAAAATCATAGCTGCTAATTCCAAGTCATGGGTAGGGTAATTAAACTCATATGGTTTAAGTTTTCTAGAGGCATAAGCAATTACCCTACCATGTTGCATAAGTACGCAACCAAGTCCTTGTCGCGATGCATCACTGTATATAACAAAAAATTGTGCTAACTCGATACTCGTCGTCAAGTGTATAATCGAAGGTAAACTGCGGGTCCTCTATCTGCATTCGTTTCAATAGGCTCATTGTGGATTGAGCATCAATGAGGTCATACGCGGCTCGTCCATGGGTTCGGACCGCGTTACGAACGTCTATCGTGTTAAAGTTTAAATTTTGAATTCCCCCAGCCTGTTCAGCAAGAACATTAACAATCTTGGTAGGTTCTATCCGTGCATCGCTCATTGTGTGAATTAGGCTCCTTATGACCTTACCCATCTTCTTGTGTTGATGCATCTGACTCACCTTAGAAGGGGTTACTAACGGGTGATTGTGTGCCAGTTCCAGGCTGGTAATAAGCCAATGATCTTGCTTGGGTTTATAGCTTACGAACATCTTGACTTGGCAATTTGTGCGCTCAAAGCAGTCCTGTCTTCTACGTGAATATCATATTTCATCATCACTGTCATCATTGCCTACGCGTGTCTCATTTTGCACTTGGTTTCTGCCCCTATGACACTCGTATAAGCGAGAGCATATCTTTTTTGTCACGTTGCTTGTTCTTGTAGTCTTTATTCTAATGCCAAAACCAACCCTCAATGAATACGCTCGAAAACATTCTTCAGCTTCTTCCAATGTTTGAAACGTTCATCCAAGATACGGATCACTAGCATCTACGGGGGTGTTGGAGCTCGACACGAAATTAGACATTGTGAAACAAGACCTATGTAGAAATAGACTATGCTTAACAATCAAATGACATTTTCAACTGAAAATATTACCTCAAAATTATCTTTGTGAATAGACCAATTTAGAATGACAAATATACCATATACATAATCTCAAAAGTGTCTCCCATTTTGATAATTATAGATTTATTGAACATAACAAATTAAAATTACTATGATAAATAGACAAATTCATCATGCCAAAATACAACAAACGTATCTCAAAAAATTCGAATTTAAATAGGATACATGTGCCGAAGTTAGCGAACCTCAAAAAAATCAAAATTAACTACAATGAAATTTTTTAATGTTAACAAATTAATTTCTAGAATATCACAAGTTGATGAATAGAGTGACGAATTTCTAGAACATCACCAAAAATCTATATTTTTTTGTCCAAAAAAATTATACTTTATCAGTCAATCCACCCAGAAAATTCTTGAGATCACAAACTTACCTTGCTTGAGTGAAGCTTGAAGCAAGTGTTACTCGAAGCTTGAGGGGAGCCAAAAGTGAAAGCAAGTGAATCTGAAGGTGAAGAAAATTTTGCAGAAAGAGCTAGGAATTAGGAAACTTTTTGGTATAAGGGCAATAATGTCCGTGATATTGTATAGCGGACATTATTGCCGACACTCTGACACGTGCAGAAATAAAGACCTGACAGGAGACTTTCTTGGCGGGCGACGGGACAGGTCCTGACACGTGTCAACCTAGAGGTCATCTGCTATGTTGTGTAGCGGATGTCTTTTTTCTGACACATGTCAGGACTTGAAAGTAGTCCGCGGCACAATGTAGCGGACAGGGGAAGAAGGGAAAAATGGAAAAAAAATGGCTGTCCGCGACACTATGTCGCGGACAACTGACAGTTTTCGAAAAAACAAGATCTGGGTCATGCACGCGCATGCAAAATACCCCATTTTGCTAGCGCTCTCAACGGATCAGCTCCCATATATATATATATATGGAGCTGATCCCTTGATAGTGCTATACTGTCTCGCGAAAAGCATTCAGTCTCGAGGATATGATTTTTTACCTTTTTGCCTTCCTCCCATGTCCGCGATACTGTCTCGCGGAAAGCATTCAGTAAAAAGGCGTGTGTCAGGAAAAAGGCGTTCGCTACACAATATAGCGGACGACCTCTAGGCTGACACATGTCAGGACCTGTCCCGTCGGTCGCCAACTTTTGTTCATTTATGACGGCATCGCAGAAAAACTTCTTTTATGGGAGGCTGTACAATGTAGCGGGCGGCGTCGCTTCGTCCTTTACATATAACTCTCTCCTATTATAGATATTAATCAGATCGGGCAATCAGCTTTTATCAGTCCGCTATATTCTCTCTCTCGAACTCAAACATCTAACCCAAGCCGTTACCCCATCTACGGCGACCCACATCTCCGGTGAACCACATCTCCAGCGACACCATCGTCCTCCCCTCAACGCCGACCTCGATGGCTTCTAGATCGGAGACCACCTACGATTTTATTGGCAACTTTCACCTGGCAGGCAAACACTTTTTCAAAGTCATGATGCCGGGATTTGAGAATGAACTTGTAGGCCATCCCTCTTTCTCTGTATTTTCGTGTGTTAAAAGTTTGATCTTTTGTTTTTCTTAACCAAAACTAACCTATTTTTTGTATTGTGTTTGGTAGGACATACTGGAAGCCTTTACCAATCAATTTACAACAATTCATGAGAGTGCAAGATTATATAGCCTCAAGGAGGCATGGCAAGTTGAAATCAAGCTGAAGCCCGGCCGACCCCAAAAAAAGCAATTCGCAGAGGGTTGGAACGTCTTCGTGCGCCAGCATGGCCTCGAACTCGGAGACTTTGTAGTGTTTGAACACCTTGGGTGGTGGGATTTTCAAGTTGTAATCTTTGATCGGAGCGCTTGTGAAAAAATTTCGATGCCCAAATGTGAACCCTAATTTATTATTAATAAAAAAATTTATGTTCTTGTTCATTATGTTTCCAAATTTTTTTCTCGCTTAATTGTGCCGTTTTTTTTCCCTCGATATATTGAGATCGTTGATTGTGAATCGTACATTATTCATTGTTTATCGATATTGAGATTGTTGATTCCGTCGCTAAAACAAGTCTTCGGGCGCCAATTTATTAAAACAACATTAACCTACTATGTCGCTAAAACAAGTCTTCGGGCGTCAATTTATTCCAATTTATTAAAACTACATTACCCTACATTGTATATCTCTACTATATAGCGGACACCAAAGTCTAGCTCTACAATATTGCGGACATAAGGCCTCTGCTTAGGCCGGGGTTCGGGAAGGTCGGAACTAAATGTCTGGTCCGTGCCAACCATTTTCTGGTCCAACACTTAGTTTTTTTTAAAAAGGTCCTATTTATATCCGCGATACTATATAGCGGGCAGTTCCGCAGAAGGTAGAGAGTCTCCAACACTTAGTTACTGTATATTGAGCGTCCTCTACAAGATAACCGTCATTGCTGAAAAGGAGCGACGGGACAGGACTTGACAGGTGTCAGCGCGCGCCAGTCCGCTACACTGTATAGCGGCCATCTTTTTGCTATGTCCCACTGCGGGGCCGTCTGCTATATAGTATAGCGGACACAGAAAAGAGAACCAAAAAAAAAACTAAGTATTGGATAGTTAGGTATTCTGCGGGGTTGTCCGCTATATAGTATAGCGGACATAGAAAAGAGAACCAAAAAACATAAAAAAAAAAAAAACTAAGTGTTGGATAGATAGTTGTCTTTCTGCGGGGCCGTCCGCTACATAGTACAACGGACGTATAAAAGAGAACCAAAAAAAAACTAAGGCCCCGTTTGACACTCTTTTTTTCCCTCTTTTTTTTTCAGTTTTAAAAACTGAAAAAAAAAGGAGCGTTTGGTAACCATTTTTTTTTCAATTTAAAAAACCAGTTTTAAAACTGTAGAGTAAAAAAAAAAACTCCAAAAACTGGTTTTTTTTTTCACTTTTGGTTTTTTTTTTTCGACCACCACCACCACCCTCCCACCGCCGGCAGCCACCTCAGGCGACCACCGCCGGAGACTGCCGGCCGCCGGCACCTCTGGCCGCCGGCGACCACCGCCGGAGACTGCCGACAACCACCTCCGGCCGCTGGCGACCACCGGCAGCCACCTCCGGCCGCCGGCAGCCACCGCCGGAGACTGTCGGCAGCCATCTCCGGCCGCCGGCGACCACCGCCCGAGACTGCCGGCAGCCACCTCAGGCCGCCGGCGACCACCGCCGGAGACGGCCGGCAGCTACCTCCGGCCGCCGGCCACCACCGCCGGTGACTGCCGGCAGCCACCTCCGGCCGCCGGTGACCACTGCCGGAGACTGCCGGCAGCTACCTCCGGCCGCCGGCCACCACCGCCGGTGACTGCCGGTAGCCACCTCCGGCCGTCGGCCACCACCACCACCACCGTCGACCACCGCTACGCCCCACCACTGCCACCGCAAACCATCAAAAAAAAAAGTCAAAATAAAAAGGGTTACCAAACACAAAAAAAAAACCTAAAAAAAAAAGGGGTTATCAAACACCCACTTGTTTTTATAAAAAAAAAAATTAAGCTGCTCTTTAAAAACTGAAAACCAAAAAAAAAATTTGTCAAACGAAGCCTAAGTGTTGGATAGTTAGCTATTCTGCGGGGCTGTCCGCTATATAGTATAGTGAACATAGAAAAGAGAACCAAAAAATATTAAAAAAAAAAACAAAGTGTCTCTCTTGGGGACCAACGGGACAGGTCCTGACATGTGTTAGCCTAGAGGTCGTCCGCTACATTGTGTAGCGGGCGCCTTTTTCCTGACACATGCCTTTTTACTGAATGTCATCCGCGAGACAGTATCGCGGACATGGGAGGAGGGCAAAAAGGTAAAAAAATCCTGTCCGCGAGACTGTCTCGCGGACGACTGACAGTTTTCCAAAAAGGCGCGATCTGGGCCGTCCATCTTTCAGGATGGATGGCTAGATCGCGCTAGCAAAATATCCCATTTTGCTAGCGCTATCAACAGATCAGCTCCCATATATATATAGGGAGCCGATCCCTGTCTACCGGTGGAGAAATTGTTATTTCTCCACCAAACCGCTACTCTTTGTAGCAGTTGCAATTATTCTTCACAAAACCCAACCGCAACAAAGTGTTGCGGTTGGAATAATTGAGAGGAAAATCCCAACCGCAACAAAGTGTTGCCGTTGGAATAATTGAGAGGAAAATCCCAACCGCAACTAAGAGTTGCGATTGGCATCATTTGTTTCAAAAGACAACCACAACTCTTTGTTGCGGTTATGCCCCGACCCCCCGTCCCCTTTCCCCATGGCCCCCCCTTCCCCCCGTCCTCCCTCCATGCCCAACCGCAACAAAGAGTTGCGGTTGGTCCCCCTTCCCCCGCCACGTGGTGTCCCCCTTCCCCGCCACGTGGCCTTTCCCCTTCCCCCATGGCCCCCTTCCCCCCGTCCTCCCCTCCCCTGCCACGTGGCCTTCCCCCATGGCCCCCCTCCCCCCATTGCCCCCACGTGGCCAACCGCAACAAAGAGTTGCAGTTGGCCCCCTTCCCCCGCCACGTGGCCCCGTCCCCCCTCCACTACCGTGTGGCCCATCCCCCTCCCCCCCTCCATGCCCAACCGCAACACTTTGTTGCGGTTGGCATACTAATCGCAACAAAGAGTTGCGGTCCCCCTCCCCCCCCCCACATGGTTCCCCCCCCCCCCCCCGTGATGGCCCCCTTTCCCCCCACGTGATGCCCCCTTCCCCCCACGTGGTGTCCCCCCCCCCCCCGTGATGGCCCCCTTCCCCCCGTGATGCCCCCCCTTCCCCCTCCGTGATGCCACGTGGTGTCCTTCCCCCCTCACTCATGGATTTTTTTTTCTGTCTTCGTTCTTCTCTCTCCTTCACTTTTTTCTTTTTATAATCCCTCCTCCCTGAACCCTTTCTTCCACTCTCCATACCAACTATCTTTATACTCCATATCTCACCTGCATAGTCTCCATAACAATACAAACAAAAAAAATTTACGCTAGAAGATCGGTGGATTTTTCTTTAAATATATCAAGTCAAAACAAGTAAGTATTTTGAATTTTCTTATAATTCAATGTTAATTTCAAAGTTCAAAAATAGTCATTGTACAGATCAATCGAAGATCGGATGAGCGGTATTACATTTATAGATTCCAAAATAGCGATTTTTTAGGGGGTCAAAATTAGGATTTTTCACAAATTTATAAAAAATAGATAGAGCTAGATTTTTCCAAAGTACAAAAAAAGACCCTAATTATTTTTAAAAGATTTATATCAAGGAAAAATTTCAGATTTTTCCAAAGACTGGAAATGGGTTAATTGATATAGAGAATCTTATAACTTTGTAATATAATTTAAAATATCAAGCCAGCGTAATTTCACGCAAAAATTTTATGAGAACCCTAGGATGTTAGGAAGTTTCATCCCCCAGGAATTCGGGCAATTCTGAAGTCATTAGCTATTTTTGTGGCTGAACGGGCTTTTAAGCGCTCGATCCGGACACCGGTTCGGGATTTTTGGACAAAAAGTCCGTAGAATACTTTTTAGATCAAGAATGAATTCGGGAAGCTTAAAATAATATTTCAAATCACTTTTGAGATTGTTCTGATGCCAGGGGCATTTTGATAATTTGACATCCCGAGAGGGGTATTTTGGTAATTTTACGGTGTTAAGTTTTTCAAAGGACTTTTTAGTCCAGAAATGTAAGTAAAACACCTGAAAGGTATTTTTAAAAGATCTATATCAGAGAAAAATTTCAGATTTTTCCAAAGACTGGAAAGGGGTTAACTGATACGGGGAACCTTGTAACTTTGCAGTGTAATTTAAAATATCAAGCCAGCGCGATTTTGCACGAAACTTTTATGAGAACCCTAGGATGTTGTGAAGTTCCATCCCTCAGGAATTCGGGCCATTCCGAAGTCGTTAGCTATTTTTTTGGCCAAACGGGCTTTTAAGCGCTCGATCCGGACACCGGTTTGGGATTTTTGGGCTAAAAGTCCGTAGAATGCTTTTTAGATCAAGAATGAATTTGGGAAGCTTAAAATAACATTTCAAAGCACTTTTGAGATTGTTCTGATGCCAGGGGCATTTTGGTAATTTGCCACCCGAGAGGGGTATTTTGGTAATTTTACGGTGTTAAGTTTTTCAAAGGAATTTTTAGTCTAGAAATGTAAGTAAAACACCTGAAAGGTTGTTTTGAAGCTGGTTTGGGGCGTTAGGGTGATAATGAACCCCCGAGGGCATTTCGGTAATTTGCCGCTCATCGAGGGTATTTTGGTAATTAAACGTTGTAACACAACTGGAGGAAAGAGTCTTTATGTAAGACACCCGAAAAGTTATTTTAAAGTTGTTCTGAGATGTTTGTTGGGCGATGGCCGCCAGGGGGTATTTTGCATAAGTTGGGGGTGTTTTGGTAACTCATCCCCTTTAAAATTTGATAAAGAAAATATTTGGTATGTGATTGATGTAATACATTTAAAAAGTGGTTTTAAAGCGGTTTTGAGGTGTTGGGGTTGTAGCGGCCATCAGGGGGTATATTGCTAAATAACCACGTTGGCGCTAAATTTTAGGGAACTAGCGTAATTAAGCGTTCGGAGTGGTGAGAAGTGAGGAATTATTTTAATACATTGAAATAATGAGATAATGACTATTGCTAATGCGTTGGTAAGCTAGGTTAAAGATCCACTTATTGTTTTGGAATGTAAATATTATGGATGTTAAGTCGGTTTACGATTATATTTTGTTCTTAGATATATGAATTTCAACGTCGGACCTCATGATACATCAATCCTATACGATGACGATGACCACGTCGCGAGGCACGTATTTGACGGTGTCGATAGGGGTGTTTTGGAAACAATTCAAAGCACAAGTCACCACGATGAGTGAGTACTAAACGAGGAACAAATACAACTATTACACCGTCAAAATTTATCTATGTTCATCGATCCCGGGATTTGGTCTCGACACGACGATTGCCTTATATCCGCTCTAGTTGAACGATGGAGGAGCGAGACGAACTCATTTCACTTCTGGTTTGGTGAAATGACTATTACATTAGAGGACGTCGGATTTATAATTGGAATCCCATGTCACGGCAAACCCATTACTTCGAGCAAAACGTCTGCATCCATAGCGAAGATGGCTAGGCAGTATTTCCGCGGAATTCCGAGGGAAGCTCTTACAACGAACGGCATCAAACTTCGAGGTGCCTGATGCCTTGAATTTGTTGAGTTCCGAGGTGCAACAGTGGAATACTTGGCAAAAAAATATGATAGCCTTGTGTCGCTAAAGGCCGATAGCATCAGCATTGAGGAGTACCTGCAATGGTTTCTCAAGGTGACGCGCACGAGGGTGAATCGCCCTTCCCACGCGAGGAAGACATCGTATGTGCCACGTGAGATCTATGACCAGTTCTGGGCATTGAACATTGTAAGTCATGCTAGTATTGTTTCAATTTTTATTTGCACACCTTATCTACCATGCCTGAAATGATTAGCCCTATTTTGTATGCATTTTTTTAGGTTGACCAGGGCACTGAGGTGTTCAAGCAGCTGGAGGGGTTTGACTGGTTTGTCGCGCAGGCTCCTGACAATCTCAAGAGGTCCATTGAGAGGTACAAGACTGAAGTTCAAAACTTTAGTCTTGAGTACCGGGGTTACCAAGGTGAGTCGTCAAGTCGCTTGCCTCCTAACGCATACGACTATCAGCCCCAGAGTCAGGTATAGGAGCCGTCTACTCGCTTCCCTCCTGACGCGTACGACTCTCAGTCCCAGAGTCAGGTGTGGGAGCCGTCTACTCGCTTCCCTCCTGACGCGTACGACTATCAGCCCCAGAGTTAGGTGTGGGAGCTGTCTACTCGCTTGCCTCCTGACGCCTACGACTCTCAGTCCCAGATTCAGGTTACCCAAGTAGGAATCCAGGCATCGCGCCCAAGCATCCGGTCAGATAAAGGACAACCGACGAAGCCATTGAGTCCAGCCAAAAGGGATTGGATCGACCGACACTACTTTGGGCATGAGCCAATCGCTACAACAGACTTTCCTGTTGCTTCATTCCTAGCTCACTCTGATCTAAGACTGTTGGCGCTGAACATATATATTTTGAATTTTCTCATTGACGCTTATATAGATCTACTGCGTGTTAGAGAGATAAATTATAACCCCTGCCAAACTTTGAAGCTCAACATGTATGCCTCTTTTGTTATCCCCTTCATGGTGAATAGCATGAAGGAGTTCACAGAATGGAGGAGGAAGCGAGGGACAAGCAAGGGTGAATGGCGACCATCTGCAAACGTGCTTTCCTACTTGAACGAGGACTATCAATGTCACGCAGCTGAGGCGAACCTAATCATGCTACCTACTCTTCATGCAAGCCACTTCTTCCTATTAGTTCTCTTTCCATAGAATAAAGTGGTCCACATATACGATAGCCTAAGGGAAGACGGACCTGGTCGGCAGCTGGTGCAGATGTACTCCACGTACATCAATGCGGTGGTTAGTTTATATCTTGACCTTCGCTCATAGTCTATTCTTCTTGTTACATAGGCTTGATAGCCTTTTTTATGAATTGGATGCAGACAACTATCATTCCACTAGTGTGTCGACATTTTAAGGGGGAAGCCATCACGAGCAAAACAATGATAGATCCTTTGACGGTCGTGATGATAGAAAACCGACCAAAGAAATATAACAGTCATGATTGTGGGATTTACATCCTCAAGTACATGGACTACATAGCTCGCTCAGATGTGCTCGAATATGATACGTGGTCTCGAAACGATGCCTTGACGTTCAGATATAGGATAGCTTGGGAGCTAAAAAAGGGTGTAGCTAGACGCCTTCCTTACCATTATCCTGAGATGTAGTAGGCGTTCGTATGTTTTATTATTACTATTGTTGGATTTTGGATATTAAGGTTTGAAATTGAATTAGCCTTATTATTATTATTGTTCGATTTTGGACACTGGGCTAACTATTGTGCCTAAGGTGCAATGAGAAAAAAAAAGTGACAAAAAAATTTACGTAATTTTTCGAAAGTTATGAATTGGGCCCTAAAGTGTGCCCGAACAGGCCCTTCATAGGAGAACCCAAAAAATAATGTGTCTCTTTTTTTTCCAAAATTGATACAAATGGGCTAACTAGTGTGCCTAAGGTGCAATGAGAAAAAAAAAGTGACAAAAAAATTACGTAATTTTTCGGAAGCTATGATTCCACAAACCAAATCACAAATTTAAACATTATAAAAGTTCAATTTATACAACTGAAACATTAACCCTAACACTCATCATCATCATCGTCCTCCTCGACCATACTGCCAGGTTCGATACCTAACACTTTATAATGGTTTCTCTTGTCATGATCAGTCATCTTATTACACAACGCACACTTTCGCAATTTTTTTTGACCCGTTGCTTCTTCAATTGGATTCTTCATGCGTATTGCTCGTTTTCTCCCTTTTGTTTGAGAAATAATCGGATCAAAAATGTCGTCATCCTCACCTTGCAGGCTAGTGCCGTGAATGACTGGCTGTGAAGCTCGATTAAATCTACCGGCTGGAGTCGTCCGACTAGTCGGAGTGTCCCGTCTTTCTGGTAATGTCATTCTAAACTGTGCAAGGTTAGCCTTATCCCGTGCGGCTGCTTCAACTTGCTACCTGTACCCATCAAATGTTGACGCTACATCCAATGATAAACCGTGCATGATGTTACAAAGGTGATTATATCGCAGCGTCTCAGATTGCTCGAAATCAACTGAAACATTGGGCACGTAAGGAATGTGACCGTGGACTTTATTGGCTTCCTTCGTCCACCGTTCCAAGATATACTGTGGAGGGATTTCACGAGCATTCTTGGCGCTAAAAACCCTCAACGCGTGTCGACAAAGTATACCTTTATGCTCAAACAGTTGACAGTTGCAATTAACCAACCCGGTGTCCATACAAACTGCTACGGTAAAATGTCTTCTGCTCCTCGGAGCCGACGAAGAGCACGGATTAGCGAAATTCGTCACATTTGTCAAAGCATAAACCTTGATCACTCTGGTGGAATACTCGTGCAACTTTGTCATACTATATTGATTCGACTTTAGTAGTTCCTCTTAAAACTGTCTAAACATTTCCTTGGTATAGACTTGAGCCGCATGAGCCTCCAAAGGTGAAAAAACTACTATGGCTCTTTCTCTGTAAACTGTAGCCGCGTCGGCTTCTCTCTTAAGGAAAAATTACTTGTCAAGGGCTTTCTGCATCTCTAGTACGAACTCTGTTATACTTGAAGAATGGCCTACGTACCCATCAAAGAATGCATTCATGCCTTCGCTTCTCGAGGTCGTAGTCATTCCGGCTGAAAAATTCTTGGTGTAGGCACCGACCCACTGTGTCTTGATCTCATACAACGATTGTAACCATTCATGATTCTGTAAATGGTAGTCATCCATTAACTTGGCCCACCTCTCCTCGAACACGTCTACCGTCAACTATTTCTTCACACATGTATTAAAGTCAGTTTGAATGTCGGATGGTTTGCATATACATTGTGAAGCCGTTCGGGATATTTGTTGCTTATGTGCCATGTGCATAGGCCATGGTGAGTATTTGGAAGGACTTTAGCGATTGCATTTTTCATTGCCAGATCTTGGTTGGTGATGATGGTCTTTGGAGGAATATGATACATTGCTTTAAGCCACGTTTCAAATAACCACGTAAATGACTCCTCCGTCTCATCCCTAAGCAGGGCAAAGCCAAACAAGATTAACTATTAGTGGTGGTTCACCCCGGTGAACGGAGCAAAAGGCATAGAGTACTTATTTGTGCGGTATGTGGTGTCAAACGTCACAACATCTCCAAAATTTTGGCAAGTAGCTCTAAAACGGGCATCCGCCCAAAATATAGTACTAATGCGGTTCTCATCATCCATTTGGAGACTATAGAAAAAGCCAGAATTCTCACTCTGAAGGTGCCTTAAGATATCAAGTGTATCTTGAGAATCACTTTTACCGAAAGACTCTCTCCTCTGAGCACGAAGTTCATTTCAAAGGTCTACTTCGTTGAAACTCAACTTGTCAATCCCCCCAGCCTGGCTTGAGAAAACCCCCATCATTTTAGAATGTGGAATTTTAGCCTCGGCCATTGTAAATATTAGTTGTCTGTGTGCCGCGCTTATTTCTCGGTGTTGATGAATTTGACCAATCTTACTAGGGGTCATCAACTGATGATTATGGCTCAATTCCACTCCCGTCACAACCTAATGGTTTTCATTTTTCTGGTGTACTGCATACACATGGGCCTTGCAACCAGTACCCGGAAATGTGTCCCGTTTTCTTTGTCTTGATGGCCCTTCGTCACTGATCCGAACAACCGGGGGTACATACGGTGCTCCTCTATGACACTCAAATAGTCTTCCACAAATTTGATCTGTATTCGCCCGTTTTCTAGTAGTCTTAGTTCTAATACCAAAACCTGTCGTTTTCGAATATGCTCTATAGTATGCTTCAACTTCGTCCAGTGTTTGAAAAACTTGACCTAAGTAAGGTGGATCAGAATCTTCACAAAAAGTATTTCCTCCAGTTGCATCCATATTTATACTGAAATCTAAAAAATAAAAATTATATCATTCTCAACAAGTCATAGAACTAAATAAAATAAACATAAAGACTCTTTCCTCCAGTTGTGTTACAACGTTCAATTACCAAATTACCCCCGATGAGCGGTAAATTACCGAAATACCCCCGGGGTTCATTATCACCCTAACGCCCCAAACCAGCTTCAAAACAACCTTTCAGGTGTTTTACTTACATTTCTAGACTAAAAAGTCCTTTGAAAAACTTAACACCATAAAATTACCAAAATACCCCTCTCGGATGGCAAATTACCAAAATGCCCTTGGCATCAGAACAATCTCAAAAGTGCTTTGAAATGTTATTTTAAGCTTCCCGAATTCATTCTTGATCTAAAAAGCATTCTACGGACTTTCGCCCAAAAATCCCGAACTGGTGTCCGAATCGAGCGCTTAAAAGTCCGTTCGGCCAAAAAAATAACTAACGACTTCGGAATGGCCCGAATTCCTGGGGGATGGAACTTCCTAACATCCTAGGGTTCTCATAAAAGTTTTGCGCAAAATCGCGGTGGCTTGATATTTTAAATTACACTACAAAGTTACAAGATTCTCCGTATCAGTTAACCCCTTTTTCAGTCTTTGGAAAAATCTGAAACTTTTCCCTGATATAAATCTTTTAAAAATAATTAGGGTCTCTTTTTCGTACTTTGGCAAAATCTAGCTCTAGCTATTTTTTTATAAATTCGTGAAAAACTGTCGAATTAAGTTTTTACCTTTAGCGACAATTACGTTTCGTATTCACATTAAACACACATAGTGTTACACCCTAGGAACACATATAGTGTTAAAAATTATTTCCTCCAGTTGTGTTACAACATTCAATTACCAAAACATCTAAATTAAAAAAAAAAATTTCTTTCCTTTTGAGTTACATTTCTTGTAGTAGGATCCCACCCACAATCTTTATCCACTAACCAAATTGTGATCCAAAATTCCAAATAAAATATTATACATACGAAAAGGGTTGAGAGTGACAGAAAGACGATAAGACCCCTATGATGGCACGTGCCGTCCGTTTGAAGCCTCAAACGAATGCGACTTTATGCTATTAAAACCAGAAAGTAGTGACGCCACGAACAGTGCATGGGGCCCAACGCTATTTGTGGCCCAAATTTAACATTTATCCACCATTGGGCTCCCGGACCCCGCCAATTGCAAAAAAGTCGTCTCTTCCTATCCATGAAAGAACAAAAGCTCGTTTCACCCAATAAATATAAATAAAGTAAAGAAAAGAAAGGGGCAAAACCTAACAAAAGCCACCCAAATTTGTTTAGGCTTCGTTTGACAAAATTTTTTTTTTGGTTTTCAGTTTTTAAAGAGCAGCTTAAATTTTTTTTTTTATAAAAACAAGTGGGTGTTTGATAACCCCTTTTTTTTTTGAGGTTTTTTTTTTTGGTGTTTGGTAACCCTTTTTATTTTGACTTTTTTTTTTGGTGGTTTGCGGTGGCGGTGGTGGGGCGTAGCGGTGGTCGACGGTGGTGGTGGTGGTGGTCGACGGCCGGAGGTGGCTGCCGGCAGTCACCGGCGGTGGTGGCCGGCGGCCGGAGGTAGCTGCCGGCAGTCTCCGGCGGTGGTCGCCGGCAGCCGGAGGTGGCTGCCGGCAGTCACCGGCGGTGGTGGCCGGCGGCCGGAGGTGGCTGCCGGCCGTCTCCGGCGGTGGTCGCCGGTGGCCGGAGGTGGCTGCCGGCCGTCTCCGGCGGTGGTCGCCGGCGGCCGGAGGTGGCTGCCGGCAGTCTCCGGCGGTGGTCGCCGGCGGCCGGAGGTGGCTGCCGGCAGTCTCCGGCGGTGGCTGCCGGCGGCCGGAGGTGGCTGCCGGCGGTCGCCGGCGGTCGCCGGCGGCCGGAGGTGGTTGTTGGCAGTCTTCGGCGGTGGTCGCCGGCGGCCGGAGGTGGCTGCCGGCGGCCGGCAGTCTCCGGCGGTGGTCGCCTGAGGTGGCTGCCGGCGGTGGGAGGGTGGTGGTGGTGGTCGAAAAAAAAAAACCAAAAGTGAAAAAAAAAACTAGTTTTTTTTTTTACTCTGCAGTTTAAAAATTGGTTTTTTAAATTGAAAAAAAAATGGTTACCAAACGCTCTTTTTTTTTCAGTTTTTAAAACTGAAAAAAAAAGAGGGAAAAAAATTTTGTCAAACGGTGCCTTATTGAATTGAATGTTATCCGCAGTATATTTTGAGAGCGTCTATTTTTATATTTTATACGCTTTTTAAGACTCTTGCTTCAATGTTAAAAAGTGTATTAAAGATTAAAAATAGATGCATTCAAAAAGATCTTCCACTGTACAGTTTTTCTACAATGATAAAAATTGTCGCTGAATTCTTTTGAAACTTTTTACTAAAATTTATAATAACAAAATTTTATCACAACAACATATTTAGAGGCATTTTCAGTTATATGCGATGTTGTATAAGAGAAGTTTGCAGTTCCCAACATTTTTAGTCAAGCCACAAGCGTTTTGCTTTTATAAAACGGCTCCGGATATTTCGGATAAATGGATTTGGTTGGGTCCACTGTCTTTTTTGGTTCCCTTGCACGTCACTGAACCTTGGTTTAAGTTTCTTGTCATGAGTTATGACAAGTTAACACCAAATTAATGCAATTTCTAGAGCTCCAAATCCTACCCAGAATAATTGCTCCGTATTGAAAAGAAATAAACTTTTTTTGACAGATAAAGAGTTGGAAATTCTTATTTTGGGTTAAGAGTTCGGGTTTTAGTCTTTTAAACTTTACTCGTTGTTTTTTATTAAATTATGTGAGTGACAATTTGGTGAGGTTTAGCGGTTATAGTGAAGTTAAAATTGTTTAGAGTCAAATTATTCGGATATCATTTTTGAGACAAGTACGAGGACACAAAATGTAAAATGCATGTATTGCAAAAAGGATCAAAAGTGTGCACCCATTTTGTCATATAACAGTTGTGCAGTTCTTCTTCCTATGTCGTAAATTGTACACCCGTTTTGTTAAAAGAATAAAAATTTTATGAGCTATTTTACTCATCCCTTTTAATACAACATCCTGAAAAAATAAAAATATTTTAGACCATATGACAAGATCAACAAGGCTTTTGACTCTAGATAGACAACAATAATCACTTTACTCATATCTTGGTTATTGTTATAAATAATATCACTAAGCTTAATATTATAGCCAAAGACTATGCTTTGCCGTGATATCACTTCTCTCCGTTGACCAAAAGAAATGGCGATAATTTAAATTTTTGTAAGAAGATATAATTGTCCTCTAGCCTTTTTCTCTATTTTTTTCTCTTTTACTCAGATCACCACTGTTATCTCTCTCTCTGCCCTTTTCACCTCCAACCACCAATAACGCATCACCCAAGCACCACCAATTACAACTACAACACCACCTTAACACAACCAACCACCGTCGGCACCACCACAACTCCCACCATTACCACCAATCCACGCACATACGAAAACACAAACGGAGAAATCTTCACGCATGGAAATAGATCTTCAACAAACAAACCCACATACGTAGATCCCTAAAATTTGTATTCCATTCATGTCAATGTCCACCGCCTAACAGCCACCGTCACACCGTCACAGACACACGACCATCATCAGTCCCCATAATATTACCACTATATGGACCATTGGTGCTAGCAACCTTTCCATTGTAGACCCTCTCTCTCACTCTCTCTCTTAGACACACATACACCCCCAAACACACACACAGAGATAAACACACAGATGAACAAATTTAGTGTGTGTGCAGTGTGTGTGTGTGTGTGTAAGTGAGTGAGAGAGAGAAGGGGGAGGGAGAGAGAGAAAAAGAGTATGTGTAAGAGAGAGAGATATAGAGTGTGTATGTGCACTGGTGCGTGTGTGTGGAAAAATGGGTATAACAATTAGCATCACACGTTTCACGCAAAGCCATATTGACGTACAATACCCCCCCCCCCCCTCGTGTTTCTGCCCCACCATCAAAGCCACAGCTGCAACCACCACCATTTCCCCCCCCCCCCTCCAAACATTACTATAAAATAAGCCATTTGGTCCCCACAATGAAACCCACATGTACAACTATAACGAAAACCACCACTATTTACCCATCTACCAACACGATCGCAACACCACAACATCACAACCCAATTGGTCACAACTCGCCGTAATACCGATCTAATCTCCTCGGTAAATGTCTCGCCATTGCCCATTGGCGAAAATGGTGCTAACTTGGGTTTTATTTACATGTCTTTCTTTCTTTCTTTCTTGTTTTTGCTTTTAGGTTTCATTTGCAAATTCCCTATTGATTTCTTTGGAGTTTCCAAATGAAAAATTTTTCCATGCGTTTGCTTTAATGTTTCCATTCACGGATTCCTTCTTGATTTCATGGGAGTTTCAAATGAAATAATTGGAAAATTGGAAGAAAATGAAGGGGCAGAGAGAGAGAAGGAGAAGAAAAAGACACATATATACGTAAATACATATTCAAAAAAATGGGTTAAATGCATATGAGTACCGCAAAATTACACAAAAATCTTACTTGAGGACCATACTTTCAATTTTTACATGTCAAGATCTGGAGTTTTAATTTTGCAATTAATACGTATTTTCATTCAAATCTCTAACTTTTTCCTAAACTGTTTGGAGCAAAAGTGTAAATTTACCTCTAATTATGGCGAAAAACCAATATTCTGCCACCTTCCGCTACTGACCACCAAACTAACACTGCCACCCAAACAGTCAACCCTAAACATACATTGTTGCCCACCAAACCTAACATTATCACATGCACCGCCTCCTTCCCTGGCCACTGCGAGACACACACACACACACACACACACACACACACACTCTCTCTCTCTCTCTAACACGAGCGCGCGCGTGCACACTGATGACATACATAGAACACATACAGTCACAAATCCATTAGTGCACCCCTTTCCCTTTCTCCCCAGCATTGTCCATCACCCCCTCCACCCCACACATACCCAACACACTGACTCATACATACATAAAGATTGATGACACATGGAACACATATAGTCACATATCCACTCGTTGGCCCTCTCCCCCTTACCCATCACCCCCCAACACGTGCATATATAACACACAGTCATACACCCACACGTTCGCTCCCTCCCCTCCCCCATAATTGCCCATCACCCATCCCCAAACACACACTGGACATACACCCACCGCGTTCGCCCTCTCCCCCCACCCCTCCCACATCATCGGCCACCACATAGTCACATGCGCGCGCGCGCACACACATACACACACATATCTACACAAACCCCTTACCAGATCTATCCACATACACAATGAATTGGAGATGAAGGGGCCACGATAGAGGGGTAGAATTAGTGTTTGGAGAGAATGTGGCAGAATGGTGGCTGGAAGAGAGTGGGCAGATACTAGAGATAACATGATGTTGGTCTTGATAGTGGCGTCTTCGTAGAGTGGTGGTGGTGGTTATGTGGGGCTTAGGGTACGGAGGAGGCAGAAAAGAATGAAAAGCCAAAGTTAGGTAAATGCTTTTGCCCCCTACGGTTTAAGAGCAAAGTAAGGGATTTAGACAAAAATACTTAATAATTACAAAAATAAAACTCCAAACCCTTATGTGTAAAAATTTAAAACATGAGTTCTCAAAGTGAGAATTTCGTGTACTTATGGGGTACTAGTTTATATTTAACTCTAGTGAAATACGTAAGTATTTTAAGGATAATATTGGTATTTTTATAGTACGAAATAACCACGTCAGTCAAAGTCGTTAATTTGGGTCACGGAACCATAATGTTGGAGGAATATGATACAATCTTCTTACATTTTTGGATACAGGTGTCTACTTTGTGAAAACTGTGGCTTTGTTGGTAATTTCTTCCTAAACATATGGAGTTTATTTTTATGTATGTTAGAAAAGGAGAAAGATCTTATGTTTTACATCATCTCTGCTATAACAGCTTTAACGACCATTTTATATTACTAGAGATGGAAATTATAACCCCCTTCATATTTTCTTGATGAAAAAGGATTCCAATAAATTAAGAAGAAATAAATAACAAATTTGTCAATGTTACCTAATATATAAAAGTACAGCTAGCAGCTTCTATTATTTAATTAAATCCTTTCCACATAATAGTTATTTTAAGTTTTTAGTTAGCATAATTTTCGAAAATGAATTTATTCCTAATATCATAATCTCCTGCATTTATTTCAATGACTATTTTTTCCTCTTCCCTTAAAAATAGCACTACCTTCCTAATTACTCTAGACTAGATTGATTATGATAAAAATTACTTCAGCCATATTATCATTGTTTTTACATATGATAACAGAATTCTCTTGATAATAAAGGAAAAGACAGAATTTTGGCTGCAAACTGCAGTAGGAATAGCCTACATGACCACATATAGTGACCATGAAGTATCGTCACATATTTTTAACAATAATTTCTTAACGATAATTTCTTAAAAACCTTTCTATTGTGGCTATATGAAGGGTTTGTAAGATCTTCCTATAATCTAGATTGCAACCAAAGTTTTCCCAACTGAAATACTCCACTTATGGAGGCACTATAATGTCTTTGTTGTTCAAAGAAGCTAATAAAAAAACTAACTATAAGGTGAGATTACCCAATTTTATAACTAGAACTAGAATTATCGCTTCCTATTCATACGAAAATAACTTTGCCTAAATCAACAATCTAATTGTCGAAGTCCATTTAGATGCCTTGACTGCATTTGAAGCAATCAATTTTGTGTTTCTATGTGGTTTCTAGAGCATCCATTTAGTGGTCATTCTTCAAATGTAGTCACTACAATAAAAAGGACATATGTCAACCTCTCCTCTATCGGTAATATTAATATATTATAGCAGATGCACATCAATTTTCAAGGGACTTTCGCGACGTTGTCTTTGAGATGGTTCGACATATCGAGAAAAAGGTGGCTCACGAGCTAGCTAGGAATGCTAGGTTTATTAAATGATGTGATAGTAAGGGTAGAAGAGGCACCTAATTCTTAGTTTTTTTCATCTTTAACGATGTATCCCAGATTGAATTCTTGGTCTAAAAAATTAAAATGTCATCACATGATACAGAAGGAGACACTTCTGCTACTTTATGTATATACAACACCATCCATCTCAAAACCCACTTCTTACATTTAAACCTGAAAAAAAAAAAATTCCTCTCCATATTTTTTCGATACACAAGGATTTTGAAAAGCTTAAAACATAAATTGAGTAAATACTCTCAATTATCACTATATACGAACAAAGTAGCTGCTAAATGCTCGCAACGGCTCTATAAAAGTTTTATATCAATTAAATATCTTGATTACTAATCCAAGCAGATTGACTAATAGTAACAAATAGCAACTTCTATTTTTAAAGGGGAAAAAAGAAAGAAAGAAAGATTATAAAGTTGAATACGAAATCCTATCCATATAATCTCCGGGCATAAGTTAATCTTGGACGAGCAAAATCTCTGGCATTTAAATCATCCGTCTCGTCTACTCTCGGCTGACAAACACACAGAGAAATAGGGTAAATTACACTAAACCCCCTGAGATTTTACGTAATTACACTCCACTACCGCTATCTTTATAAATTACACTCCGCTCAAAAAATAACTTTTTCTCATACGGTGTTAACGGTGTAATGCAAAAAGACACGAATACCCTCAGACGGTTTTCTTAGGATTTTGGAGGGAAAACCTGTTCTTGGGAATTTGAGGGAAACTTCTTCTTCGGAAGGAGGAAAAACAGGTTGGCGAGAAGGAGGCAGGTAGGCGGTCACTGTGCGATCGAGGGAAGGGAGATTATGCACAAGAGTGAAGCCTAGAAAAAAATCAGAGCCAAACATTTCACAACCTTAATCTCATAAAAAAGACAACGCAACCACTTCCAGTGTCACTGTGCTGCGGGATGACGCAACCACTTTTTGGCTCTCTGTTTGAAGGTATGTTTTTTAACTCCTTCATGTCTTTCACGTTTTACTCGTTACTTCCCATTTCTGATCTTTCTTCTTTTGCATGATTTCCGTAGTTGATAGCATAATGTAACCCGTAATTGAACCCTAATTTAGGCTCTAATTTTTACGTAGACACATTTCGAACCCTTAATTGAAGTAATTGAACCTTAATTGAACCAATTGGACCCTAATTGAACCTTAATTGAACCAATTGAACTCTAATTGAACCATAATTGAATCGTAATGTAACCAATTGAACCCTAATTGAACCAAATGAATATCCTAATTCACTTAGCCCCAGTTGATGAACCCTAAATTGAATGCCCTAATTGTAGTCCTGATTTAACCTCCTAATTCTTTTTCCTTGTACTACAGAATGGGCACTGAAAGGATATATGAACTGAGGGTCCACTACTGTAACATTATTAATAGCATAGCTGACGTGGGTCCTGACAAATACAGCCATATGGATCTGCTTACCAATGTAAATGATCTTATGTTGAAAGACCTCCTCTATGGTTTAGGTATAGTTATTGCCCTATACTATACTTTGCCTGGAACTAATGTCAGGGCTGAAATAACATCTGATAAGTCATTACTTGACATGTTTGCGCTGTATGAGAATTCACAGGAGATTCATGTGTTCTTAGAAACTGTTGGGGCAGAACCTACAATAGTTAGTTATCCAGAACCAAATGTAGAGACAACTAGAAATGACAGTAGACCTGGGACTAGTAAGGCACCTGAGAGTGATAGTGAAGATGGCAGTGATGAGGAGTTGCACCACAGTAGCGATGATTCTGATTCTGAAGATAATGATTGGGAAGTAAGGGAAGAATTAAGTGAGACTGATGAAGAGGCCAGTGATGAAGAACCTATGACAGGGGATGATCAATTAAGTGAAGATGAGTTGTCCAACTGTGATGATGAAGATGAAACCCTGTGTACAAGAATGATGATAACTTGGATGTTGAAGCAGTAAATGTAGACAAATATATGAGGGGAGAGCTATTTGAACATAGGCCAGGTAAAACTATTGAATTGTACAAGGGTTTGTTGTTTGAAGATGTCAATCATCTTAGGGCAACTTTGAGGGATTATTGTATTTAGACTGGGTTTAAGCTGGTTACAGATAGGAATGAAAAGAACAGGGTTGCTGCCCACTATGGCAATCCTGGATGTAGTTAGAGGATATTTGCATCACCTATTCCTAATGGGAAAACTTACAAAATAAAGAGCTTAGGTCCTGAACATTCTTGTGTAATGGGCAATATTAACATGGAGGCCAATTCCACTTGGATTGCATAGAAGCTGCTTTGGCACATTAGGAAAAATCCTGATATTACCATAGATAGGCTGCGAGAGCTTTCGCTAGAAAACTATGGTTCAGAGGCCCATAGAATGCACCTGTATAGGGCAAAAAAGAAGGCACTAGAAAAGATTGAAGGGTCTCATGCTGAGTCATATAAGAAGCTCTGGATGTATGGGCATGAGGTGATGAAGACTAACCCTGGGAGCTTGTTCAAGCTTGAAACTCAAAAAAGTTCAACCTAACTTGGATCTGCCTCACTTCCATAGGCTGTTCTTTTCATTTGCAGCTGTGCAAATGGCTTTAAGGATGGTTCTAGGCCATTTCTTACAGTTAATGGATGCCATCTTAAAAGGGCCTTATGGAGGTGTATTATTGTCTGATGTGGGCCTAGATGGGAACAATGGGTTATTCCCTATGGGATTTGCTGTTGTTGAGAGTGAGAACACACAGAGTTGGAGGTTTTCCCCTCATCACCTTTATAGCATCATAGGTGATGGTCCTGATCCAAAGCCATGGGTGATCATGTCTGATGGACAAAAGGGTATTGAGATTGCCCTAGTAGACATTATACCACATGCAACTCATAAAAGGTGTTGTAGGCATATTTTATGCAATTTTAGGTCTAGATACCCTGGCATGAAGCTTAAAAGCTATTTTTGGTCTGCTGCTAAGGCATACATTGTGGATTTTAAGCTAGCTCAGAAGCAGCTGAGTGGTTAAAAGGTCATAAAGTAGAGAGCTGGGCTAGGTATACATTTGACCCTACTGTTAAGAATGAGCAGGTAACCAGTAATGTGGTGGAGTCCTTCAACAACTAGCTAGGAAAATTAAGGGGAAAACCTGTGCTATCCATGATTGATCACATTAGAATTAGGCTGATGGTAAAGGTACTTGAAAGGTTAAAAAGGCTGCTTCTTGGGAAGAAGTAGTAACTCTAAGGATAATGAAGAAATGCAAACTGGTAGTTGCTAAATCTAGGTGCTGTAAAATAGTCATGGGTGCTGGGGGTACAGAGTTTGAGGTATCTGACCATGGGAAGGTGCATGTTGTGAACTTAGTAAGGAGAAGTTGTTGTTGTAGGGTTTGGGATCTTACAAGCATACCTTGCAAGCATGCAGCAGCATGAATCAACACCAGGAGATTGAATGTGGTTGAGTTTAAGGATAAGTGCTACAACAGGGATACTTATTTGAAAACTTATGGTCATGTGTATGCACCCACTGCATGATGATACCCACTGGGAGCCAGCTCCAGGGGATCCTTTGCAACCTCTCCTTTTTAGGAGGTTGTCTGGAAGGCCAAGAAAGGAAAGGAAGGGGGCAGCTGATGAACCTGCTAGAGAAGGAAAAAGATCATGCACTCTGAAGTGTGGAAATTATAAGCAATTTGGGCATAACAAAAGGACCTGCCAACGGGCACTATTAGGAAGCAATAGAAATGCCAATGCTGCAAGACCAGTGAGGGAGGGGGGAGGCAAGGTAGGGGCAATCATGGTAGGGGCAATCAAGGCAAAGGCATTGAAGCTGGGTGCAGTCAGATTGGGTGCAGCCAAATTAACATGAATGAGCAGGTAACCATAGATTTCTTTTAGTTGTTTTTCAGACTCTAACTTATTATTTTTTTCCTCAAGTTTTCTCAATCTTTCTTTCTTTTTTTTAACAGGGAGGACCTGAGGTGGTGGCTCAAACCCAAGAGTTACAGCCTTGAAGCTGCAGAGAAGGGTAAGGGTATTTGTAGATATGAAATGACTTTTGTGAAATTGTGAATGATGATTATTTTGTGAAGCTGTGAATGATGATTATTTTGTGAAGTTAGTTGAAGATAGATTAAAGATTATTTTGTGAAGCTAACTGAAGATATTGTGAAGATTATTTTGTGAAACTGAATAAAGAAACTGTGAAGACCTTGTGACTGAATACAAGTTTTTGAAATTGAAATCCAAGGAATATGTTAGCTTTAGGTCCCAAATATGTTGACAGACCATGTATAAAGTTTAGGTTACAGTCAACACACATGCACAAGTTTGGATTATATAAGCTTAGATCTTGGGGATGATATAAATTGTCTATTTTTGGATAATGAAACCATGGTTGTATTAAATCTCAGTGCTTTTTGTAATTTACCAATTAGTTTGTGTGCACACTGCAGTTTGGTGCAGTGTGTTTGTGCATTTGATTTGTTGCACTTGGTTGTCTTCACTTGGTCTGTTGTAGTGAGTTTATGCAGTGTGTTGCAGTACAACAGTGGGTTGCACTGTGTTGGTGCATACTACTGTGGTGGTGCATTTTGTTTATGGAGTTGGCTGCAATATGTTTGTGGAGTTGGTTGCAATATGTTGGTGATACCCTGGCATGATTTGGTGCAGGTTCATAGTGTGCACACTTAGTGCAGTGTTCCGAATATGTCGACAATTGTTTTGAGCAATTTGTTTGTTCACTAGTTTTGAGCAGGGTGTTTGATCATGTCCTGATGCAAGATTTTCAGCAATGTCACTCCAATCCAACCATTCATGCATCATATTCATCCACAACATGTCATGCGCAAAAATAGTTACTTTTAAAATTACACAGAACTCCCATGAGGTTTACATTAATTACACTGAGCTCCCATAACTTTAAGATCAGAGAAGGCCAGACAGAGAGAACCCTAGAAAATTACATTCATTCACCTTCTTCATACAAAGTCATTACAAAATATTACAAAAGAGCTCTGGAAAGGAAAATGAAGCCCACATTACTTGCAGTACATAGACACACACCCAAATTCTTCATTTGCGGACAACAAAAATTATCACCATGATACACATCCATGAGAAAATTAGAGAAGAAATAACCAACAACTTCATCATTGCCTGATTAACTTCAATCAACTGTAATTTTTGACTGGTTACAACTCCATTTCCATCAAAAATTGCATTTTGCCTCTTCATTGAACTCAGTCCTTTGAATCTCTTCAGAAAACTCAGATGAGCATTTCATTAACCTTCCACTTGGCTTTATTGTTGCTCTATCAGGTGTGCACCAGCTGAACATTCTACACCCACCACTTGCACAAGAGAAGAACAACTTACCCTTACTTGGCTTCTTATCAGATTCAACAATCCTCAAGTTTGCCCTCTTTCTACACCAATAATTCTTGTACCTAAACCTCAGATCCAATCACTCTTCACTACTTTCTGACCAAGACATTGTTACCCCTTAAATTCATGGGTCTGATTTTACTTTGGGGATAAGGGTGCACGAGGAGAAGAAGGTGGAGGAAGGGAAGAAGCAGCTGTAGAGTTGGCTGTAATTTCATAAAACACAACATTATAAGAAGACCACAAATGTGTATAGAGAACAAAAGAGGGGTATTTTGGGTATGAAAATTGCATAAATCAGTGTGTCATGGAATCTTTTCACGGAGTTGGACGGACAGTTAAATATGTATAGTTGTGTGTAATGCGGGTACAAAGATCGGGGGAGAGTGTAATTTTTAAAGATAGCGACAATGGAGTGTAATTACGTAAAACTTCAAGGGATTTTAGTGTAAATATCTTGATTACTAATCCAAGCAGATTGACTAATAGCAACTTCTATTTTTAAAGGGGAAAGAAAGAAAGAAAAGTGGATCGTAAAGTTGGATACGAAAACCTATCCATATAATCTCCGGGCATAAGGTAATCGTGGACAAGCAGAATCTCCGGCATTTAAATCAACCGTCTCGTCTACTCTCGGCTGACAAACACACACAGAAATATATGCGAGAATGGATAGGGTGTTCTCAGTGGACGACATTGCCGACCACTTCTGGTCCCCGCCGCCGATCCGCCTCTCACAACCACCCGCCTCCGCCTCCGCCTCCGCCGCCGAGGGATCCGCATCGACCAGCGCGATGAACCGCAGCTCCTCCGAGTGGGCCTTCCAGCGCTTCCTCCAGGAGGCCTCCGCGTCCGCACCCGATTCCTCCCTTCCCTCCTCCTCCTCCTCCGCCGCCGCCGCCGCTCCCCCTCGCAACGACGGCGTTTTCGAGATCTCCAAGGCCCACGGCCAAGCCCCCGAGGCCCACAGCGCTTCGGGCCCAGCACCCAATTTTCCTCCCGATTCGGAGGAGTACCAGGCCTTTCTCAAAAGCCGCCTCAATTTGGCATGTGCCGCTGTTGCTTTGACCAGGGTATGTTTGTTGCTCTTTTTGAGAGTTCCTGGGATAGATTCAGTACAAGCACATGTTGACTTTTCTAGCTGTTTTTTCCAGTTTTACTTGTCAAACAATACTGGCTTAATCTGCGATTTCTGTTTGAGATTGTTTTAATGTTTACTCTGTCTGAATTCATCTTAAGAAATCGCAAATAGTGAAAGTGAAAATTCAAAGGATATAAGGAGCATAGTTTGTTACTCTGGCTTCTATTTGGCTGCGGAGAAATTGAAACAGAATGGAGGATACAAATCCTTTGTTTTTCTGCTTGTAAATTCATTATAAAGTCGGTTTAATCTGCGATCGAAAGTTTATTATTTGATTTTTCTGTTCGTCCTTGTTTTCCTTTGCAACTACCGAACAGAGAGTTAATGTAGATGTCTGTGTAATTGACGAAAATTTGGGGTTTTCTTTCTGTTTAGTGGCTTTTACTTCTGCACTTCTTTGTTTTACTTTTTTTGGCTGGGGGAGAAAAAGAAAACAAGCAGGCTATAAATAATTTGTTTTCAGTTTTTAAATTAACTATAAGGTGCGTTTAATCTGTGACTGAAAGTTTGTCTTCTGATTATTCTATGCATGTGTGTTATTTTTTTGTCAATGACCAAACAGATCGTTGACATATGTGGGTGTAATTGACAAACAACTGGGGGTTTTGTTTGTATTTACGGGCTTTAACCTCTCTACATATTTGGTTTGCCCATTTTGTTGTTATTTGGGTTCGGTTTGTCTGCAGAGTAAGAGGTGCAGAAATAAGTGCAGATTTTTTTTGCTTCTACTCTCAAAATTCATTATAAGAAGGGTTTAGTTTGAGATTGCAACTTTATCTTTGATTTTTCTGTTCTTCATGTCTTTTTTCGTCAATTACCAAACAGATGATTATGGTTTTACCTGTGGTACTATCAGCTGCAAAATTCAGTATTTGCTATATACTTGGAACGTGTTAATGTGCGTTTTGATTGACAAAACATCAGGGTTTTTACTTATTTTAGGGGCTTTTACTTCCCTTCTTCTTACCCCATATTTTTTTTAAACTGTTCTTTCTTTCTTTTATCTATGATTATTTGGGTTCTTTTTTTTTTGCTGAGATGAAATATTTGCTTCTTGATATACTTCAGGGCTCAATCCTTTGAGATGTAGTTGGGGAGAAATTTAGTTGTAACAATCTTTAGGTGTAACTTTTTAACTAAAGCCTCAATGAAAAATGCATTTATAAGTTTGTATATCCTGTTTAATCACCACTTATGAAAAATGTGTGAACTTTGTAGGAATAAGAGAGAAAGAAAATTACTGGTTACAATTTTATCTAATCAAAATCTAAAACCTTTTCTGTCGCTGTGAGTTTGGTTACACTATTTGGAGGTGTTTAGGTTGGGTTTCGGAGAGCGGAAGTTTTTTAGCACAGATTAGGAACGACAATTAAAGTAACTACAAATGTAGAAGTATCATATTCGTGGCCTTTGAATCTGCCGAAGATCAAACCAACAGGTCAGATACATTGTACTTCAATCTCCCAAATCAACAGTTCCCTAGAATATTTCTCCAGATGATACTTTACATAGCAGATATTTAAAGCACTCACTAAGTCATTACTTGAAACACCTCCTCTGAAGCACTGATGCGGCACTTAGGGTGAAGCACCAACACCGGGTACTCGTCAGGTCCGGGTGCACGTTGGGTGCGTGTCCAACATTATTTATTTATTTTTTTAATATCTTAAATACCGGGTGCGGCTCAGGTGCGTATCCGACCTCTGACCACCGGGCAGTTCTGTGACCAACGGCGATCTCTGGCAACTCCAGCGACCACCGGCAAGGAATCTGAGAAGAGGGAGGAGACTTGAGAGAAGAAGTAGAAGCAACAGAAGGAGAAGGAGGAGAAGGATTTACCGGCGACGGTGCTTCTAGAGAAGAAGAAGAACGAGTCGACAGTATCTATGTTGGCTGGATGGAGATGACTTTTGACTTTTTTTGAAAGCTAGCATCCACACGTTTGTTATTTTATTTAAGTACCCAATTGTTAAGTTATTACATAAACCAACCCCAGTACTTCAAAGAAATAAAAGCGATACCTCTACAAAACTCTATTTTTTCAACTATAGAATTTTTCTTATTTATAAAACAGCCCATTAAACTTAACAAATTCTCACTAATTTGGTTGAAAGCTTTAAAATTTACGAAAGAACCCGTTAAACCTAAAAACTCACTACTTTGTCTGGAATATTAATATCTTTTTACATATATGAAACACATATATTATGATTATTAAGATTCAAATTGTTTTGAAACTTAATACCATGTGTACATAATAAAAAAAATATTTATAAAATTTGTCGTATTCCTGCCGCACCCGTATCACAAAATTTTCAAAAATGCCATACTCGCATATCCGCACTTGTGTCATATCCGCACCCGCACCGGTGTCCTTGCTTCATAGAACACCTCTCTAACCCAAAAAAAAAAAAGAAATTGCTAAGACCGTTCCACATATTCTTGCACTGATACCTTCCTAGAAAATTAAAGACAGCATACAATATGCTTTTATTGGCTGGTAGTTTCTACTTTATATATCAATGAAAATGGAAAAACATGGTCACCTTATTGGACAAATGAGGCTGGAGATGATTGTTTGGAACCCCAAAAGATACACTCCTAGACCAAGCAAAGCCATGAAAGAAAAACAATTTTGGGTGAATACCACTAAAGTTGACCAGAAATATACATTTCTCCCTTTAAGTGCACTAAAAGGTGTTTTTTCTAATCCGGAATTGTAAAGTACTTGGCTAGAGTGACATGAAGGAGATACTCCAAGTTGAAAAATGAATTTTCAAACAGAAGAAGTTGATGTTTTATAGTCTCTTTTCAATAGTGCCTTTCATTTTGGATTAACTCTTCTTTTGTGCTCCAGATTCGCATTTTCCATGTATGGCTGTTACAAATTTTAGCCATTGTGCGAAAGAATAGTTAGATACCTTGAGAAAGTCCGGCTTAGTTTATTTCGTGGAATTATGCTGTATTAAATGTAGAGTTTACTGCTTCACCAAACCAACATAAAACAGATACTAAAAGAGAATGTAGAAGGGATTGCGGCTAGACTTGAGGGTATACATGTTCCAGATGCCTTTGGGAAGTGTTTGATACGTCTACCCATTTAAGTACAAGGCCATAATACGTCTGTTAGTGAAAGTACAAGGAGGCCAAAGCGATATTGATGGGGGTACTAATTGAACAAAAGAGACCAAATCAAACATGACATGTGTCAAATATAAAGTAAATAAGATTGTTTCATAATTTTCAACCATGTCGGCAACATAATTTCTAATTGATGCGATTCTGTTTGTTTATTACAGATTCTTCTCCTGCGTAGTTTTTGTTGTCTATTTTAAACACACTATGGTTCTCAAAGGAAATAGCTTTTTAATATAACTTTTGTTGCTCTGTCAATTTAAAGTCGTTTATGAATTTAGGAAGAGAACATGAGACCATTTTCCTTCCTTTGTTTACTTAGTCATTACTGATTAGCTAATGCAATCCTCAAGCAGTTATATGTTCTGTTCTCGTGTCTCTTACAAGTGTAGATGAGTGAAAGTAACAGGTGAAGTGAAAAAAAGTAGGCTTCATTTTGGAAGCAATGTGAAAGTCATATTGTCCATACTCCCCTATGATCAACATGTGCCTCGCTTTTTTTGTTGGAGCTAACTTTGTTTGGTCCAATAGGCCATAGACGCTTGTTTAATTTGTTGGAAAAGTAACTTATTTTGTGATCCTTGCTTTGAATTCACTGCATCTCCTTTTGCTTTATGCATTCTACAGACTATAGCGTTTCATTTCCTTTGGTCAAAGGCAAACGCTTACATTTTCCGTTCTTTTTTCACAGGCATCTTCTGCAAAGCCTCCAGGTTCTGCTCCTCTGCCTGACAATGGATCGCAGGCTTCCAACACCCCAGATCTGGGATCTCAGGATCCTCCTAATGGTTAGTTTCTCATTTTTGGTATTATTCTTTGGGCTTGACACAACAATAAGGGCACTCGATTGTGACGAGGAGGTCATGGGTTCAAAACTGAGAATCATTCTCTCCAAAATAGTGGGAGCAAGGCTGGATGCTCCGCCACCCCCCCCCCCCTCCCCGCTCCCGGCCCCACCGCCCTTATGATCTCTATTTATTCTTGTTGCTTTGAGAGAGTACTGTATGTTCTTATATAGTTTATCTGCATGGTGCGTATGTGTAGTAGCCATGATATTTGGAAAATGTCCTTTGTTATGACTTACCTGTTCTATAATTGTTATTTTGTCCATGCAGTAATTGAAATTTTCTGTTTCTAATTATGTTGTCTTATGATAAGGAGAATGCTTACACTGATTTGAGCGAAGAACAGATCTGCAACTATTTGAGGTATAAACCACCTAGGCTACCCCAAGCGCCCCTTAGATGCCCCCAATTTTGCCCAGCTTTGCAGTCGTTCTACCAAATTTTGCCCAACCTGCCTAGTAGACCGCCCAACCATTAAATTTCTCTATGCACCTCTCATCTTAGTTGCAGGAAACTCCTCATATGGTGACGCTTCTCTCTCGGAAACTCGCTTTTGCGATCCCAAGTTAGGAGCTCCATGGGATCTCGTCCCAAGCTCATATGGGAACTCGATCCCATCAGCTGGACAGAGATGCATGGAGAGAGTACCTAGAAATCAAGCCCTTTTCGGCTCAATTCCTTGTTTCTCTCTTCCTTCAAGTCCTTAAAGCCTCCTTGTTTGTTGTTGCCCTCCCTCCTTCTCTCCCTTCCTCTATGAAGCTATATTCAAGAAATGGTAATACTCTAACGAATTTATTTATTCAAGCCGCTCCCAACCTTAAATTCTTCCAGGTTCTTACGCTCCCCCGCCCCCGTTCCCGCTCCCGCCCCCGTCCCCGCCCCCGCTTTGTGCAACTAAGCCTCTCATGCATACGGAGCACCATAAGCACCAAGCTTTAGTCCACTACTTTTACCAAATCCATGCTGCAACTTACCATAATGTTCTAATTCACCATTAAACTTACATCTTAAGGCTTATCTGGTTTGGTTTTAGGGAAGTTATTAAGATTGTAGAGACGATAAGATGAATTACCCAAAAAGAGTTCTCAATATGAGGGAGGTATGGTTTGGGGCTTGATGATGAGGGTAGGTACATTATCTGTTAGCTAATCATTTTCTAGTGAAATATAGAGGGGAAAGAGAGGGAAGAGGGTAGAATGGGAAACATGAAAAAATGTGGCTAGTTCCTTGTGTGAAGAGTCAAACCTATCCCTTATTTTGGGACAGAGTGAATACTATAAGAAGCAAGGGTGCTGCAGTTTGGGTGAAGCACCAGCACCGGGTGTCCATCGGGTGCGGCATGGTGCGCAGATCGGTGCGTGTTGAAAATTGTTTATTTATATGATTAATTTCTGATATTCTGGTGCGGCTGGGACACGTCAGCGACACGCCCGAGATACGAACCGGATACTTCATGTTCAAAATCAAAAAATTTCTCAACCCATAAAGAGATCGCGTATTAAGGTTTTCAAATGGAGAGAAAACCGGAGAGAAGGGGAGAGAGAGAAGAAGAGGAAGAAGTGATCACCGGTGATCCCAGCAGCAGCATGTGGTGACAGTGAGCAGTAGCAGCAAATCCGTTATTGTAGAGAAGAAGAAGGAGAGACAACCTGTTGTCAACGTTATGGATCTGGCTTTTGAGGTTTTTCAATCCACAAAGACGAGGTTAATCCAATGGTTCATGTTTTGACAGCTGTACCTGCATCCAACCAATCTTCCAATTTTTTTTTCTTTTTAGGTACCCACTTATAAACTTATTACTTAAACTAGCCCCAATACTTCAAAGAAGCAACAGTAATTCCACTTATAAACTTTATTGCATTCTGCTTAACAATTTCTATATTTACGAAACAACCCATAAATTTAACAAGGTCTCACTCATTTGGTTGTAAATACCAACAGTTTTTTCACATATAATGCATATGTTATAATATCTGCCATATCTCCGCCGCACCCGTATTTTGTAAATTTTCAAATTGACGTATTCGCGTATCCGCACTCGTATCGTATCTACATCCACACCGGTCTGTGCTTCCTAGACTATTTTATGTGTTCCTTTTCTCATGATTGCTCCAATAAGAGTGGAAATTAAACTTATACACTGTATGTCAAACAAACCACCATTATACCTGGATGAAAGGACATTTGTGTAAATATGAGTATTTTGCTTTTGCTTACAGACATAACCTGCACCTGACACTTGTACCGAGTTTGTGTAACATCTATGTGTGCAAAATGCTATTTCCATTTTTGCGCTCCAAATCTGTACTCTATAGTTAAGCAACGTGAAAAGGTGGTCGAGTTATACAGCTAAAGAATTTGCATTTCTTACTGTTTGTCATTCTTATTACTCGTCTGTCGGAACAACTGATCAATTTGGTCATTCTTCCATTGCAAAAGAATATGTTGGCAATTGGAATTTTGTGGAAATTTATGGGAGTCATCAGTAATGTAAAATTAGCTAGGGAGCCTACGAGTACCTACACATTAGACAGAAACATTCAACACATTTATAGCCTCATTTTCTAGCGCTTGTTTCCCTGGGGGCTTTCACATGGACTTCTATGCGCTTATCAAAAACAAACTAAGTTGTTGTAATTGCCTATGGGTGGGGGGTGGGGGAAGTGGGGGAGGAAGGAATCTATTGCCTTACCAAATACTATAAAGAGGATAGTTGTTGATTCCGTGAGATTTGTTCGCACATTTATTCTTGCAGTCATCTGGGTAAGAATATAAGGTCCTTAACTTGCCATAAAAGTCTTAGTAAATTGCTGACAAATTGTCAAAAAGTCAATGAAGAGGTGGACGCTTCATTATCTTGATAATGTATGCCCAGTGGGAAGGTATATTAGGAACCGTATGTACTTGATATTCTATAGTTGAGATAATCTAGCACTGGCTACCTTTGGTTGTACTTGCTCTCTCTCTCTCTCTCTCTCTCTCTCTCTCTCTCTCTCTCTCTCTCTCTCCCTCTCTCCTCTCTCTCTCTCTCTCTCTCTCTCTCTCTCTCCCTCCCTCCCTCAATGTATGCCCGGCGGGAAGGTATATTAGGATCTGTATGTACTCAATATTCTATAGTTGAGATAATCTAGCACTGGCTACCTTTGGTTTTACTTGCTCTCTCTCTCTTTCTCTCTCTCTCCCCCTCTCTCCCTCTCCCTCTCCCTCTTGATGCCTTTATAGGACAACATGCCTTTATAGGACAAACATGTTGTCAAATGTAGCATGACCAGTGATTCGGATGTACTAAGATATGGCCACTTCCATTGTTTCTTTTATCTGTGCAGGATCTGGTTATGATGTTGCCAAGGGAAACGATAAGGATGTTGGCGAGCCTCTTGTTATTACTTCCTTGCCTGCAGTGCAAAAGAAACCTGAGGTCCAGGTAAAGTCAACAACAAGTGGTTCATCAAGAGAACAGTCGGATGATGATGACCTTGAAGGAGACACAGAAACAACTGAAAATGTGGATCCTGCCGATGTAAAACGCGTAAGGAGGTAGTTATGGTTTCGCCTTCCATTGCACATTATTGTGCTGAGTCAAGATTTTTGTCATTTCTTATTCATTTCAAAAACTAGAAAGGGTTGCTTTTCAGGAAGATGTTGGCCTTACTCCAAATTTGCGTGGATATAAGTTTCGTGTTCACATTGAATCTTTGTTTATTTGGCATGAGGGGATTAGCCCTCCCATTTACCTCATATCTTGGTTATCTTTTCTTCACTTGATTTAATTTAAGTAGGAGATTTCTGCTCACCATTCTTTGTGGTCATATTGGTTCACACTCATTTTATTCCAAAAACGAAAAAGCAAAAAGCCGAATTTGGCATTCGTGAATTTCGGAGTATGTTATGTCCTGTACCATGTGATAAAGATTGCATGTGATCAGTAGTTGTGCTTGCTTTTCCGAGGACCAATCCGTTCCTGTTGTCTATTTCAATGTGCTACCTATTGGTAAGATATAACACCATTGGGACTGTTCCTCTACCCGTATACCTTGCCTACATGCCGTATGGAAAGGTCAAATATCTGTAGGAATTGTTTGAAAGATTGCAGGTGCCAATGGATGTTAAGGCTTTTCCCAATAATTTTTTCCCTTTTAGGGTAGTGACTGTGAGTCTTTCTTTTTTTCTTTTTTTTTTAACTGTGACATCATATTCACAACGTTAAAAGCATAGATACTTGTGGGTATCTTTTTGATGCTCTCTTTCTGGTTTCTGAGGCTGAGTGATCTTGGCCTTAATTTTGTGGTAGCATTTGCCTTCTCCAACACATGGAGCTTGAAATCGTGGGCTTGCTTATGATCTTATCACGTTTTAGTGTATTGCATTACCTGTAAAAATTGTTGCTTTACTTTGCACTTATTTACTAATTTTTCTGTGCATTAACTACATTGATCTCTTTTCATGGGAATCAGTATTTTCCTGTTCACTACTGGGCCAGCTTCTTGGTTTTTTTTTTTTCCGATTACTTTAATTTATGATTTACTGCTTCTCAGAATGCTTTCGAATAGAGAATCTGCTCGGCGCTCAAGAAGAAGAAAGCAGGCCCATTTGACTGAGCTTGAGGCACAGGTTTGTTACTTATCTGGCCCACTATCTGCTTTGAGTAAATATTGTTCCGGCAACGTTCTAATGGTATCCTCCACACCGTCTTTTAGGTTTCTAAATTACGAGTTGAAAATTCTTCGTTATTGAAGCGTTATAGTGACATAACCCAGAAGTACAATGATGCAGCTGTTGACAATAGAGTTCTACAAGCTGATCTTGAAACGCTGAGAGCGAAGGTAAGTAGTGCATCGGAGTTTTTTTAAGTTGTGCACATCCACCTTTTCAGGCTTTCTTGTGACTGCAAGTTGAGGACTGAAACCAGAGCAATCAAGGTTTCTCCCGTTCCTTTAAGGCAAAAGAACAATGAATAATAATAGCAAAAAATCTTCGGAGGATCTTCTTGGTTAAAAACTAGCGAGGGACTCGTTCAAAATTCATTGTGGCTGATGACTATTTGTGCAGGTGAAGATGGCCGAAGAGGCAGTTAAGAGAGCTACTAAGTTTAGTCCGCTATTGCGGGCCATGTCTGAGATACCGACAATGGGCGTGCCATCCTTTGCTTGTAGCCCTTCTGACTCATCAGTGGATGCTGCCGTTCCCGTGCACGATGACCCTAAACAGCACTTTTATCAGCCCGCTCCTAATTCTCACATGGCCACTCATGATCCAAGAATCCAAAATGGTTTGGTGGATAATGTGCAGCAGAATCTTGCAGTTGAAGAAGTTGGGGGTAATAAGATGGGGAGAACAGCTTCAATGCAGCGGGTTGCCAGCTTGGAGCATCTGCAGAAGCGGATTCGCGGGGGTGTCAATTCTAATGGGACCCAGTGCAGCCGAGACCAGTAGTAATGAACAGAAGAGACCAACCGTGGGGAAATTTTGTCGAAAGGTGTTAAAGAATGATTCCCATTCAACATTTTTTCGCAATTCATATTGCAAGAACTTCTATTAGTCACACTTCGATGCATTGTGGGTAAGACCCAGGTTCTCACTCTAATTAATCATGTGCAGTTACTGGATAGAAAAGCTCAATTTATTGTCTGATTTACTGTGTAGGAATTTTTTTCTCACCTTTTGATTACCTTCCTTCGGTCAATCAGTGAAATGTACTTGGAAGATGAATCGGTAAAAAATGCTATCCCAACGTCTTTAGTCGGTGAAAGATTGACACTTGTGTTTCAGTAGACAATGATGGGTGGTTCCGAATCAATGATTCAGACCATTTATGATAGTTGACTGTACAGTTTAATAGCCTCTGCCTGTCTTAGCTCCTCTTTCTTTTGCATCAGTCCTTCCTTATTCAGTTATTCGGCTGTGTTACATGGTTGGTTTATTAATGATTCAGAACTATTTGATATTTATTCTGTTTTCGTGGATGCACAAGTCGCAGAAAAAGGGCAGACAGGAACCATTACTAGTGTTGTTGCCTTCGTTGTGTCCATGTTCGACACTGTTGGGGTGTGTTTTTCAGACGTAATAAGGTACGGTTTTGTGAGGAAGGGTCATTGTTTCTTATTGTCTGGCCCTCAATTCTGCGCTTACTAGGGGCGGCAGCTGAATTTGATTTTGATAGTAAAGATATAGGGCTCATTTGGACTCATCTTAATTGAAAGCGTAAGCTGTCAAATAATAATGAAATAATCAGATCCCAATCCTCTGAAGACATTGAACATAAACCTTATTGGACAGTGCTAGGGACCTCTTGCTGCGGAATGCATGTACGCCCTTATAGATACTTGGCGGCACACAATTTGTCACCAATTAAAGAAACATCAGTATTACGTTCAAACACTCCTTATTTAATCACCTTTGACATGCACGCTTATTGATACTCCCTCCATTCTTAAAAAATTGATCATATTTCTTTGTTGGGCCGTTCCACAAAAATTGACTACTTTCAAATTAAGAAAGATTCTGTAGGTATTTTTACATATTTTTCCTTTTTATACATTTTTATTCTATTTATCTCACCACATTTAATTCTCCACCAACTTATTTTCTCTCCTGGCCCATCACTTTACAGTTTTTATTCTATTTCTCTCTCCATATTTAACACTCTATTAACAATTTTCTCTCTCATGGCCCACTCTTTCCCCTCTCTTTAAAGGGTAAAATGGGAAAGACACGCAATAAATAACAAAAATTCTTAATAAATGTGCAAAATCAAGTGGATTGATCTTTTAGGGACTGAGGGAGTATAAGATATGAGAGATCTATTTTATAAATTTTCATCCTACTCTAAGAGAAAGAGAGGGGGAAAGAAGAAAGTGGGTCAAGAGAGAGAAAAAATGAGTTGGTGCAGGATTAAATGTAGATAAAGAAGTAGAATAAATAAGTGTAAGAAAGATAAATTTGAAAAAATACTTATGAAAATTTTTCTTAATTTGAAAAGTGATCAATTTTTTTGGGACAGTCAAAAAAGAAAATATGATTAATTAATAAGAGGCGGAGGGAGTAATTATTTTTTCAGGCGGCCTTAGTTGTCCTCCTTCTGTCTTTTCTCTCTCTAAAAATAAGCCATGGCCTGGGGAGGGCTTCTCTCGCGAGATTGAGATGCTCTTCCCCAGCCCCGTTTCCCTGCTTTCTAGTATCTCTCTGTTTTAGCTAGTACAGGAGAGAAAAAAAGAATCAGTTGGAATCAAAGTAGCGGCTTTCACCACCAGCCACCGCATGGGCTGCCAGTAACCCTTGCTGATCTCTGGTCATTCGCTAGTAGTTCTTGATGTTACATTTGAAAGAAAATTACGCTCGATACTTTTGAATTTTAGATTTAATACACCCACTATCCCCTCATTCGAAAAATTACAACAACACCTTTTACTGTTAGATTTTGTTTCATTTTTTTTTGTTAAGATGACTTAATTTCCCTTAATGTGTGTTTGGATAAAGAATTTTAAAATACTAGGAAGTTCTTCATTTTAAAATCTTGCATTTTGAAATCTCAAATTTTGTTAAGTTTAACATTTGGCAACATTTGCAAATAAGTATTGTATAATGATAAAAATGAATTATAAATTCATTGGTGAAACCAAAAATGAAAAATAGATGGCTGAGAGTAAAAAAGAAGGGGGAAGAGAGTGGTGAACGGTAAAAAAGTAAAAAATATGTTGCATAGGAAAAAAAAAAAGGTAGTTCTCTTGTAAATTTGACAAAAAACTATTCTAGATTGGTTATTCCAACAAGAGATTTTGCTCCCCAAATCCTTCTGGAATTTCACACATCACCTTTTATAGTTACCACACAATAGATTTCATTCAAGGTAATTTCAAATCCTCAGCCAATTTGAAATTTCTAAGAGTGTGTTTGGATGAGGTAACTGAATTAAAGATTTCACATTTATATAGGATTTTGAAATAGGCATTAGTAAATTGGGCTGTGGCAATCTCGTTAACCAGATGTAATGGTCTTCTTCTATTCATAATAAGAAATTTCTTTTACCTCTATTCTCTTTCCCTTTGCAGTTTGCACTTTCTCTCCCCCCCCCACCCCCCGGGGCCACGTTCAACAACAGTAATGTATCCTGAGATTTATCGTATTTTATAACACTTTCATACATTTTTTACATTTTAGTACATAGAGTTAACAAAATTAATGAAAGGACGGTAATACCCTAAAAGTTTTTTACCTAACCCACCCACTGTTCACACCAATTCACTGCCATCACACTGTCAGAATTACACACGATCGTCCCATCGTGGCTCGAGATTGCTACAACCTAACCCCCACACAACTGTCGGATCTACACCCTAACCACCACTGCTTCGCACTAACCACATGAAACAAACCCATCACCGTTGGATCTACATCCTAACCACCACTGGAAATGAACCCATCACCGTCAATTTACACCACAACCACCATTCTCTCGCAACCATTATCACCATAAACAAACTCACCTAATTTATAATCTCTTCTAAAAATTAACCCGAATTATTATTCGTGCAGATCTGTTTGTGTTTAAGATGGGTAGTGGGCATTAGTTTTTTGGGGTAGGAACGAGATGGTGTTTGGAACATAGGGTGACAGCGATGCCGGTGGTCACGAGTCTGTGTGAGGGATGGGTGTGTGTGTGTGTGTGTGAGGGAGAGAGAGAGGGGGAGAGAGAGAGATGGGCAGTGGTGTTTAGGTTGGATGGTATTTTCAATTGGGGATGACAACGACGCTAGTGGTGGTTTGCTGGGGGGTTTATGTGTGCGTGTGTGTGTGTGTGTGAGAGAGAGAGAGAGAGAGAGAGAGAGAGACAAAAGGGTGGTGGTGGGTGACAGGGGAAGGGTGTGTGGATGACGAGTATGTGTGTGGTGGGTTTGTGTATGGAGGATGTTGGTAATGACTACTAGTGAAGATTGGTGGTGGGTGACGAGGGAGGGTGGGTGGGTGATAGGTGTGAGGTCGAAGGTGGTGGGAGGATTGGGATGGGAGGTTTACCGATGGTGGGAGGTGGGATTGTCTGTGGTTTATGCGATAACTTAAGGTTACCATTTGAAACTGTGTTTGGATGAGATTTTTTGATTAAAGTGTGTTTGAATGAAGAATTTCAATGTAACTTGTATTTCAAAATCCATTCATTTTAAAATTCGTTGATTTACAAATTTATGAATTAGAAATTTAGTGTTTGGGCAATTTCGTCGAATCGAGTATTTTATATGTAGATTTACATTTGAAAATTTGAACTTAGACAATTTGATGGTGTATAAGTACAAACTAATAAGAAAGACTCTCCTTTTATGTAGAAGTTACCTAAAATTATGGAGATTCTTTTTGTGGAAGAAATTTGACAAATAACTAGTCAGAACTAATTATTTATAGAGGGGATTCTAGCACATTAAATTTCCATTTTCAAATCTCTCCTAAAATTTGGTAAATCCTTGCAACTCTTCTGCAATTTTCCAAAGTGAAGCGGCTCAAAGCCGTCTCCTTAAAATTGTTTGTTGCCATGTTGTGGACGTGGTGGACTGGTGGTGACTCCGGCTCAAAATTTAGAGGAAGGTGACAAGCACAGTGAAAGCTTGGAAAGGCAACATCGACTCCCAATCGACTATTTTAGCGAATTCCCCTTCACTCGATAGGAAATGGCTGTGGTGAATGGCAGTAAGTCGTGGTGCCAGTGAGTTTTGATGAAAATGATCGACCTCAAAATGACGAGCCATTAAGAGGAGAGAAGACATGGCAACTTTTAACAAGGGGTATTTTGTCATTTCATGTGATTGGTCGTGGCATTGGTGTATTGAGCCGTGGAAAAATTTTGACTGGTATCTGAATTGTAGAAAGATACCTACAATCCGCATATAGTGGCAATTAATTGCCTATAAATATTTTTCATGTCTTTATTTAGTGGCGCGAAAGGTGTTACTAAAAATTGTCGCTGAATGTGTTGTCAGAAAAGTCACTAAAAATATTTAGCATCAATTACATGTCACTATACATGGGTTGTAAGTATCTTCCTACAATCATGATAGCAGCCAAAATTTTTCCGTCGAATTTTAATCATTAGTTAAGAGGACATGGTTGCAATCGGAGTGCGGGACGACCGTCGTCGTTTTTGATGGACTGCGTTCAATCAGGTTACTTTATGGCGCCGACGATTTATAAACGTTGATGGTTGGTTAAGCTGTCGAGATCCTTCGGGTGCTCTTCGTGTGGTTTGTGATCAATTCTCGGTAGAGGTTCGTTTTTCACCGCCGCACCCCCCCCCCCCCCCCTCCCTATTCCTCCTTGCCCTAGAAAAGTTTTGTGACCGTGATTAGGTTGGATTGGTTGCTGTTGGGTCAATTTTTTTCGATTTGTGAGGTGTCAGGTGGCCGAGAGCTATTTTAGCTTCTCGAGGTCCCTTATCCGATTGACCGCGGCGGTGAGGTTAGTTGATCAGTTATGACTTACTGTTTGCCTCTTGGTCAGAGGTTGTGAGGTCGGTCAGGGTTGTTGTTACCTCTTGCTCGGTATTTGTTGTCGTTACGGGTTGTTTTGGGGTCCTATTGGGGGATAAACAGCAACGTGTTGACTGGAGAATGTGGTGTTTTTTAGTATAGGAGTGAGTGAGACACATTGATCGAGGCAAGTTGCAGCAGCGAGGCACGTGTCTAGAGTTTGGGCTGGTGGCTGGCAGTTTGCTTAAGTAGTCTTTTGATTGGCCTGTTTAGTTAGTCATCTTGTTTTCTTCGTAAATAAATAGTTCTCTTGTTGATGTGGTTAATTCTCTAGTGGTTAGCTAATTCTTTAGCATTTATCTTGTTTATTTTCTAGTGGTTAACTGTTTTACTTATCCATAAAACAAATAATAATAATAATAATAATCTCATTGTCGCTATTGTTATCTGTTTTTAATTTTTTACAGTACCGTGGTCGTACATTAGTCTTTTACTTACCTTATTAGCATATTTTGTGGTATCTCTCCGTTTCCATGACATATTTCTACTCTTCAATGAAAAAAAAAAAAAACAAGGCTACAATTTCTTTTGGAACTAACAAGCTTTCCCATGAAAATATTGACGGCAGGGAATCTCCGTCCATCTTTCGTTTAAGTTGGATTGAAATATTAGTTTAAGGTATTCAATTTATATTTACCCAGGTCACAACTTCGACACTAACATCATTTTTTTTTAGTAAACAGGAAAATATTGATATACATACCTAGGTCATTTATGAACCATCTTGTTTACGTCAAAAAGAGGATTAACGATTTTTGTAGAGTCAAGTCTTCTTTGTTAGAATTTGAGGAATTTGGACGTTCTCAAGTTCATAAATGTTCAAGAAAAAAATATACACTTGCGCGTTCTCTTGTATATCTTATTTTTGAATATCACGAAGAGTTTGCGTGTAATATCTAACTCCGCCCCTACTTGAGTGGCAGTTCTAAATTCTAATATCATTTTAAAAAAGTAGCGCAGTTGCTCTTCAATGATCGTTTCGTACCTAAACAAGCTAACTATTCCTGCTAAAAAATTAAATTTAGCTCACTGTAAATGATACTGGCATTAAAAAATGGAGCTTTTAATCTCGATACTTCTTCAGAAAATTAGAAACAAAAAACTCGGAAAAGAGAACACCCCAATTTGAAAAAATCAACTTGCTGTAGGAATCAATCAAACAACTTGCCCCTTAAATATTCAATTCAACCAAACCAATTTTCGGATCAACTGGCAGGCCAGTTTCTCCAAAGGCATTATTAACATAATATCAACATCTTTTTCAAGTGGCCCCACAATCCACCACCTAAAGGGAGAGAGTCTTTTGCAATCAGTTGTTTAGGCCATCCACTGCTAAACCCCACCAGGGATATTATGAATAATGAATGAGACTTTGAAATCTTTAATTCAAAAGCATCTAAGGGCCTGTGTTACCATCTTTCCTGGTTTCAAATCACTCCTTGTTTGACAAAATTGGAAAGGTAATGCAGACTTTAAACCGCAGAATCTCGTTATCTAGAACTTTTATACTAGCCTTCGTATTCCAGCGATGTATTTATGGTTTTGCGGGAAGTCTGCGTATAGAGTATTTCATTCGGTACAATACATGGTGCTCATTCATGGTTGCATTGAAACATGAAGTAACTAGAATGCTGGTGCAGTAGTTAATCCCGGCCTCGTATTACTACACCGGCTCGCAAGCTTGATCGTCATCCCGACCCGCAGTATAAAAGTTGAACCCAGGGCTGATAGTAGGGAGTGGGAGTTCCTGCGTGAATTTGTCCACACGCTCTCTCCCTTCATCCTGAGACTTCTTTTGGTCTCTGGACACCTGCTTAGAAAGCGGGATGTGCTTCGACTTGATTAACCGACTTCCTTTATTTAGCCCCGGGTTCGACTTTATAGTGTAGGCCAGGCTGATTCTAATTGCTTGCTTGAGCATTTCAACTAAGCCGACAGGTTTCCCTACAACCTTGGCGCCATATCAATCTCAGTGCCCAGCAAAGAAACGACGTAGATGCAAGCTCCAGCAAATAATGCCTTTTTTTTTTGGAAACATGGAAGTAAATGTGTATGAATTAGGTACAAGTAATGGAGCACCATGACAAAGCTGGAGGAAGAGACCCACCTTTTATGGGATAAGAGACTGCCGCGAGCTGGATGTGGGTTCCGGAAGTGCGTCGTGATGAGCCAAGTAAGTGCATCCTAGCTTTGGCCTATGAAGCGGGATTTGTTTCTGGCTTGACCAGTGTAGGTGCATAATCGGGTTGGTCGGTCTGAAAAATTGCACCTGCAAGCGACATGGGCATAATGCAAAGTGCCTTGGATTGAAGATATTGCATGGCAGCTCCAACGTCCTCTTCCATCAACTTTGCTACTTCTTGTTCTGTGCCATCAGTCGACCACTTGTCCCAAGGTTGCTGATTGGCTCCACTATCCAACCCTTCTCCCTTTGTTACATTCAGTATTACGAAGTCAATAACACAGAAATACGAAATACAGAGAAGATGATCTACCAGATAATGCAGCTGACGAGTGCAAGGAATAGATAGAGATGGGCAATGCAGATGCATCTACAAAAGTTCAATGCAAACATGAAGTATGTACGATTCTGGTGCCAGTAACAAAACCCCCCTGCCTCATGCTCAAACCACCTAGCAACCTTGAACATGGCCCTACAGCATAATAGTTGAATGCAGGACTAATATCATCTTTTGAGATTCTTTTGCACTCTGAATCACGAGAAAGACTCGCGGTCATCAGCCCAACGAGCTTCGGTAGGGTTATTTGACTTACTTTACAGGTTATTTTGTGCATCCGGAAATGGTAACAACATGTCCTAGATGTGCTTTGGAAAACACTGCACAAATAAACTTACAGAGTAAGCATAAAATTTCGATTGTGTGTGAGCAGGTCTTCCAAGTGAACCGGAGCAAAAGAAATCGCAGAGTGCGAAAAAAAGTTTTAAGAACAAAATTAGCCCTTGGTTGAACCTTTAGAGGGTAAGCCATCAGCCATGATAAAAGGAGGCAAAGCGGATATATCTATATAAGTTACTTGACATAGCATACACTTACTATGCACCATAAAAAGAATGCCATTGGTAAAAAAATGTCTAAAGAAATCTACATGCAAAATTTATCTGTGTATGAGTAAAATACCGTGCAGATACAAAACATGCATAAACACGTTAATTAACTACATATAACATTCACCTCCGATGATAAAGGTACATCAGAAACAAGCTGAGCTACTGCACCAGTTCCGCCCAATCTACTCATGCTTAAAACCTGATTAAAGATCAACAAAGACAAACAAGAATTATACATAAAAGCTGTCTAAAGAACTCTATCCCATTTGACCGTGTAACTAATTCAAACAAACTGACTAAGGCCTTTTATTTACCGGTGTTACAAAATCTAGCCTTGCCTGGAAAGTTCTAGATTGGCCAAGGGGAAACAACCTGAAGAAACCTATTCAACCCAGTACATTATGTAAAAATTTATGTGAAGACCACATTCAAATGGCTGAGTAGGGCCTGGTTTGTTAATATGAATGGCAAAAGTTCCTGATGAAGAAAACCAGGTAACTCATACAAGTTTTTGTATCACTTGCGACATATTTATGAAGAGCTGAAGACACGTAGGAAGTATTAACATTTAAACATTGCAGGTTGAAACTTTGAAACCCTAATGTAGGAACCATCTGAGCGAAATTTTAAACCGTAATGACCAAGCATCTGAGCAACATTTTACTTCCATAATTTTTCTTTTTGAGACTTCTATTACCCGATTTCTCTCAACAGTAGAAGAGTGTCAACAAACCACATACAGATTCAGATTTTCTTTTAGGATTGAGAAAGGATATATGAAAGTCCAACTCCACACCTTCTACGCTTTTCCACACCTCTTTTGTGGCCGAGAGATTCATTAAAAAGAAAACAATAACTTTCTGGGGACAAAGCAGGTGTTGAATAGCATATTAGGTTGTCGAGACATTCCGATATACAAATTATGTTTGTGCTAACTATAGTACCTATGTAGAAGAAATCACTGCAAAACACAAGTATACACACCTTACTTCGACATTCTTTATTGCATCACCAACCAATGTAAGTTTTTTTGGAGTACTACTAGTTATAGTAAAATCCACGCCAAGAACCAAATGAAATTTGGTGACTTACTAATTTCTTAAATGTTTATTTTACCTTTTCATGCAAAAAGACAAATACAAGGTCAAGGGGCAAAATCATAGCCTTTTTAAAAGAGGATAGCAGGACTAAGTACAAGATGTTCACGAATCAATTGATCGGTTACACTATTAACAGTTCGTGACTAATATTGAAGATCAACCTTAAAAGTAAATTGTACATTGTAGATACCATTCATGGCAAAAAAGCAAACCAGAGCCTTTGTCTAAGAAGATATCTATCATATGGAACATGAAGGTCAAACAAATGTTTTCTAAATCATGAATCTACTTAATATCTGCTTTAATTAATACCTTAACTTGCAGCCTCAAAAACTTCACGTAATCAACAACTTCATCAAGCATGGCTGCCCTATCAGTCTGCACAAATAATTCATATGGCATCAGCCTTGCCTAGAGAAATAGGTTTTCCTGAATTTAACCTGTTGTTATAATGGCATAACTACAGAGTTTTATATTGTAAAAATCATCACTTGAGAATAATAAGATAAGAGAGGAGCTGTTTCACACAATTATGAAGATACAACTTTCAAAGTTTACTCTCTTCTTTTACACAAAAAATGGTTGCACTACCATTGCCAAAAGTAAGTTCATGAATTTTGAAATAACAGCAATTAAGGAAACTTTAATCTCAAAGACAACAAAAACCTTCCAAACTCTAGGCAGGACCATCCGAGTCCTTTGAGTAAACAAGAACCAGATATAAAGCTCTGGAAAAATTTGCAGATGACAGTGTCCTAAATTGAAAAGAAATGCTGTGCACAGATCGTACAGAAAAAAGTAGTAACAGAACCAATTTTTTTTCCAACTGCAACAACAAAATTACAATTTCTTAGACCATCGTACACAAAAGCCTGTATAATTGAAGAGTCCTTTTCCCTTTAGAATTTCCCAAAACACTTGTCAGAATTAAGCAATAGAATATTATTACACAGGAAACAATGACGTAACAAAACAAGTTTATTAATTTACTCGTGATAAATGTTAAAGAAGAACTGTCCAAAGGAAGTTCAACCCTCAAAGTGAGGGCTTTTAACTTTGGGAGAAGTGGTAGTGGTTACTTCTTGAACATTTTTAAAAACGCTTTGATATAGAGGTTTCTGGCCACTACTTAAACTAGCGAATCATATGAACCCCCAAAAGAGAAAGGAAACCATGACTACTTTTGTAAAATTCAGGTGACGTTGACAACTGGTCAGTGTTCTCATTTTTACAACTATATCCTATTTATAGATGAAGCCAAGAATGTTGTGAATAGTTGCAGGAAAGGACCCTGAGATGAAATGTTGCCAACTCCTGGAGTTTTCATGACCATAGTCAACCGTCAATGGCGAGTCCAATGGCATTAGTCTGAAAAATAGCCTAGCTCCCTAAAGTTGGTCATGATTATGGACCATAGGCACAGGATGGAAGGGGAAAGATCTACACCCACTTCTGCATATTCATAACACAATCAACAGAAAAAAGTCTGCTAGAGACAATTCTACCTTTTAGTAGAGAAATGGAGTGAATATTCTGAACAATGTCTGGATTTAATATTTCAAAGGAAAACTAGGAAAGTTCTTGGCTGCTACTCAGACAGTAGGAAGATGCCTAAAATCCGCAATTTATGGTCACTGTATAGTTTACGCTAAAAAGGTGCTGTCCGAAATTGTCGTTGAAGGTGTCAGAAAAAACGCCACTAAGCATGTTTGGTGACCATTAAATGTCGCAATAGGGGAGTTGTAGGCATCTTCCTACAATCCAGGTATCAGCCAAAAATTATTTGGAAAATTAATTCTACAATTTGGTATCGAATTCTTCAGCTAAACCTTGTCAAGCACAAACCCTAAGTACAAGGTTGCTCGAATTTATGTTGGATATCGTGAAGAATAACTATCTTGCTTGACCAACAAACACTTTCATGTCTCAAACATTTTGTTTCTTTTTTTCTGCAACAATTTTTAATCTATGTTTTTGAAGCACTCCATGATAATACATGCAAATGCGATGGCCAAATTGGCAAATATTCTTAATGCAATGCTTAATCTATGAGAAGACGATAGGGAGATCAATTTATGAGAAGACAAACGTCATATATATATATATATATATATATATATATATATATATATATATATATATATATATATATATATATAGAGAGAGAGAGAGAGAGAGAGAGAGAGAGCTTGCACAACTTTCTTTACTTAGTCTATCTTCCCCTTTTATTACCATTAGTCTAAGCAATGTTTATATTAGTAACTAAGAACTTAAAACTGTAAATGAGTTTTAAAATGTCAACAATATAAAAAAGGAAAGTAAAAGACACTCGTTCAGCTGAATCCAGAATTAAATTAATTGCTCGAGCAAGCTCTGACCTTATTGCAGCTAGGAACCAATTCCTGCAAAGCCCTCATTCTTTCAGCTATTCTTTCTCTACGTAACTGCCACCAAATAAAATCAGGTGTCCAAGATGAGACAGCAATAGATTTGGAAAGTCAACATAACATTAAACAAATGCATATAGATGTTAAACAAAATCGATTTCGGAGAGCCAAACTATATAATAATCGTCCTATACAAGTACAACAGTGATCTCCTTAATGACGGTCTCCTACCAACATCAACTAATCAACTTTAACAACAAGCACTGATGCGCCCTCACCCTCTTCCCAGCATGATGCTACTAACATTCAGCTCTTAGTGGTACCAGCAGTAAAATATGTTGATTGTGAAAATGGTAGCTGCTTTACAGCCATAATCAACAGAAAAATTAGATTCTCTGTTGGAAAAAATCAAGCTTACCCTCTCAGCAATACTATGGGGATCTGTGGCCTGCCCCCGCCTTGCTCGCACCCTTGGTCTCATGGTAGGTAGGAGTGGCGAAGCAGTGACTGCTCGAGCTGTGGTTTGGCTATGGAAAGGCTGCAAAAGAATTTGAGAAAACAGAATTCCATAATCAAGAAAGAAATCTTTTACAGCAGAAGCATGGTCTCCCTAACATGATATGCCTCATTGTAGTCCACGTTTTCAAACTCCGCAATTACCATTTTACCATAGTCATACTTCGTTATTTTTTCTGGGTTACGGCGGGCGGAGCAATGTTTGCTGAAGTCCTAACGCAAAGACAAGAGCTAAGTAACAGATAAGGTAATTGATCATTTGTCCCCAAACAACACCAAATTAGTCTTATACCACCCACATGAACTAATAACTTGTTAGCAAGTAAAACTATTTTTTAATCGGAGCAAGCTGGTTCTCCAAAAGAAGCTTCTGCAAAACAAGGTCACTCTTCAAAGTAGAGTTAATAAAGCAGTCAAAAGATAGTACATGTAATATGAATTTAGAGCTAAGTTACAGTCTCAACAGTATTTCCTCCCCTTCCCTCCCCATAAGAAAAGGAAAAGGACCATTAATCCTCTTAATTTGACTATCAATATGCAAGTTTTTTCCCAGTTAGTATTGAAAATTTGAAATTAGTGTCAGTCTAACAACATAATATGTTACATACACACCCATATACACACGCAGATTATATTGGACAAATATGAGAGGTACACCTGGTGAAGTTGAGGAGTGGGTGGTGGAGGACGGAGGGGATGAGGTTGCAAAGGCCCGAAAGCAGGAAATGAGCTAGTCAGACGAACAGAATCTCTCTCCTGTTAAAAACCAAACAATTTAGAAATGAGAAAAAGCCCAATTATCAAATGAAACCCAAGATCAAGACAGCCCTCAATTTACACCTCAAAAAATGAGGTGCTAAATAAACGCTAAGATCCTGCTCTAATGGACAGCCCTTTCCTGTAAAGTATACTCTGTGACAAACTTCTAAAAGAAGTAACAATAACCATCAAATACTTCTGCTGCAAAAGTTTATGCTTCCAAAAAAGGGTGCAGGTCAAACCCAAAACAACAAGAATATGTAAACAGCAATTTTCTTCTCTCTCTGCTACTAAAAGAAAATCATCTCACAGATGTCTACTTCTACACCTTCATATTCTCTGTATGCGGGTGTCATTTGTCGCTACAAAAGTTGATATTTCATTCGTAATGCACTTCTTAGCGACAGATGAGGACACCATAGAGCATTAAAAGGTGTATAAAGAAGCGGACGCTAGCAATCGCAAAAAGAACACTTTTACCAACAGTAAAGCGTCGCTAAATCTGGTAGAGCGCTCCCACTCCGGCAGAGAGATTTCTCATTCTCTATTTCTTATTGAACGGAGGGGCGAGAGAGAGAGTTACATCTAATCCGGTTGAAAAAGGAGGAGAAGAAGAATGGCCATTGATGGTGGGCCCATTATTGTCGTTATGATGATGCTCCAAATTCAGGCCTAGGGGAGGCAACAAACTCGTTCCTCTGAAACCCCCGCTGTCGCCACCCAGCTGCAACCCCACAGCTGTTCCAGTCAAGTTGCCGTCGTAACCACCGCCACCGCCACCAGTGCTTGAAACACCGTAAGAAGGCGGCACCGCCAGGATCTGCTCGAAGAAGTCATCAGAAATCCCCTCAGCCTGATTGCTCCCCATAACAATCTTGAAAACCCACTATTCCATATACGTTCACATAAGCAAACACACGAGCATAGGATACAAGGAAGGAAGGTGGGCGTTGGTGAAGGAGGGAGCAGATCGATATGGTGGAACCTTTTGTGGGTATCTCTCTATCTTTCTCGTTTGGGTGGGGATTTCTCGAGAAGAGAAAAATAAGGGGGGAGAAAAGAGAATCTCAGGTGTTTCAGTCCAGCCGGCGGCCTCCTGCTGCTTCAGTTCAGAGGGGTAGTAATAAACAATGAGTCTTCACACTTCACTGTGTTTCTGACTATTGTCAGTTCTGTAACCACTTCTGGATTTTATGCTTTTGATTTCTCCACGCGCAAAAGCACTTTTCAAATGGACTTTTTATTAGGAAGTGACATTTCAGTTTTAGGCTAATCCACACTCCAGTACGTTTATTATTTTTATATTTTTTAGTTTCATATTTTTTTTATTTATATAAGAACATGGTACTATATTGTTTATCTTTTGTTGTATGATCTGAGCATGTTTTATTTTATTTTATAAACTCTTATCTTATGAAATGTAGTTCTCCTTGAAAACCAAGATTTTTTTTTGTTTGTTTGTTTAAATTTTTGAGTTTTCGTTTTGAGAAAAAAAAATGAGTTGTTTTCCCTAATTAATACATATTTAATATTTAATTATCAATATACTCCATTTTAAAATTTATTTACCAGCATACCCCACTTTTGGAAATCATTATTTGAAACCACGATTTCAAGGTGAAAATCGATGTTTCAAATAGCGATTTCTACTTAATTTTTACCTTAAAGTAGAAATCGTTGTTTGAAACCACATTTTCAAGGTAAAAATCGTTATTTCAAACAGTGATTTCTACCTTGAAAACGTGGTTTCAAACAGCGATTTTTCAAAAATGTGGTATGCGGGTAAATAAGTTTTAAAATGGAGTATATTGGTAATTAAGTATTAAATAAGTATTAATTAGGGAAAAAACTAAAAAAAAATGATACAAACAGTTGACTAAATTTAAAGATATCGATAAGATGGTCTCTTGTTTTCATGATAAAAACTTTATTCTGTATCAAAATAAGGTAAAAAAATTTCATGTTCAGTCGTTTTCTTTTTCACCTCTTAACGCCATCATAGCATTGCTCTCTCTCTCTCTCTGTACCAGCACCACCGTTGCACATCAACGGCCAACTCCATGCTACCATGAAGACCATGCCCTGCAACATCGCCACCACAAAGAACCACAGCTGACCACTATAGCCACCACGAAGAACCACGCCTCACCGCCATAGCCACCATGAAAAACCAATGCAAATTGTAGATATTGCATAGCTAGCACTAACCACTTATGATCTCATTTGGCTCAATCGTGAGCAACAAAACCATCTCAGAACCAACCTGAACAACCACCATTACAATTGTAGTGGCACACACGACCATGAATACGATCTACACCCTCCTGAACCACCACATCTCACTTCTTTCATCAATAACTATTACATACGAACCATCAAATCACCAAAAACTCTTCATTGCGACCCACAACCACCACCAGAAAACCTCACATAACCATCCACACCCACCAATTTGTATGGGATGATGAATGTTGATGGTGCTGGTGGGCTTGGATTGTCTAGATTTTAAAATAGCTCACTACAAGAAAAGGAATCTTTAGTGACAGACACTAATCAGTCGCTAGAAGTCACTTTTACGGACGGACTATCTTGTTGGTAAAGAGTCGTCGGTAAATATTTTTACCGATGGAAGCCACGTCGCTAAAAACATTTATCCACGGATCTTTACCGACGGGGTTTTTGAGATGGATATCCTGTCACTAAAGAATTTTAAAATATTTTCTATTTTTTGGCCAACTTTTTTTAAAATATTTTATAAAATATTTAGTGACAAAATGAATCCGTTGCTAAAAAACTGACTCTAAAGCGTTTAAAGGCAAGCTTTTAGCGACGGATTTAACTGTTGCTAGAAGTCAATGAAAATTTTGAAACATGACTTTCAGCGACAGTAGAAGTCCGTCACTAGTCATGTTATAAGAATTAATTCCTCCTCTTTCTTTCTCTCTCCCTGTTTCCTCACTCATTTTCTCTCTTGCACACAGGTGACACCCCCCCCCCCCCATGACAACCCCGCATCTTCTCCACACCGCACCCCTACCGCTATTGCTGCCGCACCATGCCGTCGCTAACAATATGTACATTTTAACCCTAATTACATGCTACAATTTATAGTGTAATGCATGTTATGTTGAATTTTTTATAATGTATAGTGTAATTTAATTTGATTTGTTATAATGTATAGTATAATTGTATGTATAGTGTAATTTGTTACATGTATAAGTTTAATTAACCCTAATTCAACTCAAATTATCCCAACTTAACACTAACTAATACTAATTAACTCTTAATTAAATCCAAATTATTACACTAATCTACCATAATTAAACCCAATTAACTATAATTAACCCTAACTAGCCCTATTTAGTAACTTGAATATTTCACTTACAGACGAAGAGGATGTAGAAATATCAGCAAGCAACATATGCAGAAAATGATGAAGAGAATGAGGTTAAGTCTACTGACGAAGAGAATGAACTATAAGACGAAGAGGACGTCAAGTCTCAAAAAGAAGAGGATGATGAGTCTGAAGATGAAGATAATGATGATTCTCAAATTGAAGACGATTGACTTGTAATGTTATAACATGCATGTTCTTGTAATAAGTAACTTGAATATTTCACTTAATGTTACGTCATAACAAAATCATCTTCTCAGTGTAATGTATACTTGACTACTTCCTAGTAATATGTTAACTTACTCATTCATCAAGTTCATATAATGTGTCTGCAGTTTTAGTGTAATCGAAAGCATGTGGTAGCAGTTTCGTATTGTCATTTTAATGTGTTAATTTCTTTGGACTTCCATTATACAAAGTCAATTTCGTGTTATCAGTTATGGATAGATTACGAGCCATTCGTGGTTGCGATGGACGCCGAGCTGCATCTACCCCGGTGGCTCACCTCAACATTGCCTGCTAATGACGAGGCACATAGCGCGAGCATCTAGCAAGGCCGACCCCCGCCTCAGTGGCTGCCATCTGCATGCTGGTTCTCTTTCTTCTGTAGGTTCGACGACATCAGGTATATTTGATATTAGCATTTAGTCATAATATTATACTTATATTTAAATTGCATTAATGTTGGCGTTTTGTAAAATCTCATTGAGGCCGTAGACCGACACGCGAGGTGCACAATGATCCCTAGCGGAAACAAAAAGTTACTGTCATCGAGGAGGGCTAATAAGTAAAAAATCACATAATGCAGTACTTGACACTTTGATGATTTCGATAGTTATTAATGTTCACTTATTTATTGATATTAATTCTACTCTTTGTCAGGATCTTGGAGTGTCCAACAAAAATGAAGATCGATGTCCTTGTGAAGGGCCACTTCTTTGAACCACTGATACACTAAAAGGACTAGGATGTTGAGACAAGGAGGCCTTATGGGAGGAGTGGCTGGTATGGTTTTCCTTTTTGTCAGCTATTATTTGTTTAATTAGTGCTTTATATTTAAATCAATCGTACTGATTGTGTAATTGGATGCCTTGTAAGAAGGTTTGAGTTTGAGTCGCCTAACCAGCAAGTGTTAGGGCGGCAACTTTTTTTGCCTATATCGCCAAATGTTATAGGCAATGGCTACACGATGCACGGGAACAGGCAAGGAAGATGCTGCCCGAGGGTGCCCCAATAGAGGAGTGGAAGTGGGTGAAAGTGGTATCCTCCTCATTGGGTCTTACAATCTGTATGGGAGCAAATGGTTGATAGGTGGACACTGATCTAGCTTGGGAGGCGAAGAGTAAAAGTGTGAGGGAGAACAGATAGGATTGAGATCCTATGCATACCACCGCGCGGGGGGGGGGGGGGGGGTTGATGCCTCCCCATATTGTCCGACGTAGGAATGCGGCTGAGCACCCAAACTTGGAGAAGGATGAGGTGTGTGCTTTGACGTACACGATGACGCACGTGAGGAAGAAGGATAAAGATGATGCACATCGGGCAAGGGACTTCATTTCAGATATTTCCCAGCAAATCGATGTAAGTTACAAAGTAATTTGTTTATACTTAACAGCCATCAACATCCACGAGTACAGGGGAACTAAAGTGGTGGCTGGATATACTGGGGGTCGTCAATAGGCCGAAAGGGCGCTTACACGGTCTGCCCAACACGATTGCACGTGCCATGATAGGAGCATCCCTACCCGCTACTGCCTCTCCACAAACGCAGATATTGATTATTGAGTGACGGTTACACCTTAAACGATGTTCGTCGCATTGCTAAGGAGGTGTTCAAGATAATCAAGGCCAGGATCAGGTACAACACATTATATACGATTGCTAAACACTATATATGATTACTATCAAGATTAATGCGTCTGTGCCTTTACCTGCAGGACACTATTGCTGGACATATCGAGCCAAATCCAGATGATAGCACCCCATGGACAAGGACGATCGGCAGGATCCATATCTCGGTCTCGACGAACCCTGAGCCCTTCCCCTCTTCACCTTCTGAAGTTGTGCTTCCCTCCCCTATTTATATCCCCCTCCCACTCTTGTCCCTGCCCCCTGTTATATTTGGTTCATAATTCTAAACAAAATTTATATATAATTCTCAATTAGTATAGAATTTGAATATATATTTATGGGAGCCGATACCTGTCTACCGATGAAGAAATAAATATTTCTCCACTGAATTTGAGACCGTTCACATGTGATTATGGACGGCCCAGATGACCTTTTTTCTAACTCCAACTCGTTTAACCGCCACTCTTTATAGCGGTTAACAACTTTTTGAATATGCCCCTCGTACCCTTCCAAACTAAGGCATTTTATGTCTAACCAGAACAAAGTGTAACGATTAACCGTTACACTTTGTAGCGGTCAAACAAACCATCTAAGTTCAGAGTTCAGTTCTCAGCCCAAGGTTTTACATCCAAGGTTCATCTGAGTTTGTAAATCCAAATTCGTCATCTATTTCATCCCGTATTCACGCCCAACCACCACAGCCATACACCAAACCACCATTTTTTTTCTCCATTCTGAAACACAATAATCAACATTAACTATATTCTCATCTACCCAAATACACAAAGTGCCAAAAAAAGGAGAAAAATTAAGGGAAGATTTTCATTTGTGAACTCTCAAAGTTTTTAAGCGGACAATAACAAAATATTAGCAAAAATAAGATTATCAAACAATTTCTTTCATTTTACACACTTTGTAATTACAGATCTGTTGAATCTCCATGGAAAAAGATGTATAATGGTGGCGTGGGAGGAAGAGAGAAGACGGTAACAGGTGGATATGGACCAGCAGTCCACCACCACCACCGACTGTCGTTGCCTAAATAGAGAAGAGAGAGAGAGAGAGAGAGAAAGAGAAAGAGGGAGGAGGGGATGGTGCTGCTGCTGCTGCGAAAGCAATGACTTTGACCTCTCGACATGTGGGGGGCGACGATCTGGGGGGGGGGGGGGGCGCTAACGGTGGCGATCTGCAATGGCTTGGCGAAGGATGGCGTCGGCGTTGGTGTCGTCGACCATCGTCGACCTCTCGGCATCGTCGTTGGGGAGTTGCGGCATTGATGAATCTGGTTCGGTGGAGATGGAGAGATCGGTAGAGAGAGTCTGAACATGAGTTTTTTTGTTCTTGTTTACAGATAAAGGTAAGAAGATAAAAATCATGGTATGCAGTGGATGGAAGGGCAATTTGGGTAATTTGTTAACCGCTCCTAAGAGGGGCGATTAAGCAAAAGTTTGTACAAAAAAAAAAAAAAAAAAGGCATCTGCACCATCCATTTGACATTATGGACTGTCTCGGATTCGGTGGAGAAATAAGTTTTTCTTTACCGGTAGACAGGGATCGTCTCCCTATATTTGTGTTTGTGTGTGTGTGTGTGTGTGTTAGGGTTAAACAATTGTTGATGTATCAACAATTATTTAACCATAATGTGAATTATGAATTGAGATTTGAATTATATGTTTGAGTATTAAAAAATAAAAAAATATATTTAGTAATGAATTTTATTCAGCCGCTTAAAGTCTTTAATTAAAGTGTACAGAAAACCTTTTAGCGATGGAGTTTTCCGTTGCTAAAGTTATTACCGATGAACTTTTAGCGACTTAGCGACTTCCGTCACTGAGAGTCGATTACTTTATGTCGGCGGGCTTATAGCGATGGATTTTCGTCGCTAAAAGTCTGTCAGTAATACCTTTGGCGATTGAAAATTTTGTCTCTAAATATTTTTTTAAAATATTATTTTAAGAAAAAGAAAATTAAACTAATGTAAGAAAATTATCTTTAGCGACGGAATGTCCGTCGATAATTAATTTATCGTCCTGTCGTTAAAAGTTGGTTTTTATGCGAAGGATTTCCAAATTCCATCGCCAAACTTTTAGCGACAGGTTAATCCCAACGGACTTTTAGCAATAGGGTTTTTATCGCTAAAAGTCTTTTGCGATGGAATAGGAACGTTTAGTGATGAAATTGTCCGTCACTAAAAGTCTTTTTTCTTGTAGTGGGTGAAAAAGAACAATTTATATAATTTGAGAAGTCGGGTTCGATCTAACGATATATTTGACTATTGGGCCCCTCCATGTCAGAAGCCAGAAATACGAAAGAATTCAGAGGGTATTCGTAAGCTATAACATGAATAGTAGGGGTATTCATGAAATTTTTGTTGAAGAAAAGGATTTTTAATTTTCCAAAATGAAATTGAAGAAAGTAAAATGAAGAAATTATATGAAAAAAGCAACATTGAAACATTTTAGGAAATGTAAACGAGCAAAATTTATACCAACTTTGAAAACGAAAACATACAATAGGAAAACGGGAAAGAAAGAAGGTAACGTAATGGGCCATAATGTTTCAAGGGTATAAAATGAGTATTTAACTTTATTATTCTTACCCAACCTATTCGCCGTCTAAAAAGAGCTAACAGTTTCAAAATTCAAAAGTAAATATGAATTTTTAAAAAGTGTCCCAGACACAATATGTGATGCTCCGTTGGTTTAAGTATTATATTTCATTAATCTACCTTTTCTCTTATCTTCGAAACCAAGAAACCACCACCTATCTCCACAGTCGACAATGGCAAACCAAAAATAGAGCGGGGGGAGGGGGCGACCATGGATACCCCCCAAATTTGTCACTATTTTTTTTTTTGTGTTATCAACAATATATTTGGTTAAAGCATTAAAGTTCAAAAGTTAACAAATTTACTTTTGAACTGTGTTATACAAATTTACTACAGATTGTGGATTTGAACTCTTCCACTTTATTTGTTCTTTCACAGTTAAATTTGTATTATTAACAAGTGACACAAAAATCATTTACAGTTTGAGAGTTTAAGTTTGGAACGAAATTATCAGTTTTTAATGTTTTAGTTCCAAGTAACAATAAAATTCAAGGTATTTTTTCTTTTGATTTATATAAATAAACTCAAAGTTTGACTTATAATTTTTCTCGTTACTCAATATATATATATATGTGTGTGTGTGTGTGGGGGGGGGGGGGGGGGGGGGGGGGCTCAAGCGCGCGCGCGTTTACTTAACATGGATAGTATTAGGTAAAATTATTATGTATGTCTGCAAATAAAAAGCTAGTAACTAACACTATCATGTATATATATGTAGACAAATCATATAACCTCTGAAACCAATAAATTACCCCTAAAGGAGGGTGAATAGGGTTTTTGAAAATTAATGGGGAACTTAAATAAAACACAATCATGAAACTTAATCAAGTCAAGCAATATTTGAATGAAGATGGTAAGTAAACAATCTCAAACAATTATAGAACAATAAGTAAAGAGATTGAGTTAGAGATACTTGACAAGGAGATTTAAATGGTTTGGCTTGAACTAACCTCAAGCCTACACCCACCTTTTCAAGAAGTCCCTTGCAAGAGCACTAGAATCCACTAGCAACAATCTTCTTCTGGGTCAAGATCGAAACCCTTACAAAACTTGGTAATATCCCCACACCCAGCACAAGCCTTGAATCCACAAAACTCACCCAAGCCTTAATCACAATCCTCTTACAAACATCAAATGTGTACAAAGAAACTCTCTTGAAAGGAAATGAGTACAAATGAAACTCTAGTACAATAGAGAGATGATATAATTGATGACTTAAAGAATGCTCACTCTCAATCAAATAATTGCTCACAAAAATGCTCTTTTTAATGATGTAAAATCATGAAGATGAAGAGAGAAAAATTTAATCTATGAGCCTTAATATTTTTCTAATGAAATGGAGGCTTAGAATGTGGTTTTCATGGTGTATGATAAAGCCCCAAATCATTTATATAAAGAGCAAATGAAATATTACCGTTATAGGCATTAAGTGAGTAAAACTGTCATTACAGTTGACTGTATTCCCAATGCAGTCGACCGGGTTCCCTCTAAACTAGCCTTTGGAGTTTTGTCCTCAAAAATAGCCGATGGAACTGAATTTTGACCAATGCAGTCGACTGTATTACCCTACTGCCTATTGGCCGCTTCACAGAACCCCTTTCCTATTTTGAGTATAACTTTCTCTAGAAATATCGGATTGAGGTGCCTTTTTTGCGTTGAAAAGCTTATGAAATTTTTTTTATTAATATATGAAAAGATTAACACCAAATTTTATTTTTGAGAAAATCTGAGTGAGCTCCAAAGTTCACTCATTTTCAAGAACCACACTTAAGTGAATGGTTATAAACTCACATGCAATGCACAAGGTGTCCTAAAGTCTTTTCAGGTCATAGTCATTGATCCAAGCATCAAACCAATACTAGTTATATAATAGTGAAGATCAATCATAATCAATAGTAACTTAGTTTATGCAAATTTCTTGCTCTTTGACATTGGACTTGATGGAGCTTCCATAACATTTTCACTATAGCTTTAAGCTTTTTTTGTCTTTAATCCATCTATCCAACTTCTTAAATTTGTCTTCATGAGTGTGCCTGTATATACATACTAAGAATACACTCAAAGTACACATTAAAACATAATCAATGTGTAGTTATCATCAAAACAAGATGTAAGTATAGGTTATCCAACCAAAAGGCTAACGACTTCATTATAGATGTGATACTAGTATTGATGCATGTATAATTATTTTTGCACGTCCCATGAAATTGAAGGTTAGAAATGCTTCAAACTTATTTGATATCATTTGTTGCACAAAATGTAGTCATATTAGATTAATTTTATTACATGCAATTTTTATCCACTCTCGTGTGACATCCTAATCTGCCCTTGATAGTAGACCAATCATTGGCTTCACCTCCAACACCAAAGCACAACCATAGTCACCTAATACCACCATGCACCTCTAGTCTATCTACAAGCTCAACAGCCATCACTTACCTCCGCGGTCGAACAACGACCAAACAACACCACCACAACCATATACCCACCTAACACCGCCATTAACAACCACTTGATCAAAATTAACCCAACGCCACCACCAAAGACTTTTAGTTGCCGCCATAGCTCATGGGCACTTAAAATATCAAGATTTTATCCATTAGAGATGCAACTTGTAGATTGAAGCCAGATCTGCTTCTCTTGTCTCATCAGTGTTGGTATATGTCGACGTTCATTGAGAACAGTTATGACTTTAAGTGGTGGTTGATGGAGTTGGCTAATGGTGGTACGTAGTGGTGAAAAAATTAATGGAGATTTTCAAATATGGTGGTGGATATGACGGAAGATGATGATGAAGGTGGTGGAAAGAATCTTTGAGATGGAAAGAGGAAAAAAGATATGATATATTATGGCCAACGATGTGGGGATAAGAATCAAACAGTTGGCTCTGCACACACACACACACACACACACACACACACACACATATATATATATATATATATATATATATATATATATATATTGTGTGTGTGCACGTGCCGTGGTTTCTATGGGTGAGCTTGACGGGCACTGATAAGCCACCTGTAATGTGGTATCGATATGTAAAAGAGGTGGCCAACGATACAATTATGAGTTGTGGCAATGGTGGGACAACCACTTATGGTTAGGTTATGGCTGTGGGGTACGTGGTAGCAAGGTTGTGAGTTGTGACAGATTGTAGTGGTTCTGGGACTATGGCAGGTCGTGGTGAAAGTTGGGGTTGTGCTAGGTTTATGGTGGTAGTTGGGGTTGTGGTAGGTTATGTTGGTGCTGAAGTTGTGGTTATATTAGAGTTATGGTGGTGGGTGGTGCTGAAGCTGTGGTTATGTCAGGGTTATGGTGGTGGGTGGTGCTGTTACGGGGGTTGGGTGGGCTGAGCAATTTCATAAATTCCAGGTTAAACCTGGATTTTCATATGGCTATTAGCGACCGCGGACTCAATTGCATAAGGAAAATAAAGTTTGATATTCATTTGGTATATTTCAAACATTAGGTATTCAAGCCAAATTTGGTCAATGTACAAATATGAGATTAGCCCTTGAGTTATTATCTTTTGAGCTTCATAGTTATCGTTAATCGTCATAGAATTGTCGCTATATAGTCACTTAACCATAATTACAAATACCGTACCAGAGTAGGTTCTAGTTTTTCTCTAAACTCTTATTTATTGGATACTGATCCTGCTCGAATATACATGAATACAAATGATTTAAGACACGAAATACCACATTCTTGTTTTATTATTCCCATAACATAAATATAGCTAAAATTCCGTACTATGTACGGAAAGGGAGGTCATGGAATGAGAGTGAGATGGTTAGAGTTCACATGCTCGAAGTAACTTGCTGACCAATCAAGATTTAACACTTATTTAGTTGTATTTTAAAAATTTTAAAGTTCCAAAAAGAATAAGATTAAAGATTTGGATGACATAAAATGCACAGTCGAATCTTAATATATAATCTATAGATTTAAGTACAGGACAATTGATAATGAAGCTAAGTCTCAAACCAACAATTATTCCAATGTGATGGCAGCAAATCTCCTTACCATGTAAGATCGCCATCACCTAAGCGTGTGGTCTCGCCAACAAAATTTCATCACCGGCACTCTCCCACTACTCTCCGTGGCTGACTCACATCACAATGACCTTACTTCCTTTCTTCACTAACACTGCTAGTCACAAGCATCGAACTGATAACCCCCATGGGGCATTGCCCCACCTTCAACTCTGCAATCGAAGAAAGCTTTGGTCTTCCATGGAACGGGCTGTGCAACTAGAGAAGATCAAAAGAAGGATGGGATTTTAGTTATTAGTCTCTTAGGTGATGCAATTCGTAAAGGCAACAAAACATATACTTGACGCCGGCACCAGAAGGTGTATATTTTGACATTTATAATAGGTCGATAAAATGCTGTTTGCCTCTGTTGGTGTTTCGTCTGGTATGGTCGGTATTGTTCGGTACTAGACTAATACAGAATGATGATATTTTTATATCGTCATAAGTGAAATACGGAATGCTGAGATTTTTATATCATTAGAAGTGAAAAATAGTACGTATCGCCGAAATCTCTAGTACCTATAGAATATTTATAGCTATAATTTAATGACTAAATAAGAATTCAAATGCCAATATCCTCTTTTTTTTTACCACAACAAAGAGGTGAGGGCTCCTTTCACTTTGATATAATTTGGAAAAATTACCTGGGAGAATAATGTCCAACAACGAATTTTAATAAGTTGGATAGAGATGTCAATGGGCCGTGCTTGGGTCGGCCTAGCCCCAATGGGCCAGAAGAGAAAACGGGCAGGGGCCTAGCTTTGAGGGTGGGGAAACTGGGTCGGGCCCACTTCAAGGATACCAAGGCCCGGTCCAAGCCCATACCTTAAACCCTAACTTTAGGGCCGAGCTTGGGCTAGGTCAGGGCCTGAGTAATTTTTTTTAATCTTTTTATTCATGTTTTATGTTGCGAAAAAAGTACTCATTATATTATGCTATCAACTCCTTTGCTCTAACTTAATTACATATTTTCAGGACGAGTGTAAAACTAATAAAATAATTGCTAAAAAGTTACTCCTATTAAAAAAAATGTAATCCACATATATCTAGTTATATTTATCAAAGCCACTTCATACTCCATGTGCCTTGTTGCATTAACTATATACATATTATTCCAAAAAACAGTATGCATAGTAAATTACTACAAAAGACTATAATTTTCCATATATGTGGAAAATGCTCAAAATGATAACACATAAATAGTCTTAACCAAAAAATAAATTGGGAAGCAATAAATATACAATTAAAGCCATAACAAGTTAGCATTAACAAAAACAAAAACAAACCCGTGGATGACAAGGTAAATTCTGTAACAGTTACATTAAATGAAAGTCCACTTAAAAATCATCAAAAACACGTCTCCGTCACCACACACCCACATTTCATTGCGTGTGTTAAAATTAGATGAATTCAATAACATCTCAAAAACTATTAATTTAACTAAAAAGATCTAAAACGTCAAAAAGATGAAAATGTAATAAGATGGAACTTCAAACAAAGAAAGGAAAAAAAAATTAAGGAGGCGACACCCGGGCCCGTTTTCCAAATCCTTGGGCCAGGCCCTATGAACTAGGGCAGTACTGTTCACCCTTTAGGGCGGGCCCTGTTAGGGCCGGGTCGGGCGAGCCCATGAGAAGTCCGGTCCTTTGACACCTCTAAAGTCGGAGATCATTGAAGAGGATGTGATAATGACGTTCTACTTTTTTCCTTTTAAACTTTATTTTTGGAACTAACTATAGAGAAATAACACGAAGGACGTTAAAGAGTACCACTTGAAATTTGTACACGAATGCAAGGAAAATGTAACCAAGTGACAAGTGGTGTATGATTGTCTTCCAAAATTTGTTATATCATCCATTAGTTGTAGTACGCATTATATAATGGCCTTTGAACTAATACACGTTAATACTTCTAAAGGAAACCGAGAAGTTAATTAGGCGAAGATCTCTAAAAATGAGCATTTTTTACCTTTATCTTTATTCAATGCTTCAGTAATCTAAGCATTAATTTGTCACGCTTGGATTTGAGGTAACTTAGGCGCCATTGCATACAACAATCGACAAGTACTGCTTGATTCGTTAAAGAGTACCACTTGAAATTTGCTGTTCAGAACTCTGAACTTTATAAAAGGTGTGGACCAAGCAAAAGAGAGTGGAATCAGTCAGTTTTATCTAGATTTTGGACAGTAAAATCTAAGCTCTAATTTTTCCCCCTTTCTGGGCAGTGAGCTATTTGAAAAATGAACCAAATATGATGGATGACTTCATCTCAAGGGCAATGTCCCCCTCATACAACCAATCTACAATAGACAGTACAAGAGATATGTTCAAAACCTGCCATTACAAAACTATCAGGATAGGCAACTATATAAACTATTTACTCTACAAGCTCTCTGTGCTTGAGACCTTCATGTCTTGTTTCTCCTCTTCAGTGACTGTTGCGGGTTTCTCCACAGGTTGCTCTGCCGCAGACTCTGGCTCCTTTTTCAGCTCTGATTCGAATTCTTTTGCCGCCTGCATTAAACATATATTTGCACTCTTATGGTTTACACACTGTCATAAGTAGTTACTTAGCACTCCTAAGCCCACAACTGAATTAGAAAAAGGAAACTAGTTATAAATAATTATATTTCATTTACCCTTCCATAATTTGATTCCAGATTATTATAGTACGATTATGAAACCAAACAATTCATCTTGAATGAAGCACTAGATAACAGAAACTGCCACTAATCGTAAGAGACAAAACCAAAAGTCAGCTATAGTAGTTTACACCTTTTCAACACTGCCTTTAGCTACAATAATGCCAAATGAAACGACAAATAATGGAAAAAAAAGGTATCACATGTCATTCAAATAAAGGAGATTGACAGCCGAGTCAAATAAAGGTGAAATAAGCGAATATGAGTAACATAATAAACAGCTTTTGAAGGAGTGAGATATCAAAGCCATTTCAGTCTTTAATACCGATCAGAATGTCAAGTTAAGAGACTGAGAGTAGCTCCCCAGGTAGAAGCCACCATGATAGTTGTTAAATCGAGATATATTGTGTAGAAATTGTATTGTATTGCACATCGCATTGTTTCTGTTCAAACCTTTAGCAAACAGGATGTATTAATTAGTAATGTAATTTAGTGAATGTTAATATCTCCTGATTGGAAAGATACCACTGCAGTAAGTGTTGGAAAGAATATAACAGAAAAGTAGAATGACACATAGTTGACAATTAACTGCAAACAGATTATGATTTCTTGTCCGGAGTTATTATGAGGTGTAGGGTACTAGGGTATTTAATCAATTAGATGTCATTACTCGTTCTATTCGTTTCATCTCTGTGTTGTCTAGTATAGCAAAATACATACAGTGCCACTATAGAATGAATAGTTCTAGGGATGTGATCCCTTGCCCCTGCAAGAAACTTAATCCAAGTTGCCAACATGATGTGGCTGTCCATTTGTCGTGGATGGACAGAACAGATCTAACCTTCAAAAAAAGAAAAAAAGAAGTCAATGTAGCATACGGGGATTTTGACCAAATGCCTCTGATTCAAAGTGTGAGGGATTCACAGGCAAATGGGGGGTTTTGTTTGGGGGGGTGGGGGGGTGGGGGGGGGGGTGCAGTAACGGACAGTGAAGTTTACTTAAAGAAAACAGATCTAGCTTGTCCATCCGTGATGGATGGACGGTCAGATGGCGCTGACAACTTAACTTAAGTTAGTTGCTAGCGATGTCAATTGATCAACTCCCACATTTCTATACTATAAATGGAAAGCTGTTTGAGAAGGATAAGATATCGGCCAAGAGAACATATGAACAAGACGTAAGCTAGTGGAACAAGACGTAAGCTAGTGGAACAAGATGCAAGCTATTATTGGAACAAGACCCTCAACAAGTAGATCCACCATCTCTTAAGGATATCAGAGTATCTGCACACCTCCAGCTGAAAAACTTTCGACCATACAAGATAATGACTGAAACTTCTGCCTTCCATTTACTATATGAAGGGGCTTAACTATGCTTTATCTGCTGCTTCACCCCCACAGCATGATGCTACAATGAATAATGGAAATTTGTTTTACCATTCTCTACTTGCAAAAACAAAAAGGGTTCAGAAGTGACCATCGTAAAGATCAGACTCTAAAAAAACACAAAGACACTTATGATGCTCCGAGGACTATATCATGGGTCTATTCTATAAGTATGTAAGAGAGGAACTATAGTGATGGGGCCAGGGAAAGATAATTTTAAATCCAAAGGGTACCAGGAATTATCAGCATATAGCCAGTGATTATGTATGTGAAGTAATGGAGACTGTTGGTGAATTGGTTACATGCCCAGAGCCAATCACACTGCATCTAGAATTGTTAGGGTGCATCCAAATCCTGCAAACTCTCGTCAACCCAGCATGTAACAAGCCAATTACATTTGCACAAGGTAATACAGCATCTTTGCTCTCTTGCAAGAGAGTAAAGCCACAAATGTAACATCAATGAGACTGAGGATGAGATAGACCATGTCAGAGTTCTAACCACAATGACAAAAAGAATCCGACTTTGTGTGATAGTTATGGTGCTGCATATCTCACTTATAAGGAACATCAAGTCCTACCAGCATTTGCCGTTGGGGAGAAAGATAGTCAAGCAGATCGTACCTATCTATAGATAGACCACTTAGTATCTTGTCAGAATGGCTCATATGCTCAACAATGGGTATGGCTTTCTTTTCTGATAAATTAGCTCAACAACTCAAATGGTTTTTCACATATAACCTGGAGACTAAAGGCATTAATAGTGCTATAGATGTCGCAGACATTATGGAGAAAAGAAAAACTGAAGTAGGCGAGAGAAAAGAGATGCCTTTTATGTCGAAGACTACTAGGATACTTACCTTGACACACACACATACTTACGAGAAAAATGACTACTCGAATACTTACCTTGACACCCATTTGTTCACTTCAAGATATGGTACTCCCTCTTCGCAAGGTCTTTCCATAGTTTAGTCAGGTCTAATACAGCTCCATCCAACTAAACCTTGGTTCCAAACTAGTTGGAGTCTACTACATGAATCCTTTTCTTCAACTCTCCCCTATTTTAAACACATGATTCTAGAAATATCTAGCGATCCCAATGTTGTTCTCAGTCTAGTCCGACCTCGTCTTACACCAACAACTCAACAGTCAGGGTGCTAAGACAGGATATCTAAATAATTATCAAGATAAATCTCATATTTATTACAATGCCCTTGCTGAAGTCTTTGTCCAACAAAGTACGCACTGTCGCATGATGTAAGGCTATTGATGTTAAATATGGAAACTACGGAGGACATGATACAGATAGATAAGATTATCCGAATAGAGCATTTTCCAACTGCACTATGAAAGTCAAATCCTACCCTTGACTAGTGCTACCAACTTCAATGAAAAATATTTCCCTAAAGAGTCTTTTCCCTAAATTGTATAGCATTTTCGCCCTGTACTCATTGCCAAATGGTGATAGACGGGTGCTACAGCACTACCTCATAAATGATGAGGACAATAGTTCACTGATTTTTTTTGCCTTTTTTTTTTGCATGTTGCATATCTCACACCAGGTAATAAAAATCTGACATCCCCAGTGTGCAGCTAATAAAACAAAATAATTCGTAAACGGAACCAATTAAGCGGAGGCCACTCATATGATCGCATAGGACATATACACTCAACTGCCCTTGCCTGCTATTTAAGCAAGCCTCAGATGAAGTATTAAAGTTGTGTGATACTGCCAACTCCTAGTTCAGGGATCATTCTAAATAATTGATCCAGTGCAGTCTCCTTAACAATGACAGCCACAAATATTGCAGGGACTACAACGCATGCTTTCTGGTCACTACTCAAAACTACACCGAACCACATGCTAAGATGTTTTACCGCACCAGCCTTTTCAGATGCGCAAGCAACTCCAAAATGGCCCTCAGTAGTTACGAGTGAATTAGGCTGTGGTTCTCCCAGTTGGAGTTGCCAGTTCACCACAAAAGAGACATGGACAGACAGCTGGAGGGATGCCCCCTAATCTTTGTAAAGTACTTACTAGATGCACACAGTTTGGCACATCCACATTGTTGGCCTCATAAATCTAAAGTTAGGCCCTTGTACATGGAAAATAGTATTGCTTCCCAAAGGCAATCCACAGGGGTAATGCGCCTATGTGGTGATCTGTCCCTTACAAAATTTCTCATCAACAACATTCCTCAAGGAGCGACCTTTCCTGGCGTACATCTGAAACCACCTCCTTCTGAAACATGAAACATACTTCCCAACTGAGATACAGACTAACTTTTCATTCCAACAACTGCTCATTGCCTTTCCATACTCATGACACTTTTTGTTCACCCAAGTTGCAATAAGTAGGTTCCTAAACTAGAGAGCAAAATGATGAATAAGGTTAATCACCTAAACATCAAAAGGCATCGCGCCGTTCATCTTGTTAATTTCCTGTTGATTCTCGCTAACAGTGAGAATTGGTGACAAAAACACACTATCTATCAAAAAATTGGTGACAACAATCAGAGAAATGCAGAAATCCCCTATTGAGGCCGATATATACTGCCAGAGTGACCAGTGAAGACTTTCCTAAATATAGATGCTCAGAGAAATGCAGAATTTCTCTCTTCAGGACGGAATAGGGCAGGAATGATGTTTTTAAAGAAAGACTTTCTTGATATTAACATTTAAAGAAATGAAGGATTCCTATTCAGGATATGGGCGATATATGGCCGAAGTGGCGAATCAAAAATTTTGCAGAGGAAGAAATTTATGAGACTTTCTACTTTCTCAGCCCAGAAAAATCAGAAGGAAAATGCATTTAAGATGCTAGGCATAGCAAAAATCAAAATACAGATCGTCCCTAAGCAGAAGGAAAACTTTGTGAATTCTACATTGTCAGCCTACAGAAATCAACTCAGCAACATTTTCAAATTAAGAGGCTCAAAGATTTTCGATCCACAAGATCTCAAGTTTGAGTTGGCTACAAGCCACGGACTTCTACCTTTGTGCCATCCACTTAATGACTCAGCACGAATGGAACTCGTACTCTACATGGAGGACCTAAGATGCTAATAGCTATGTTTCTCATACTAGAGATCTTTGAAGAAGCCTACCTACAAGGTCAGACTGTCAGAAACAGAAAGTCAGACTTCAGAGAATTGAAACGGCCTAGTGCTACAAAGTGAACGGATCTAACTATTTTCAACATGGTAGCTACAAAATATCAGCAGACTCAATTTTAAAGAGCTTGGGGGGAATCTTTTACAGAGAAAAATGTATTTCTGGAGTCTGATTGGGTCTCGAGAATCTGAGAAAATCACGGGTCTAGAGAATTTGAGAATGTCTCCTCTGGTCTAAATAATTTGAGAAACCTAGAGAGAAGATTGACCTAGTTGGTCAGATATGCTTCAGTCTGGATAAGGAAAAATTGGTCTGAGAATGACTTCTTAAACATGGCATTAGAGAGGAAGACACCTCCCCCACTCTCCCAGGTTCTGAGATTTGGAGAACGTGAGCAGACAAACCGCCACTCTAAATTCATAGAAACTGCAACAATCTCTGTGATCAGAGACGTGGAGAACGTGGGGAGAAAAAGCGGGAAAACTTAGAGTAGGCAATGTACAGATGCCAGCAAGCAGAGAAGACAGCGTAACCATGATCTCTGGCAGAAAAACATGTGTCAACAAGTCAAGCCAACAAATGGAACGTGACATCTCTCAGTACGTATAAAAGCCCAACTTCAATACTTTTATAAACCTTCAACACCGACCTCATAGCTAGACATTAGGTTACTTTAGCTTTAACTCCTATCTTTAACTGTTGTTTATCTCCTATAAAGTCACTATAGTTGAATTATACTCTTCTGATTGCGAATCTTTTGTTCTTCCAACGTGTTGTTCAAGAAAATCGATAAGATCTATGTTAAGAAGGTAAGCTTTTTCGTTTCACATATTATCTGAGCTATAGTTTAACTTAGTTAGGAGTCGGAGTAGTGCAGCTTAACTTAATTAGCACCAGAAATTCCTGAATAAATCATCAACTTCAAAACTCAATCTCGTCTTCTCTGCCTTCTCTTTTAGCTTTTTCCCCAATTGGGCCCACACTAGATTGTGCCTTCATAGAGAACACAAATATACTATACCAGATTGCATTCCTTAGTGTCATGACACAAGCAAATCATCAAACTAGTAAACAGGGTTTCAATCACATTTCAGTTTTGCTGACAGTGCATTGTTGATTTCTGTAGAATCAGCAAATATTGTCTATCTAAAGTGCTAAGAGAAACCCACAATTTAGAATTTTCTTTTCCTTGTTCCATTAAATTCATGCAAAACAGAATCTTCTATTGCAGCACTTTACTATCCTCATTTTCAGAAGTCTGTAAACAACATGATCTTTCTTTCTTTATCGTTTTGCACTCTTTCCCACCATTTTCTTAATTGTTCTCTTAAAAATGACAAGCAATAACATAACTAAAGAGAGAAAAATAAAACTAACTTAAACAGCATACAGTTAACATTAGTGGCCATAATCCCAGAGTTCAAAAACACTCCAAAAGGAAAGGAAACAAGCACCTCTTGGAAGCTCTTGACGGTCTTGCCGATGCTCCGGCCCACTTCCGGCAACTTCTTAGGCCCAAAAACGAGGGCGGCGACGCCCGCTATGACCACCAGCTCCGGCATCCCAAGCCCAAACAAGCAGTCGCAGGACAAACCCCTACGCCTGCCACTAACACTGCCACTAGTCCTGCTTCTGGTTCGGCCCAAAACCAGGCTGACCCTATTTTCCCCGGTGGTGTTGAAGAAAGACGAGCTAGAGGAAGAGAAGCGGACGAGAGGCTGCGAAGTGGGTCTGGGAATGCGTGAAAAACAAGATAGATTGATTGCCATCTCCATGTTTGACTACCGAATACCGATTCCCCAATTTGTGCTTCTGCTGTGTGTAGGATAGAGCAGAAAGCTGGGGGCAAAATGCGTATGCGTGGAAACGTGGATAATTGTGCAGAGTACATGATTGGTGGCGGCCCTTTGGACTGGCTTGACTTAGGATAGGCCTTTGTTTTGGACCGACTGCTAAGGGGGCCTTTTGGGCTAACGCTCAACCTTGCTGGTTTCTACGGGCTTCGGATCAACTTCTTGTTCTCCCCCTTTTCAACCAAAAAAAAAAAAATTCTTGAGCGTAACGGCGACAAAAAAAATTCTTGAGCATAATGGCGATAGATTTAACAATATGATAAATTTTTTAGATAATAAAGGTGAAACAATTTATATCCACTCATCTAAATCTTTTGCATCACGTCATGTCTATCATTATTATATTTAAGTTTCTTTTTTTGATTCTTATATACTCAATCTGTCTCACATAATTTGATCAACTTTTCTTTTCGATTCGTCTCATAAAAATTATTCATTTTAAAATTAAGAAAGATCCTATAGGTACTTACATATTTACTCTTTTTATATTTTTTACTCTATTTCTTTTTCTACATTTAAATCTCCATCAACTCAATTTTTCTCTCATGCTGTACTTTCGTACACTTTTTTATTCATTTCTCTTCCATTTTTCAACTTACATATATATATATATATATATATATATATATATATATATATATATATATATATATATCAAAATGTCACTTTAGAGTTCTCATTCCTTTCAAGGTGTTAACCTTGTTGGTGTTATTTCTGAGTACAACTTGGAGTGGTCAAAAAGTTGTGTTTTTTTTTTATTTTTTATAAATCCAATGAGCTTTAACCCAAAAAAAATGTATAAATTGGGTTGGGTTGACTGAATATGAAAAAAACAAAGTAAGAATTTTTCTATTTAAACACAAAGTTGAGTGGTGGTGCCCAACGATAGCTGCTAGCGACGATGGTAGGCAACTATCGGTGGTGGCAACTATCAAAAGTAATAGCAGTAGCGTCTAGTTAGAGTGGTGGTGACAGTTGACAATGGAGGAAGCAGTCGATTGTGATGTAATGGTGAGTGGGTTGGGTTGGGTGGGGTGGTGGTGGGAAGAGGACATACGAGGAGAGATAAAAGAGAAGAAGAGTGAGAGAAAAAAATTAGTTTTAAAATTTTATTCTTTATGAAGATTACCAACATCTATCTATACTACTTATAAAAAATACGAATGATGTAAATCATTTTTGGACGATTATGTCCACCATTAATTACACCAATAACAACCCTCCATTTATGACTCCTTTTTAAATTTGGTTAAAATTAAATGAACATTGAATAATGAGCATGTTCTAAACACTGAGAAATGAAAAGTCCTGTGACAAAGAAAAACAAAACAAAGAAATTCCTTTATTACTCCTTTTCTAATTTGGTTGAAATAAAATAAACATTGGATAATGAATGTTCTTGGGTAATGAGAACTATGATATATTTTTTTCTTATATTTTTGGGTTTGTAAACAATTAAATAATTGTAAAACTCATAAATGAAAACAAAACGAAGAAACTGAAATACGTAAAAAATCAGTTTTTTTTTGAAAAAACAAAAACTAAAAAAATGAAAAATAAGGTTAATATGCATCAAAAATAGAAAAAAAAATAAGGCTTAAATACTGCCCAAATAACAACAGCTTTATACAGAAATTGTACTACTGTTTTAAAGTGAGATTACTGAGTATTGAGAACAAAGTGGAAACATGGTATTAAGCATGCAAAAGATGCTGCAAGAAAGTTACAATCACAAAAAAAAAAAAAAAAACGGGCTTGTAAAGGATGAGAAATGTGAACTTTCAATATCTTATGAATTATGGTAAACTAGAAAATTTGAGAATATTTGTTTAATTTAATAGAAATATTGCTGATTTAATGATATTAATAAAACTAGGTATATGCTGAAACTAGTTGTAATTGGGGACATTCAACATACATTTATAACATGAGGGGCACGGTGTCGTGGGGGCTGTAACCTGCGGAAGGGGCGGGTAGGGGGAGGGTGTCACCAGAGGGGGGATCGTCGGGGGAAGAAACGGGCGGTGAGTGAGAGAGAAAACGGGGAGAGAGAAAATAAAGGAAAGTAGATATTTATATCATGACTTTTAACGACGGAAAACATTCCCTTGCTAAAAGTCCGTTGCTTAAAGTTAAGACTTTTAGCGACGGATACTTTAGTAACGGTATATTTCGTGGCAAAAGTGTAGTTATAATGACAGAATTTTTACCGACAGAAACAATCCGTCGTTAAAAAATTTCTACTAAATTTTAAAAATGTGGCCGAAAATAGGAAAACTTTAAAAATATTTTAGCCACGAAAAATTCGTCGCTAAAATTCGGTCGGTAAAAATCCGTTGGTAAAGATTTTTACCGACGGTTTGTACCGTCGATAAAAGTTTTTAGAGACAGACTTTTACTAACGGTATTTGCCGTCGCTAAAACGACTTTTAGCGACAGATTTTTTTCCGTCACTAAAAATTCGTCGCTAAATAGCCTTTTTCTTGTGGTGCAATATTCTTTTTCTGTCCTTGTAGGCATTCAAAATTTGTAATTTTTATCGTCAACTCGCGAATAATAAATAACCGGTACAAAAATTTCATATGCTAGGTGCCAAAATAAAAACCTTAAGGCGTTTTGCATTTAGGCATGACCCTAAAGGATAAGGCTTTATATGCAATTAATCCTCAAGAGACAATTGGTGGGGCTGGGGAAATGTGATGTTTTGTCACGCGAGTTCGATCGTGTAGACTGTTGTCTAGTTTTATCCTCATGAAAACTCCAAATATCGAGGTTGTCCATTTGCACAAGTGAACGAATGGTCTTGGGTGACACATCTTTTGTGGAGAGACCAGTAAGTAGAAAACTAAAGTAGGTCAAACAGCAAGGCAATCCCTGTTTTATTTGTATTGAAGTGAAAAGATTCTTTACTGGACACGGAGGGCATTTATGCAAACTTGTTCATAGTTATCCGGACGAAAGCCTCAATTTGCACCCCTTTATTCCTTGACTATTTATTTAAAATAATACTCCATTGTCATCTTGATCCTCAGCCTATCCTCTTGGCTTGCTGGTGGAGCCTATAAAACAAAAGCCTATGTTTAAAGCCGGAACACTGCCAACTTGGTTGCAATCATACACACACATTGACATCACTCCTTCCGTCATTTCTTCCACAAGCTGCGGAATTTCCAGCTAATCCACTCTTCCTGTGTGGCAACATCACTCCTTCTCTTTCAGTGTAACTTGCGTTCATGCTTTCCGTGTCCCCTTTCCTGCGTTCCCCAGCTTCCCAGCCTCCCTTCTCGCAACTAAAATACACCATTACTGTTAAGAAACTTGGTAAGACTAGCGTGGTAAGAGGCTTGTGAGTATGACCAATGTGATGGGGCCAGAAAGGGACGAGTATCGACTGAAGTACGAGGAGACGGAGCTGCGACTAGGGCAGCCCGGTGGAAGTGGAAGAGATGGCGAGGCGGCGAGAATCAACGCCAAGAGGGGGTTTCTCGAGACCGTTGATTTGAAGCTTAACATTTCGTCCGAGGGTTCATCGCTAGATCAAGTAGAGGAAAAGAGTGTACTTCCTCGTTCTGGCGATCCTGCAAAGCCACCAGCCAAGTGAGTTGTCTTTCTTCTTTGTATTGTACTTGTGCACACACACTACAAATTTGACTCCACTTGTTAGGCTCATGCTCGTATTTGCTTACTTCCGAAGTCTGATTTTGCTTTTTTTGTTTTTTTCTTTCCCGAAAAAGTTAGCCTTGTACTATATTTATTCACACACACACAAACGTACGAAAAGTATGGCAACACATATTTTCTTGGCAAATCTAGGATAACAACCAAATGTTTAATTCAATCAAACGTTCTGTTTTTCTTCATTGCAAGAAGTGATTGATCGTAGATATACGGCTAATGTTCTCTTATATCCTCTCGTTACTATTAATCCGTGCTATAACAGAGTGATCAGGCTCTCTCTTTTATAACAATCACCCAAAAATTTTCGCGTTCAGAAGTTGTGCTGACTTTGGTGTGTGACCCCCGTCTCTTAAAACTTTTTCCTTTGTGCTTTTCACGAATTCTTACATTTAATACATGTAAATGTTTGTTATTTAAGTTAAATGCTTCCGTGGTATTGAATTTATGTCACAAATCTGTAAATGTAAAGAGAAAAAGTTAAATAAGATGGAAGTTGTAATTGAAGTGCAGAGATACATACTGTGATTCTCCAACTATATACACAGAGCTTCGAAAGTGTCCACAAGGTTACATGTGATGGGGGTTTTCACTTTGGACCAAATACAGTGGTTTGGGATACTTAATGATGTTGTATTGTTGTTGGATTAACACTTAAACTAACTATCACCAAAATTTGTTTCTCTAACTTTCTAATGCAGTTGAGGTTATTATGATTTCAGTGATCCAAGCTTTACCTAGAGGTGAGCGGTGACACCAAGTAGTGGTGACAGAAAGTAACATAGATAAAGGAAAAAAGGTGACAAATTATGGAAAGGGCGAAAAAGAGAGATTAAACTAAAACCCCGTTCGACAATCATAAGACAAGTGGAAGAAATATGATTTTAGTACGACCTTTAAAGTATACTATACAACTAGTTTTCTTTACAAGGGCGTCTCTGCTTTCATTTCAAAGATGGTAGGTTTGTCTGGAAGGAACAAAACATTTGGAATCTTGCTTTTTCCCAACAACCAAATTCTTGAGGGACAGCACATGCTCCTTTAACATATCTGCGCTGTCCATGAAACGTGAGACACACACATAATTTTGTGTTGACTATAAATAAGTTAGAAATAGCATCTGTTCACAATTATCTATATTCGTTTACAATTGTCAATACTCGTTCTCATTGTCAATAATTTTGTGTTGACTATAACATGACTAGAGCCTCTCATCAAAAAAGTCATGTTCAGAATTATCACTGAAGATATTAACAAAAAATAACACGAACCATATTCAGACCATCTTCTTACAACCAAAATTTAGCATTTAATTTCCAAATTGGAGTAACACTGTGTACACTTCATCCTCGCTACGGCAATTGTCAAACTTTTACGATTTGGCTTTCGGCAATTGCAGGGCACAAGTTGTGGGTTGGCCACCAGTCAGATCGTTCCGGAGGAACATCCTGGCCGTGCAAAAGAAGAGCACCAGCGAGGGTGAAAATGCAGGCTCAAGCGCAGCATTTGTGAAAGTTAGCATGGATGGTGCGCCGTACCTGCGGAAAGTGGACTTAAAGATGTACAAGAGCTACCAAGAGCTTTCTGATGCCTTGGCCAAAATGTTCGGCTCATTCACAATTGGTAATTTGCTAAATTATGCATTTCATCAGTTCCATGTTTGCCACTAAAGCCGTTAAATTGTCGCAATAGGCCTTTTGAATCGTCACTCCGAATTTTTTTTAGAGTTCCACATGTATCAAATGATGTTTTTTGAGTTCATTCATCACTTTTTTTTTGGTCAAACTAGTTGGATGAACTTAGAGAGCTAAAACCCATCATCCAATCAGAAATTCTTCATAACCATCGTTCTCTAAGGTATATTCCACCAGAAAATACCCCATTAGTTATCATTCCGGTTACCAATAGTGGTATTATTGCTATATGGTCTTTACTTAGAGGCCGTTTGAAATTGATTTTAAAAAGTAAATTTTGATTAAATCTGAATCAGTTTCTAAAATCAACGTTAATCTATTTTGAACATAATAGATTAAAATTGTTGAAGCTGTTTGGATTAAAAAAAGATTAAAGTAGGTTTAGTGTGACAAAATTATAAATAGTGTATTCAAATTGATAAAAAAATCATTTAATGTCCGTTTATATGTGAGGAAATTTTAGTAATTTTTAATCTCATTCTCCAAAACTGATTAAATCATAATACAAGAAAATGAAGATTCTTGATGTAATCAATTTTGAGTACATTTGGCCGAATTTACTTTAAACATGATTTAATTGAATTTAATCAGGTATGACCATTTTAGAGTCAACCCCGTGCATGCAACATATCAAAGAAATTTCTTAGCCAAACGCATAATCAAATGGGAAGAGTTTTCCTGCCGGCCATGCCCCTCGTTGGACAGTCAACGAGGACTCTTGCCAAGACAAAACAAAATGATTGTACTTTGTTTGCATTGACATAAACAATCTTTACTTGCTGCTGGAGTGCCTAACCCTACTATATTGGTCGTTCCGTGGTGACTTGACTTGTATTCCCCGCCAAAATATTGTCAAATGTTTGATTGGCCGTTGTTATTTTTATGTCCAGGTAACTGTGGATCAGAAGGAATGAAGGACTTCATGAACGGGAGTAAATTGATTGATCTACTGACTGGTTCCTACTACGTCCCCAGCTATGAAGACAAAGATGGAGATTGGATGCTTGTTGGCGATGTTCCTTGGGAGTAAGTGTTAAGTCTGTTCGGTTCATTCCCTTTAATGGCTTGCAAAGGCTGCTAGGACAAGTTGGCACTAGGGTTTTGATTTTTTTCGATCGTCCATAGTAAACTTATACTGCAAATGCTTGCCTCTTGTTTCAATTCAGGATGTTTGTGGATTCATGCAAACGATTGCGGATAATGAAAGGGTCCGAGGCCATTGGACTAGGTTGGTATCTTGTTCATCTTTATATGCTAATTAATTTGTTCTAGATCATCTTTATTCTATTCCATTTGTCTTAGGAAAAATATGGCCTTTATGAAACTGACTGATAAATCCTTAAAGAAAACAATGTAACATTGATATTTTTGGGTTACTGAATGCAGCACCAAGAGCAGTGGAGAAGTTAAAAAATAAAAGCTAAGCGATTCGGCCAGAAGCTGTTAGTCTTATTTCCTGGTGACGACGCTCGAGCAAAAGCAAGACGTCTCGAGAGGAAATGGGGAATCACGTGTGAAGTTTATGCGCGTAAAAATATGTATAGGCAAAATTAGGTGGAGAAAATAAACGCACGATATTTCCGGGGAACAAGAGGCACATAAATAATGGTTATTGATAGCTCTTTGTTAATGTTATTGAGGCTTTATTCAACAACGAGATTTACTGTTTCATTTGATTCCCGTGTAGGTACTCTTTGAGATAGTATTTGAATCCTGTTTCCAACTACACTAGGCACGTTTTGAAACCCCAGCTTTCAATTTTTGTTTTCAAAAAATCAGAACCAGAACCTCTTTCTGAAGTAGGTTCGATGACTTATATGTTGTATCACCATCCTTCTCTTTTTTAGCCACCTGATACAACTGAGAACCACCCAAGATGGTGAATATGGCATTTTTAAGCACAAACTTAACCTGTGGGTGCAAGGTAGAATGTACCATAGCGACATGTGATCAGGGAGGCCTAAAGAGAAAGGGGGATCGATCTGAGGCGGTCGTCATAATTGCTTTTTGGTATGCCCGAGCTGATTGAGTCAAATGAGAGATTGAAGCATCAGGCCTAAAGTCAAAGCCCGTTTGTTTGTCATAATCTTTGTCCAACTAGGCATTCGCCAAATCTCCCATCAACTCCTCACATTAGATAACACTACAAATCTATCTTAGTGCACTTACAATATCCATGTTAAGTTGGGAATCACATCATCATGTCCTACAGCATAATGAGCTTAGAAGGCTCTAATGCCCGTAGAAATGTCTCGATCATGTACACCTGGTGCCGGGCACGGTTTCGTTTTCACATTTAGCATGACTGAAGGAGATACCTCACCCTTGCCAATAAGGTCCTTCATAGCATGCTTTAATGTCAAACACCTCCTTTTACAATGTTCGGACCCCTGATGGTGTATTACCGTCATAGCCTTTGGGTATGATGATCAGTGTAGGGGTGAGCCCTAGCTTGGCGATCATGCTTCTTGGAAGCAGATGCTCGAACATGTTGGTCCAGTGAGCATATAGACCTGTGAACTTTTTCTTGGGCGTGGGGCTTACCTCTCATGATACCACTCCTTGGTGAATCTACTGCGTTCACATTACTGGTTGAGGTCATCTTCGGTTTAAAAGTGGTATTCTTCAACCGGTTCTATATATATCCTTATTTTTATCCCATCGTTGGTTGTCATTCCTTTGTTGATAGCATCCTTGATTTGAGTAAAAGAACCTTCAAAGCCTTGAACATCAAGTGATAGTGACCAGAGATGTACCTTTGATTCATCTGAAAAAGGTTATTCCTCACCGTGCCGATATGGTCCTCCTTAAAACAGCAACTACCTAGATTCGCTGCCTTGTTCCTCCACCGTATAATGAATCCCACATTAATATGAATCCTGCGGTCTGAAGTTCAATTGAACCGGTCACTCTCCGGCATCTTAAACTGGGAGTTGATTGTCGAAGCTCAGAGGTAAGAGCACTAACATTAGGTGGACCATCGGCTCTGACCATATGTGAGACTTAAGATTCTAATGCCACTCCTCCACGCCTCGGTTATTTTCATCCAACTCATATTACAGATCTGCTTCCTTTTTAGTGTCTTCCCTTCATTTCTTATTAATTGAGCTTGGTTTTTTGTTTGAATTATCCCTTATGAGGAGTTCCAATTCCTCCGTTGTCTTTGTTGTGCTGCCAAAGATTAAAAAGTTCCCTTGTCATCCTTTCTGCATGATGTTGGGCTTTCAGACAATTTCACTGCCTTTGTTGGGCAGCCAAAGATTAAAAGGTTTCCTTGCCATAAGATGTGTGCTACTTTCCTATCTAATCTGGATACCAAGCTTTCTCACCTTTTTTGGGCTGTGACAAATGAATGTTTATTTTCAACAAATTTGCACAAAATTTAGCAGCAGATAGTATTGGGTAGTACAAGTCTCTTACATACGATACATATGGAGTGTGTACTTATGGCAAGTTGATCAATTAGGGTTTTTTGTGCAAAAATCCCTAATATATACTATGGTAAATCAATAAAATGGTTGGCACAAATGCCAGCAAGTATATATTTGTACCATACTAGTACTTACATGGGGTTTAAAGTTAAAGAGCTGTGCAATGGCCGGTATGGGGAATGCTAAACCATGGTGTTTGATCAAACATCTAGTACACTTTGAAATGTATATTGGCAGGTAGTTCAGTGACCATGTTTGGTAATATCCTCTTCAACAAGAGTATCAACCGATTTTACATTGTACCTGCTGCAGTTACACCAATCCCGTTCAAAATATAACCAACGGATGTCTCCTATTGCATGTAATAATATTCCCAAGAAAAATCGTGTTTGTGGTTTGTCTTGAACATCGGTTTGAAGTTTATCTCCGTGCACATATGCACAATATACCTTTCATCTTTAACCGTGGTTGTTAATTTTAGATGATCATCAATTTTTGTGCAATTGCCAAATGCTAAGAACATATCAGTCCCATGGCCTTAGGGAAATTACATCATTGGAGAACTTATTTGCAAAAAGCATCACGTGAAGAGACAGATCAAGACAGGAATAAGTAAAAAGGGACGAGATAAGCAAGCGGAAAGAATTGAACCTAAGACCTTGTCAAACCAAAGTTCTGATACCATATTAAGTTACCATATGCTCTACAAGCTTAAGCTGTTAGAAAATGGACCCAACAATGTTATCATGCTTTAATATGTTTGATAACGCAATAAATTAAGCACTTAAGACTTAAAGTTTTCAATGATTTTCAATTAAGTGCCTTTCATAACACTTAATGTTGTATGACTTAAAAAATTAATTCCTACTAAAATAGACTAAAATTTTAAGTCATGGTGGATTTACTTAATATTTATCACGTAATTCTAATTCTAAATGAGATGGTTAAAAATTATTTAAAATAATTTACAGTAAAAGCATAATTACTACTATGATGCCCCCTCAATTAATTGCTGGCAACATCGCCTCCACCACAACTATTATTCCCTTTTGTTACCACAACCATAATTACCATGACCTAGCTACTACCACCACTAACAACATGATCACAATGATACCGCCACCTCCATTACACCACTGCCTCCGTTATCATGTCCATGTCTACCAAAACCATCTAAATATTCACCAAACTACAACCACATCCATGACTGCCATGTCACTGCTTTTCGCAACCACTATAATTACCAACATCACGTTATCACGCACCACTATCGCCACCATTAACACCTTTATGCCGCCGCAACCATTATTACTCCATCACCACTGCCGCCACCACCACCAACACGATTTGGCCAAAAAAAGTTACAAAGTATATAAACAAATGCATAATCTTTGTAAAATGGGTAAATTTGTAAATGGAAAAATTTTCAGACATTTACTTCTGGTCTACCAAACAGATTAACTTATTTTTCAATAAAAATTCAGTCCCTTAAAGTTTTCAGTTTTACAAATTCAGCATTTAAATTTTTCAGCATTTGAATTTCAGTTTTATCAAATAGCCTCGCATAAATCACAAAGTTATAGATGGAGGAAATGATTTGGGTGAATGACTTGACATCGCAACCTAGCATTAGACATTGGACTGCTACTCGCGCTCTGCTTCTTCGTCCCTATAACGCTGCCAGTTGTCGTGCTCTGCCCTTTAGTTTCTCCCAATTGTATCCTTTTTAACCATCTTAGGTGACAAAAAGATGATTGACTTCAGGTAAGAAGAAATGTGTTGAATAACAATTAATGCTCACGTAACACGTAGTAGGTTCGGTAACATACCGAATATTCTGACGATGGATCCTTATTGTTACGAGCCTCTAACACGCTTGATCTTTTTTGCAGGTACGAAAACGGCTACTAGAGTTGAGTTCTTCGTCCATGAACCAAGAGCTTGGTGATTGCTCTAGAGAGAGTGCTATAGAGAGAAGGATTGTCTTGTAACTTATTGTCTGTCACTTGTTGCTGTGACTTATGATTTCTTGGGATATCTCTAACCTTTATATAGAGACAGTATTTAGAGACAGACTTTACCTCAAACACTTAGGAGATAAAGATGTATTTATCTCAAACATCTATGAGATAAATATTGTATTTATCTCAAACACTTAGGAGATAAATATCCTCTAAATAACTGTATTTATCCAGACTAACAAATACACATTATCTGTTAGTGGGCGGATAATGGGTCCACTGAACCAATTTATTAACAGCTCCCACTCGCCCACATACAGGGCAAATAAATCATGCAGTCCCTCTTTATCTCTTATCCACTCATCTCCTCATACAGGAAATGGAACGTGCGACCTACGAGAAAGGATGTCCAGTTGAGGAGTATTGTATTAAGTTATCACCAAACTAACACAATACATCACTCCAAAAAATCTCGTATGTACCCCAGATAGTTCAACTACACCAGATTAAACACTCTCAAATCCCTCATAATGAGCAGTGTTAAACCTCTCATATGTTATGTATTCATGACTCATATCGAAACAAAAATCGACAAAGTCGCTCGGGCTATGAATCACACAACATGGTGTAATATTGAACTTTCTTCCCAAAGCCCTCATGTCATTCCAATTAGACCCAACCGCTTTCCTAGACATGCCCCGCGAGACCGCATCATCCATGATCCAAGGGTACATGCTAAAGTAGCGACATTGAGTATCCTCTTCATGACATAGTCTAAGGTGAGAAGGGTACTTTATAGGATCAAAAATATCGATCCAAGTGGCTCACACAGTGACGAAGCAGGGATTCATTCGTCACTCCCACTGTCGGTCTGCATTTAGCACATGCAGTATGATTTGCATGCTATGGCGTAACCCGCAAGGGCGTGTCACATAAATGTATAATAAAATACGCCATACGAATCTAAGTCTAGTCGCTGTACAAGCGCCTAACCTGAGTTTTTCAGCCCAGTCACTCTCATAGTGCCTGCCTGAAATCTCACATTCGGCTGTAAACAGGCTACATAGAGTTGTGGAGATACTCTATGATCGACCTACCTTTATAGGTCTCATCTTAGCTCCAACTAAGGCGACATGTTTGCTTTACAAGCTGTATCATCTTATTCGCCCTCTTGGCGCCTAAGACAATTATGTCTCATCTTGCTCGCTATCTTAGCGCCAAGGTGAATTACCCGTGTGAGTGGGTCAATTCAAGCCTGGTGACACTCTCAATAAGGATGTATATGTAATCACAAAGATTACATTCATTCCAAAATAAACTCAAATCAAGGAATGAAAATATAATAAATAATGTCAAGTACATAAGATGCCATAAACATATCAAAACCTACGTAGTCCCATACTCCTAATGTGAGAAAGGAAAACATCTCTAGCAATAGGCTTGGTCAAAGGATCAGCCACCATTTTGCCAGTAGGTATATGCTTCATGGTCACCTCTCCTTGCGCAACTAAAGTTCTAATGAAGTGATAACGAAAACCTATGTGTTTGGCCTTCCCATGATATTTGGGTCCTTAACAAAATCTAGGGCAGCTGTATTGTCACAGTGAACAGTGACAGACTTGTTTGCATGAGCTGTAACCCCTAGAACCTGTAAGAATGACCTCAACCAAACAGCTTCCTGGACTGCTGCTGAACAAGCAACATACTCCTACTCCATCGTGGATAGGGCGATGCAAGTCTGTTTCTTGATGCACCAAGAGATAGCTCCACCTCCTAGTATGAATGCATAACCTGAAGTGGATCTGCACTCATCTCTATCACCGCCCCAATCAGCATCGCTGTATCCTTTCAGTCTCAAGTCTCCACCATGATAACACATGATGAGATCAGTGGTTCCACGTAAGTATCGAAGAATCCTCTTCACCGCATTCCAATGAGCGGGTCCAGGATTACTCTGATAACGACTCACCATTCCAACAGCAAAGCAGATGTCTGGACGCGTACACAACATAGCGTACATCAGACTCCCAACTGCAGCCGCGTAAGGCACTTTGGACATTCGATTCTTTTCCTCATCATTCTTTGGGCATTGGTCTGTTGTTAAAGTACACGCCTTGTCCATTGGAGTGTCTATGGGTTTTGAGTTATGCATATGAAATCGTTCAATGACCTTCTTGATATATGTCTCTTGAGACAAACCGAAAAGTCTCTTTGGACGATCACGTATGATTTTAACCCCGAGCACATAATTAGCTTCTCCCATGTCCTTCATCTCAAAATTTGAGGACAACCACTGCTTAGTGGCGACAATGGAACTCATGTCATTCCCAGCGAAAAGAATGTCATCCACATACAAAGAAATGATCAGAATATTTTTCTTGGATCGTTTTACGTAAACGCAATGATCTTGTTCAATCATTTCAAAACCTATAGAGGTAATGGCATGATGAAACTTAAAGTACCACTGCCTAGACGATTGTTTGAGACCATATATAGAACGTTTGAGCTGACAAACTTTGCGCTCATGTCCCTTGACCTCAAAACCCTCAGGTTGAGCCATATAAATCTCTTCATCTAGTTCTCCATTGAGAAACGCAGTCTTGACATCCATATGAAAATTTTCTAACTCCTGTTGGGCGACAATAGCTAGGATCATGTGAATTAAAGCAAATCTCACCACTAGGGAGAATGTGTCTTCATAGTCCACACCCTGCTGTTGGGTATAGCCTTTCGCCACAAGGCATGCCTTATACTTGTCAATTGACCCATCTGCCTTGCGCTTGACTTTTAAAACCCAATTGTTTCCAACAGTCTTGTGCCCTGGCCGTAGGTCAACCAACTCCCAGACCTGATTCTTTTCCATTGAGCTCAACTCATCTTTCATTGCAGCCATCCACTCATTACTAGCAGATGAAGATAAGGCTTTTTCTATAAAAGTGGGCTCATCTTCATCAGTTGGGGTGCACATAAGAATTTCACCATCAATCTCCAAACGACGACGTGGAACTCTTCCTCGTGCTCCTCTACACAGTTGAGAATCTTGTTGACCTGATGGTCCTAGTGGTGTGCTCCCACTATCTGGGATGCTCCCACTAGATTGAGGGTCACTTGTACTATCTTCAGCGACAATTGGATGAAGAATTAATTCCCTACCTTCGCTTGGAGATGGTAAAGTGGCTTCAACCTCTTCTAACTCATAGAGCTCAAGATTCTTACTTGTGTCTCTAATGCTAGGAAAATCACTCTCTATGAAATTGACATCACGAAACTCTATTTCAGTCTTTCCACCATTTGGATGTTCACCATACATCACATAGCCTTTAGAGTTTTCAGAATTCCTAAAAACGATACTCTTTTTAGTTCTAGGCCCTAGTTTCCCATACTTATGAGAAGTACTGTGAACATAACCTGCTGAGCCCCATGGGTGCAAGTTATCCAAATTTGGCTTTTGGCCATACCACAACTCATATGGGGTGGATTTGACTGATTCGAAGGCACACAATTAAGTATATAGGCTGCAATCAAAAGAGCATCTCCCAAAAAGATATTAGGAGGTTTGCTTGCGCCATCATAGACCTAACCATATCTAACAATGTTTTATTCCTTCTTTCCGCAACACCATTTTGTTGTGAAGTGTTAGGAATAGTAAGTTGCCTGCGTATCCCTTTTTCCTCACAAAACTTCTTGAAGTGATCAGACAAATATTCGTGTCCCCGTACAGTGCGAAGAGTTTTTAAGCTCTTCTCTTTCTGATTCTCAACCTCTACTACAAAGTGTTTGACACAATCCAAAGCTTTATAGCGGTGAGATATCAGATAGACATAACCATATCGCGTATAATCGTCTATCAGTGTAAGGAAATAAGAGGCGCCATGACGTGCCTTTATACTCATAGGTCCACATATGTCAGAATGAACTAGCTCAAGTGGCTGAGTTGCTCTCACAGCCTTTCCAAAAGGCTTCCTGCATGCTTTAACGGCCAAACAAGCCTCACATGATTGTAGATTGACTCTTGCGAGTGGGCCCAAAAGGCCTTCTCTAGCCAAACGAGTCATTCTATCTTGGCTTATGTGGCCTAGTCTTGCATGCCAGGTGGTAGAATCATTCACAATATTATCATTCACCACTTAAGAATAAGAGGACTGAGAATCAATTAAATCCAATTGAAAAAGACTATCCATGCGAAAACCATGTCCGAACAAAACATCATCCAAAAAAATGTCCAACTTATTACCCCAAAAATAAAGGAAAAATCACTGTCTAATAAAGCAGGAACTGAAAGTAAATTAAGCCGAACAGTGGGTGCATATCGCACATCCTCAAGAATCAATGTGCACCCAATGCACAACTTGAGCTGGTAAGAACCAACCCCTAGCACCTCTTCGAAGCTATTGTTTTCCATGAAGATATGTTTGCTTCCCGCTGAAATCTGGTGATAATCTACGAACCCCTCTCGATCACGTGCTACATGCTTTGTTGCACCTGTATCTACAGATCACACAGGTTGGGAATGAGCAACCATCACATGTGAGAAAAACATATAACCGAGGGAGAGATTCCGAAAGTACCCTCTTCGGCTCAGTGTAATCACCAGCGAAGTGTCCTTTCTGTTGACAGTTGGAGCATTTGACTTTAGACAAATCCTTTTTCCCACCACGTTTTCCTCTCTTGCATTTCTTCATTTTCCCTTCTTTTGGCGCAGAAGTGATAGCCTCGCCTTTCTTGCCTTTCATACTTTGTCTTCCGCGCTTGCCATTTGCATTACGCGATCCCTCTTAGGCGACATAAGTTAGGGTCTTGTCAGCATCTCGAGTCTCGGCCTCAAGGATAACATGCTATGAAACATCTAGAAAAGTTCTTGATGTTTTCACTGTGGGTCAATATCTGTTTCATATTAGCCCATGAGGCAGGATGTGACCTTATGACAGCTCTGAATTGTTGCTCATCTGTGAGCACATGGCCAGCATCGCTCAGCTTACCAATCATATTAGACATCACCCTTAGATGCTCACTCATGGTATGCTTAGGGTCTTTCATGTACTCCTCAAACTTGATCGCAAGGCTACGAAGCCGCGTAGTTGAGGTTCCACCGAAAAAGAACTTGAACTGATTCCAGAAAGCTTTGCAAGTTAGAAGTTCATCATACTGCCCGATTAGATCATTTTGTAAGCTGCTTAACAAGGTGTAGCGCACACTACGATATTTTTGATTTCACTCTGGTAGGCAGTGTGGTCACTTAGGCGTTGCCCCTCAGTGGGTGTGACCATCTCTTTGGTCAAGTGCTCCTCGAGCTCTTGTTCGTTTAGCATGAATTTCATCTTTTTGTGCCAAACGTCATAATTATCTCCGTTAAGTTTCTCACTTCTAACAAGATCAGTTATGACATTCTTGGTGGCCATTTTATTCATTACATTAGTTTGCGCAAAGAATAAAAAATATTAATTATACATCCTTCTATTTATTTCAAAAATTCAAATGAAAAACATAATTCTTCCTCACATCATGAAATTGAAAATTTGCTAAGCTCGTAATCATCTCTCATGTATGTGAGTTGGGAAAATATTTTTCAAGTAAATTTTTGAAATAAATTTCATCATCATATAAGTCACAATGTAATAAATCATCCACATGATAATTTAGAACAATATAAAATTACACCATGCAATAAAGTGTGCAAGGACCCCATTGAGTCCTATTGGCATTCTAATAACTTATGCGAAGAAAATTCTGGCTTGAATAGTGTGCGTGCGAAATTACATCCCCGTACATGGCTTTCTAAAATATACAGGGAAATAATAGAATACAACATCTTTGAAAATCCTACTACAAACTACTCCAATAAAATAAATGGAGATGCCGCACAACACATTATTCTCAAAATAATTTTCTTAAAACAAGAGTAAACACATTAAACATAAGTTCCTTTAGAATGCCAATCTAATATCCATTTCATCTAAAACTAACATGCTCAAATAACAAGTTAAAGGGTAATTAAATGGATGAATAGACCATATTCTCCTTCCAAGGAAAACGGCATAAAGGCCTTGAAATTGGGTTTAAAGTGTGTGTATAAAACTAATTTTTATAAAAAAATTGTTTAAAAATTAAACAGAACAAACACAGAGGGTATAAAGGTAAATCTAATAGCACATAAAAATTACAAAGCGACGACAAGGCTCTACTCGCCGAAGGTGACAAACACCGACCAAAACACAGCCCGCACTTGCCACCGTGCGCGTGGGATTCCATCTGGAGCTTCTGGGGAAGGCGCATGGTTACACGTGCGCGTGGGAGTGTGAGATGAAGCCTGGCACGTGATCCGGCGTGTCCAGCGGTCTGCGTGCGTGGCTCGCGTGTTGGCGCATGACAGCTCCTCTTGAGCGCGTGGCGACGCGTCATTGGCTCAGTCGGCGCATGGTGGCTCCTCTTGATGCGTGACACGTGTCGTTAGCGCGTGGCGCTCGTGAATTCACTATTCATCTTCTTCATTAAACCCTAATTTTTTCAGCAGCCGCCATGCCGCGATGCCAACTTTCGAAGGCCATATCTTTCTCGTTTTTAAGCCAAATAATGCGTACAATATATCGTTGGAAAATTTATACGACATAGATTAATTATGTATCAACTGATAATGATAAAAATTGTATATCATGCTCCAAATTTGAGTCCCAATACTAAAAAAAAATTACAGTTTTCTTGAAAATTAAAATCGTGATTTCTCACAAACCATGCATCCAAAAAAATCACAAAATTTTACGGAGTTCATCCTCAACCATGAGAGAACAAAACTATATAATTATTTTTCAGAAAAATATGCTCAAAAAATTTGGAATTTTAATAATGGGTCTCATGACAGGCACATTATTTATTCTAGCATGTTAAGGCGAATAAACAAGTAATCATGCTCTGATACCAATGCTGAATAACAATTAATGCGCTACCACGTAACACGTAGTGGGTTCAAAAATATACCGAATATTTCGACGATGAATCCCTATTGTTACCAGCCTCCAACACGCTTGATCTTTTTCACAGGTACGAAAACGGCTACTAGAGTCGAGTTCTTCGTCCACGAACCAAGAGCTTGATCATTGTTCTAGAGAGAGTGCTATAGAGAGAGGGATTGTCTTGTAACTTATTGTCTGTCACTTATTGCTATAACTTATGATTTCTTGCGATATCTTTAACCTTTATATAGAGATGGTATTTAGAGACAGACTTTACCTCAAATACTTAGGAGATAAAGATGTATTTATTTCAAACACATATGAGATAAATATTGTATTTATCTCAAACACCTATGGGATAAATATCTTCTAAATAACTGTATTTATCCAGGCTAACAAATACACATTATCTGTTAGTGGACGAATAATGGGTCCACTGACCTAATTTATTAACAAAATGAATTTAGTCCGATCTTATAAAGAACGAGTTCCGGTACAACAAAGATAATTTAGTGTAAAGTCTAGACTAGTCTTTAATCTGCTATACACAAATTCAAGGGAACATTTATAACTTATGATTTGTGCAAGGAAAGGAACAAAAATAATTTTTGGGCCACAAAAATTCAAATTCCCAAAAGATGGCTCATATACAAACAACTATTTGTATTTTGCTTAACAAACATAAGCAAACTCGTGGCGGTGTCTGAGTTTTGATTTCCATTATGTATTTAGATTCTTCAGCAATGGCTGAATCTTGTAAAACAAACCAAACATTGGTAACAGCATGATCTGTAGTCATACTGCTTAGAAGGTAAATGGTTCACTCAACTGTCGTCAACTTGCTCCCTGAGGATGCTTCATCATAATTTTCAGTCAGCAACTTGTATCCTGAGGATGCTTCATCATCATTTACAATAAGCAACTTGGCCCTTGAGTTTGCATCATCGTCTTCATCTTGTACCTCCTTTTTACTTGCAATCTCACACTTGTAACAACTCATGAATTTTGCTATAAACTCTGGAACGAAATGAAAATTAATTCATGTAAGTTATTATTATCAAAAGGAACTACATCAAAACGTATACAACCAATTCGACAACAATCAAGCAGAGCTAAAGGGTAACTTCTAACCAAGGGTATCTGCAGTCAAATACTTTGATTAGGAGCTTGTTCTTGATTTTGTAGACATTGACAACGTTTTTGAGTGCATAAAATAAAGTCACAATAATGAAAGGAGGTTGCACATGAAATTAGTATTTTATCCTTCTACCAGTAGTTTGCTTTAGATACCGTATGTCAAAACATATGTTACATTCTCTAATTTGGTTATTCCTTTTTTGATGAGTGAGACTGCAACTTATTGGAGCCATCTAACAAAGCGGGAAAAAATTAGAATGCAAATAACATAATGTGTTATAAATCCACAATTGTAGATCTAGCAGGACAATCGAAAATAAGCCTGGAGAAGGTTAGTTGCATGTCCTAGAAAAATCATATTTCGTACAAAGTGTCCCTTGATTTTGCTCAAGTGGAGTAGATAGTTGTCAAGAATTTGTGAGTCCTACGCAGGTTGTTGTCACGAAGAAAAAGTTTTACCTTCAATCCGCATGAAATGTTGGATATTCTTCTTCAATGGATCATCTTTTCTCTTGCTCATTTCCTCGCGTCTACTGCGTGAGTAGGCATAGGGATTCTGATGGTCTTCAACCATCTATATAGAAGTAAATTGGATTAATCTACTAGCATTTGCATTTGCTGGAGAATATTACGGGAACAAGTAGTTGGAGATACTGGGTGCTCATACGTTGTATTCATCATATAACTTGTCTAGTAGTATCTGTAAACCCTCATCCAAAAACTTCTTTAATTCCATTTTTAGAGTCTGCAATATGAAGAAAATTGATTAGTAGCATCCATCAGAACTATCATAGCTTTATGCAAGATAAGGAAGCTCTTACTAGAAAAATGAACTCAGGAGATACACTGTGCTCTATGAGCTTCTGTAAGTTTCCGCGAATGTTGTATAGCCTGTTTAGACAAATGCTTGTGTCAGCTTTGAGGTCCATTACATTTCCAAATCCTCAAACAGATGCCATTAATATTGTCAAAATGGCCTTGACGATATTAGTTGTATTTTGACAATATTAATTGTTGGGAGAGTCTAAAATTTCACGCTACTTCTTCACACCTTATCAGTCGTCAAGAAGTGCACCAAGGACAAAATATTAAAATTTTGGCAACTAAAAAAATGTGCACAAGTATATAAGGATGTGCATTCAGACATTTTGAATCTTTTTGTAGTTCACAAATGCTTTTGCAACTAGTAACTTACTGTTTTGGACTTTGCTCTTCTATTATACTTTTGGCAATGCTTGCAATATCCTCTTCCCACCCGGTCATGATTACTTGATCGTCCTTCAAGGCTGAGGTAGAACTTCATGTACATTGCAGAACATGCATGTTTAATGCAGATAAGAGGAAATCAAATGTACTTGGAAAACAAATATTCATGACTATAAGGTACTGAAGGGGAGAGAGGCAGAGAGGGAGAAGGAGAGGGAGGGGGAGAGAGAGCGAGAGGAGAGAGAGAGAGTATTGCATAACATCATAAGCGTCTGCTAAATAATACTTGGACTGCCAGGTAGCCTCAAATGAACGTATGGCTTGTCGTAGGTTGCTCTTGGAGTTCGTAGCAATTCTCTCAGCCAGCTGTTGAGGTAAATCTATCCCTTCTTGTGCTGCTATGAATTCCAAAACTTGCAGAATCTGAATGAAGAATTCCGAAGTTAGTAAACGCAAAACTAAATGATGGTACCAAACCTTTTGCGAGTAAAAATTCGGAGGTTTCTTACCTCCTTATTGGATGGTGGAAGGAGTTGAACTACGGTGCAAATCGACTTAAGTGGCTGAAGCTTTGAGATATCACTGCAGCAGAAAAAGACCTTGTTACACCCTTTGTACCTATCTAACAGCCACCTAATGTATAGCAGGGCATCTGTAGATAACTTGTCCGCCTCGTAGAGAATGATAGCTGCAAACATTATGCAAGAGTTATAACACATTGTCCTTTGCTTTAGCATTTTGATTTTGTAAACCTTGCTTCGATTTCAGGGGAAAGTAATTGATACCTCGACAGTTATCATGGCTGCACCGCAAAGCTTTGCCGGACAACCTCTTATTTGTCTCTCTGATGAGTTCCACTATAACTTGTTTCTCATACCCTTTCATCTCCGAGAGATTCACTTCTACGTGTTGAGATGATTCCATGACATTTACATGGATGCTTTTTACAGCCTCCCCCTGTAGCAAAAGATTTCAGAAAGTAACCCTCGATCTGTTGCTTTAAATGGACGCATAGCTAAAACTTGCAATAACTGACTGGGATGTGTGAGCATTTTGGAAATATGTTTGAATTGTTTCCAATGGCAACTAGAAGGAGTGAGAGAACAATCATACTGTCACCTTTTTTGCTTTGGGAATCATAATGAACATTAAAGGTATTGGGATTGTTCGAAGATGTGCCGGAAAGATTAGATACTAGGTACTAACTCATTTTCTTCATCTCTTACTGTGCCATTATTCAGATACTCTACTGGTTTGAACAATGATGTTCCAGTAAAAACTCTGCTTAAGTCGAAGCAGAAACATTGTAACTTGAACTCATCTGTCTATTACTATTATTATTGTTCTACAGGGCAAAGGAAAGCAGATACTCCTTTATAGTTCAGAACTAATTTTCATCTTTTACTTGTGCTCATAAAGTTCGTCTGCTCTCTCACAAGTCACAATCATCATGCGACTTTGTTGGAAAGAAACAGAAGATATCAAGTAAGAAATGTAGATGTCGTCTCTCCTAATGGACGGTCCAGAGCTTTCCTTTTTCAAAACTAATGCGTTGACCGCTGCAACTAGTAGCGGTTAGCATTTGTTACAAAATCTTCCATAGTTGCCCTTCGCAAGGGCTGTTCTGTGCAATTGGAAATATCCAACAAGGCCGCCACTACCGTCGCCGGGGCCAACAAACATCAAAACGGTTCGCCAACCAACACCAGTTTTATTTGACTGCCGGCAATTAACAACACCAACACGATTTGGCACTTACAGCCACTGCCACCGGGAGTCAACAGCCACGCACCACCTCCACTGCTGCCGTGGACACCCACCAACACTACAGCACCCACCCACAACCACAACTATGCCACCGCAACAGCACCGTGCCCATCAAACGATGCCACTGCCAACACCCATCCACCACCGTAACCCACCCAACAACACAGCTCAACCACCACCGTCCCACAACTAACCACCCCATCAACGTGTCCATAGCCCAACCATACCCACCAAACAACCACTCAATCAACACCACGCCCACCCGCAAGCACAAACCACTACTCTACTTTCACAAAAACAGAGAGAAGAGAGATAGAAGACAGAACCACCACGCACAACCACCAAAGCCGGGGCAACACCCACCAACCGCCGTCTACAACTCCACCCTTATTATCTTCTGAATCTTTAAATTTTAGAATATATTTTAGATCTGTGCCAAAATAACCGAGATCTGTGCTAGATCTAAGCCAAAACCACCGAATTGGTGGAAGTTTTGGCTTAGATCTGGAATAGACCTCGGCTGTGGCGAAGCGAATGCCGATCCAATGGCGATTCTTGTGGTTTTTGTTGGAGGTGGGAATCGTGATGTTGGTGTTGGTAGGGATTCTGATGTTGTAGGGGTGGTGACGGTGTGGGAAGAGAGGAGTCGGTGAAGAAGAGAGAAAGATGAGCGGTGGAAGAGGGAGGAGAGGGGGAGAGAGCGAGAGAATGAGAATGAGTGAAGTGACGTGGGGGCATTTTTGGAAAATGTTAACCGCTCGTCTCAGAAGCGGTTAAGCGAAAAATCTTTTTTTTTTTTAAATTATCACTGGGCGACGTGAAAGGGCCAGTAGGGAATGATAGGAAACTCTGTATTTTGAAAACATCTCCTTCTTTCAGGTATGGTTCAACTTTGCACGTGTTACTCTCTCAATTAAATTAGTCTCTTTATTTAGAGTCTAACATTTTTAAATTAGATATATACAATTTAAAAGATAAAATTTTCCATACTTATTAACTCCTTATAATGATTCTATTATTAAAGAATTTATAGGTATTATTGATTACAAGACGTAAGAATAAAGTCAGCAGACATAATTCAAAGGAAAAGAAACAACAATCACTTACCACTGCTCATCTTTGGCCCCTTAAGCCTCTGATAATAGGAAAAAGGTTGAGTTGAACTCGCACCCTTTATAAGTCAATGATCTCCACACACACACACACACACACACACTATGTATGTATGTGTGTATGTATATGTAAAAGCTGAAACCCTCACTTAAAATTACGACAAATAAATTTTTCAGAACTATATCTTTGTGTCACGTAGGACCTTTTAGAAACATCTCCTTCTGTCACGTACGCTTCAACTTTGCATGTGGTAGTTCCCTAACTTAATTGGTCTCTTTATTTAGGATCCAATTTTTTAAATTGGATATATACAATTCAAGAATCTTATTTTTTTTCCTAATTAATATACTTATATACTAGGCCTTAATTTTGATTATTAATACCTCAAAAATACTTTAAAATAACAATACAAAATCTCAAAATTGTAAAATATGAAATCTTTCATACTTAATTACTAACTCTTTATAATGATTCTAATATTAAAGAATTTATTGGTATTATTGATTCCTAGACGTAAGAATAAAGCCAGAAGACACTTCAAGACATAACTCAAAGAAAAGAAGCAACAATCACTGACCATTGCTCATCTTTGGCCCTTAAGCCTCCGATAATAGGAAGCAGGTTGAGCTGAACTCGCAATCTTTATAAGTCGATGATCTTTGTAACAAGATAGCTTACAGTTTAGATTTCAAAGTAATGAGATTCTGCAGATTAAATGGCATATATAAGCTAGACTTGACAACCATTCATAACAATACATGGAATCAACTCAGCAATAACTTACAGGTCATTTCAGAATTCTAACGTAATTGCTAAAGGGAGTTAGTGTATTAATGGGTTGTCACTTTGGATCATGGTAAATTAGAAGCAAAAGTTACCTATAAAAATGGATTTTAGTTGAAGTAGTATGACCACTTTGGAACCAGATGAACGATTTCACAAGTATAGGAGAAACTTAATCATTATGAACTAAAACACAAATTTAGTTTGCTATTTAAGAGTTAAGAATACCCACTTTTGTGGCGCATTTGTAGATAAGTGAATTCTGTAAAAAATTTTGTAGCTAACACCTCATATTGTGTATTAATTAGCGCTGAGGTAACGTGAGCTTTGAGTTACGAAGAAATCTTACCAGGATAAGTTCTTCACCATGCCTAGTATCTTCAAACATGCCAGCGGTTGGAAAGGCAAGATCAAAGGGAGGAATAGAGAGACATGAAGCGTGATTGTGGTTTTTGAGGGGACTATTATAGTGGTGACTAAAGATTAGAGTACGAGATATTGACGATTGAGGCAAGAATGACCCATGTGTGATGGCATGGTGGTAGAAGTTTCACGATGATGGTAACTGTTGACTTTGAGGAATAAGTAAAGAGCTAATGGTTGATGGTGTGGTAATACTTGGACTACCTGGTGAATGAATATGACGAATAGTGATGGTGTGCAGATGGTTATAGTAGTGGTCATGATAGATAGCCATGGTGAAGGGAGAGACGTGACAACAATGCTAGAGGACCAACAAGGTTTGGCAGAACGATGATGACATTTTATCGATTCACTTTAGGTCAAAAGAGACAAATGCAGGATTGGAGGTGATAGCGTGATGGTGGCTATAAAGGAACAAGTATGGCAATTGTCGTGGCTATGGGAGATGTTCACGGTTATAGGAAGAGCGTAACAACAATGCTAGAGAAACAGTAAAAGAGGGAAAAATGATGATGAGTGAATTCAGCAGGAAAAATGGTGTAGTCATACATTTTCTTTATATCTTATTGATTTACAATATGGTAAATATAATTGGAGTTGCTTAGGCTATGCCAGCAATTGAAAGGCAAGAAAGAAAAGGGAAAGAGAGACAGACACGTGAGGGGTGATAATGGGTTATGTGGTGACTGCTGTGGAGGTGACTGAAGATTGGTTTCTAGAAAGCTGTCATGGTGGTGATGTTTTTGGTGCATGGGTTTCCATAGGATGAGGTTAAGGAAGTAACAACCTCAAGATTGTGGAGGGCTAAGCATTCCAGGAGAGGGCGTGGTGGTTAAACTTTCATGGTGATGGTAATCTTTGTCCTAGACGGAGTATTGAAGGTGGAGGTGGGTAAAGTTTTTAATGATAACGGTAAATTTAATCGTAGCAAGAGTAAATCCATGACTGAAGGTGGTGGTTGATTGTGTGGTAATGCTAGCAATGGATGGTAACTGACGATTATGATGAACGAGTAACTGTCTTAGCAATCCAAGGGAACTAACAACATGCAAAAAGATGGTAATAAAACTTTACTTTGATTAATTTTCTTCTAAAAATTAAACTTTAAGCAAAACATATTAATGCATGAAGTGTGGAGAATGATGTTGCCTATGGATGTGCAAATATGCAATGGTGGTGACCGAAAATCGCTATTGGTAGAAAAAGTAACACAACAGTGAGGTTGGGGAACGAACAAAGGGGCCGGGGCGATGACGATCTCACTGAAATGGAGATCATAATGTTACTTTGCAACCTAAATGTCATGTTGGTACCTCAAGTACAAGGCTAAGGGGGTACTCATTTCTTTTTCTTTTACGTCATAAGACTTTGGAGGTCCTTAGTGATTTATCGACACTTTATTGTTACACAATATATTGAGATTAATAATAGCTTGCTATGAAGACCATCCAATATGTACGAACATTTTAAGAAATGAATAAAAAAACAGAAAACCTTGAATTTAATACACAAATATAATTTTACCCAAAAATAGATGTCTTGTATGGAAAAAAGTCTCATCCTCTCCTCCATTGACATTCAAATTCAATTCAATTTGTGCTTAGCACATGCAAACATAATTAACAATAGTTATTGTTGTCTATGTCGGTAATGTAGAGACATATGGATATATATTACATGTTTATTTGAAATTCAAAGTATAGCTTAATACGTGTTTCTTGTACCTCTTAAAATTAGAAGGAAGCCAATTTTTAAACTCAACCTGTGCATTTGTAAGAGTCTATTAGCTGGTTATTATTAAAAACAAAGTAGAAGGATTAATGAACTTGCCGTCAAGTAGAATTCCTTGCACTCTTCTCTTGCCTGTGGAGAATACAAGTAGACAGAACCAGCATAAGTCAGTGCTTGCTAAATAAATATAAGAACTTTTCCTTCCGTAGGAGAATTATACAGAAAAGGGAAAGGATTCTTGAATGGTACATCAGCTTGTGTTGCATTAGAGGGGCGAAGGGGCGTGGGAATGGCCTTGGAATGCTACTACTCATGCTATCATATGATTAGATATAATCATGTTGCCTTCTAACTCTAATCAGCCTTGGTACATGCAGATTTATACATATGAACTCTTCTATATCGTTCTCACCTGTACTCTGTCTGCACCAAAAGCTTCGCGAAGCAAAGCCCAAATCATGGTTCTCTTTCCCACTCCTGGTGGCCCTTGAAATATGTAATGACAGCAATCATCTGATTTCACCTGCAAAATTTGGTATGCACGAGTATATCAATCCTCTGCTGTATTCCTAGTACAACAATTAAGGGAAAAAAAAAATTACCAAATTTTGCAGTTCAATGGCTTTTTCTCGATTGCATATAAAATCCTTTAGGGCTTCAGGCCTATAATTATCCGCCCACTTGAACCTTTTGTCCTCCTCAAACTCATCAAGCCTTTCCTTCTTACTTGAAACAACAGCCTGATCTTTGGTTGGCGATAAATGTACTGGTACTGGAACTGAAAATCTCTCCCTCAATGGCTTCCCTTTGTTCAACATATGGATGGCATCCATCGCCAACAGATTCTTGTTGGCATCTTTGTGTTCAAAATCCAACTTCTCCGCTACCATCATGGTTGACCCTCCTCGTGTCTTTGCAGAGACTGATGTTTTCTCTTCCTTGTTTCTAGAGAAAAAGCAAGCGGCGCCCCACTCTTGCATCTTATGAGCAAGACTCGATTTAGAGCTCGAGCTAGTAACGTGGCTTTCTCTCCCAGGACTCGAATCTGCTGGAAATGGATCTCTGGCTCTGTTAATATCAAGCGTGAAATCCGTTAGCCCTTTATAATAAGGGCTAATGGTTGGATTCCTTCTGGTGATTTCCTCCAGAATAGCCGCAGCTAAATCAGAATTCGTATCATCTGGAAGTGGAAGTCTTTCTCTATTCAGCGCTAGAGTAAAATCAGTGAGGCCTTTATAGTAAGGACTAATAGTAGGGTTTCTTCTACTGATCTCTTCAAGGATAACTGCAGCCAAATCGGAGTTTGAATCATCAGAAATCCTCTCTCTATTCAGTGCAAGGGTGAAGTCAGTGAGCCCTTTATAGTAAGGACTATTAGTAGAGTTGCGCTTATCTTCAAGAAAACGAATAACAGCATTTCTTCTGTTCAACTCCTCGACAGTTTCTTCAGTTAACTCGGATTTCGAACCGCCAGTGATGGACCTTTTTGGTATTAGGTCTGTCACTTTCTTGGACCAGGCAGTGAGGGGGGAGCCATCGGACTTGGAGGACCGCTTGACAGAGTGGTGATCAGCTTCGAAGATGTTGGATTCGGAAATGGAACGACGAGGAATCACAGGGCTCGGCATGGATGGTTTCTACAAAGGAGAAAGAGGAATAAAACTGGGTATGTACTGGGGGTAAGGGTGATTGTGATGTGAAGTGGAAACCCTGTTCGTTTCTTGGGTTGTTTTTTAAAATTTGGCGGGTAAAACCAAGGCCATAGGCGGATTAATCAAGGGGCTGCCCTTTCATGAAGAAATTGGTTGTAGGTTTGAAGTATTTGGCCATAACCATTCAAGAACCAAGGTAAAAATAGCCTAAATTCAACCAAACAAAGGAGAGGGAGAAAGAAAAAATTTACAAGGTGCATTCACCCAAATGACCCAAGAAAATACTTAAAAACAAAAGATGGTAAGGTAGGGTTACTGTTTTGGCTTAAGGATAACGAAATGCTTACAAGAATAAAGGAAGAGAATGAAGAGTAAGGAACACTCTCTTTAGGTTTGTCAATATCACATGCCCGGCCAATTTGTGCATTTTGAGAATATGAGGATTTGAGTATTGTGAGGTTTGTGTTGATGTTATTATGAGTGACAAATGCAATATCTCTATCGTAATAAAAGAATTGTGGGGTTTAGAGTATGATTGTCTTTGTTATTTAATGCATTATTATATCTCTACACGGTCGTTAGGTTCTATGGTTTGCCAAAGAGGGTGGTGGTCAGCAGGCTCTCAGTACAATGTTTGAAAGAGGGAGGCCATTAGTATGGCTGATTCAGATCAACCAAGATTTCGTTATCTTAAACAGCATCAACATTCTATGTTCTATAAGATGCCGAAATATCGGTCGCATATTCCCTCCTCGTGTCTTTGCAGAGACTGATGTTTTCTCTTCATTGTTTCTAGAGAAAAGCAAGCGGCACCCCACTCTTGCATCTTATGAGCAAGACTCGATTTAGAGCTCGAGCTAGTAAAGCGGCTCTTCTCTCCCAGGACTCGAATCTGCTGGAAATGGATCTCTGGTCTGTTAATATCAAGCGTGAAATTCATTAGCCCTTTATAATAAGGGTAATGGTTGGAGTTGGATTTCTTCGATCTCCTCCAAAATAGCCGCAGCTAAATCAGAATTCGTATCATCTGGAAGTGGAAGTCTTTCTCTATTCAGCGCTAGAGTAAAATCAGTAAGGCCTTTATAGTAAGGACTAATGGTAGGGTTTCTTCTACTGATCTCTTCAAGGAAACTGCAGCCAAATCGGAGTTTGAATCATCAGAAATCCTCTCTCTATTCAGTGCAAGGGTGAAGTCAGTGAGCCCTTTATAGTAAGGGCTACTAGTAGAGTTGCGCTTATCTTCAAGAAAACGAATAACAGCATTTCTTCTGTTCAACTCCTCGACAATTTCTTCAGTTAACCCGGATTCGAACCACCAGTGGTGGACCTTTTTGGTATTAGGTCTTTCACTTTCTTGGACCCGGCAGTGAGGGGGGAGCCATAGGACTTGGAGGACCGCTTGACAGAGTGGTGATCAGCCTAGAAGATGTTGGATTCGGAAAAAGAAAAGGAACGACGAGTAATCACAGGGCTCGGCATGGAGGGTTTCTACAAAGGAGAAAGAGAAATAAACCGGGGTATGTATTGGGGATAAGGGTGATTGTGATGTGAAGTGGAAACCCTGTTAGTTTCTTGGGTTGTTTTTTAATATTTGGCGGGTAAAACCAAGGCCATTGGTGGATTAATCAAGGGGCTGGCCTTTCATGAAGAAATTGGTTGTAGGTTTGAAGTATTTGGCCATTAACATTCAAGAACCAAGGTAAAAATAGCCTAAATTCAACCAAACAAAGGAGAGGGAGAAAGAAAAAATTGACAAGGTGCATTCACCCAAATGACCCAAAAAAAATACTGAAAAACAAAAGATGGTAGGGTAGGGTTACTATTTTGGCTTAAGGATAACGAAATGCTTACAAGAATAAAGGAAGAAGATGAAGAGTCTAATGAACACTCTCTTTAGGTTTGTCAATATCACATGCCCAATTTGTGCATTTTGAGAATACAAGGATTTGAGTGTTGTGAGGTTTGTGTTGATGTTATGATTGACAAATGCAAATATCTCTATCATACTAAAAGAATAGTGGGGTTTAAAGTATGATTATTATTAAAATTGCTTACAATTGCAACAAATAGACAAACCAACCCATTCATTAGAAGAAGGTGGTACGTCGTAAAGTAGCTGGAGAAGGGCCATTCTCCAACCATTTTCCGGTGCGACTTCACCGGCGATCGACTTCACGGTACAAAGAATAACAATTCGGGAAGGATACCGCCGACGTCTTTGCCGGAGGCCTCAAGAAGGTCAACGAGATTGAGACGCCCCATTAAAGATACCTTCTCCAATCCTTTCATTGGGAAAGAATAACAGAGAATTCATAATGGTGGCAATCAAGAGGCACGATCACAATAAAACAACGATTGTATCGTATCGTTAGGATCGAGCAACTTCAAAGATGTGAATGACATTAGACCACGGGGAATAATTGAGTTACGCAATTAATCCGACGAGGAGCCAAAGCTTCGAGGGATGGTTGCACAATTGCAATTACAACTGGAAGCCTTAAGACAGGAAAATGGAGTATTAAAGAATCACATTAACTCCATGGAAGGGAAGTTAGGGCAGAAGTGGTTGGATTGCAGTACAATAAATGCTGTAAATGTTGACTATGCAGAGATTGAGTTCCATGAACTTCAAGAAAGATCTGCATTGAATGTGGAAACCGCCCAAACTGAATTGGGGGCTCGTGGACAGAAAGCGCATGACGAGAATGATTCTGCTGAGCTGGAGGGCCACGTCACTAAGGTAAAAAAATGACTTTACTTTAAATGAAAGGGGTTTTAAAATGATGGAAGCGGGAATAACGGAGGATTTTTTTACTGTTGCCGATAAACCCCTAAATGAGAAATCAAGGCCTAATCAAGTTATCTAGGGCAAAACATGACCTATGAATCAATTACAAGGCCTAATTGAGACTATGATTAGCCACAAAATAGTTAGGAATTTGTTTTGCCTCAGGAGATTAATGGCCAAAAAGGAGTGGAATACTCCTTAGAAGATGTGGAAGATGAACTAAAATCATGGAAAAACACTATTATTGTATATGTCTTGGGTGCTCGAGTACCTCTTTAGGTGATGAAGGGCTTTCTTGAACGAAAATGGAAGCAGTTTGGGGTTTTCTCACTAAGTGTGCTGAAACGAGGTCTGTTTCTGGTAAAATTTGAGGATATGATGGTCAAGGATCTTATTTTGAATAAAGGGCCATGGTCGTTATTGTAGAACCATGAACTGAATCTATATCAATAGAACATGAGGGGCCGAGTACTATCCCTGTATGGATAAAGCTCCCACAACTCCTCCTACACTTCTGATCCTCCAAGATGATTAGCAAAATTGCTAGTGCAGTTGGAAAATCTCTTTTTATGGATCATATGACTGCTGGAAAAGAGAGACCCGGGTTATGCTAGGGTCTGTATTGAAATTGAAGTAAATAATAGCATGCCTGAAGTAGTCCCTGTAAAAGGTCCAGACAACCAGATAATACTCCAGAAGGTTGAATATGAGTGGCTGCCTATAAGGTGTACTTATTGCAATATATATGGGCATCAATTTGCAAATTGCTACAAGAAGCCATTGCCTCAAAAAGTATGGAAACCAAAGGAAAATAAGGTTGCTGAATTGGGAAAAGAGCTGACAGTTTCTAAAGTATGTCTAGAGATGGAAAATAAAATGTGGAAAGGAATAACAACGGGGAAGGAGTTGGTAGTATTCAAAGAACAGCAGTTGAACAAAATAAGATTATCATTGTAAACAGTTTTCCTGTTTTGGAAGGGGAGGAGGGTATTGATGAAATGAGTACTAGAATATCAAGGAATGGCAGCCAAAACTCCTCCAGGGAGAAACTGAGAAAAGAAAGAGGTGCCAAAAGGATGGTTTTATCCAGAACTTGACAACAATAGCAAGCTAGAATATCAGGGATTTGAATGACCCTGTTAGACAAAGAGATGTTAAGAAAGCAATGAAAGAACAAAAAGTAGAATTAATGGGATTGTTGGAAACAAGAGTGAGAAAGGATAATACAAAGAAAATTAAAGACAAGTGGGACAAGGAGTGGCAATTTGACTTTGGAATAAAAAACAGATGGATCTCAAGGCTATGGATGGGACGAAACAAGACAAAGATTCAGATGGATATGGTGAATAATTCAAGTCAATATCTCACTGGGAAGGTATAACTACATAGTTCTGGTACCTCTTTTTATTTAACTTTTGCATGTGCTAATAACAAAGGTGAAAAGAGAAGAGACTGTGGAAAAGCCTTGTCCAGGATGCCATCCAAATTGGAACCAACCCTTGGCTTGTGGCTGGGGACTTTAATATCATTAGGAATGAGAAGGAAAAGTATGGGGCAGTGATACCTATAAAAGAGATATAAAGGAGTTTAATAAATGCTTATATGAGACACATCTTGAGGATATGCATACACTGGGATTGTAGTTCACTTGGTGCAATAACAGGGAGGCTAATTAAGCTTATCATGTGTAAACTGGATAGAGTATTACAGAATAAGGGATGGATGGAAACATATCCTAACACCAAAGTTTAAGCACTAGAACCTGTCATTTTAGATCATGCTATGATGCTGGCTAATATCATGCAGGGTGCAAATCAAGGGAAAAGAGGATGGGTCACTTCCAGTTTGACCAAATACTTCAGAGCATATGGCAAGAAAAGGTGGAGGGAAATGCAAGCAAACAACTGAGAAATAAAGTAGCGTTTGTTAACACTTCTAGTTTTGGTTTTCTGTTTCCAAAAAAATAAAAACAAAACCAGTTTAATTTTTTTTCACAAAAACAAATGGGTGTTTGATTACCCAGTGTTTATTTTGAGTTTTTTTTAATTTTATTTTGGGTGTTTGATTATCCAATTTTTATTTTGAGTTTTGTCTTTGGTGATGGTTTGCAGTGGCTGACGGTGGTGGTGGTCGGCCGCCGGCTGTGGTGGTCGGCCATCGGCTGTGGTAGGTGGTGGCTGCTGGCCACTAGCATTGGTCGTTGGTTGCCGGCAGTCACTGATGGTGGTTGCCGGCAGCCGGAGGAGCCTGCCTTACTTCGACGGCCGACAGTGGGAGGGTGGTGGTCTCAAAATATAAATCAAAACTGAAAATCAAAAACTCCTTTTTGAAAATTTCAAAAATAGCCCTTTTTAAAAACTGATTTTTAAATTGAAGAAAAAAAAACAGAAATTGTGTGCCAAACACATTTATTTTCTCTAATTTACAAAACTGGAGAAAAAATTAAAAAAAAATAAGTGTTAGCAAACGGAGCATAAGTTGAAGGCCCTGAAACCTTTGTTGAAAAAGCTCAATAATGGATGCTACAGTAACATATCAGCAAGAACTAATGAGAAGTACAAGGAATTACATAAGGCTACAAGCTCAGGTCTTCCAGAATTAAGATGCAACTGTGGTACAAAAGGAAAGAGAAGTGCACAGACAATACTACCATTTAGCTCAGGCATGAGGCCTTTTACCATCAAAAGGCAAGAATTAGAAACATCAACTTAGGTGACTGTAACATAGCCTGCTTCCATAAGAAAATGAAAGTGTATGAAGCATATAATAGAGTTAATGCAATCAAAAATGTAGATAGGGAGCTAATCAGTTGAGCAATAGAAGTACAAGAAGTAAATATTAAACATTTTTCTGAATTTTTAGGAAGTTAGGTTCCATCACAACCTCAGACAAGAACAAGACTGCAAGAGGTAATCAATAAAATTGTATCATTGAAGGATCAAACTATGCTATGTACACCTGTTACAGAGGATGAGGTGAATGAGGCTATGTTTACTATTAAAGCTAACAAAGCCTCAGGGCCTGATGGATACATTGGAGAGTTTTTTCAGAAGAAATGGAATATAGTGGGCAAATTAATGATAGAGGCAGTGATGGAAACGCTAAATAAAAGCAAAAGGATCAAGTTCTTTAATAGTACAGTCCTATCACTCATACTAAAGACTCAAAATCTTAACTCTATGAAGGACTTCAGGCCAATTGCATGCTGCAATGTAATCCAGAAGTGTCTCTAAGATCTTATGAGCTAGAATCAAGAGGGTTTTGCCTTACCTAATCAGTGGCAACCAATCAGCTTTTGTAGCCACCAGAAGCATAGCAGATAACATTCTCTTAATGCCTGAATTAGCGAAGAATTACCATAGAAGGTGGGAGGCCTAGGAGTGTAATGAAGATTGACTTACAGAAAACATATGATTCTGTTGGATGGGGGTTCTTGAAGATAGTCATGGAAACTATGAATTTTCCTCCCATGTTTGTGGGATGGATCATGCAGTGCATCTCAATTGCTAGGTTCTCAATAAGCCTTAATGGGAATACAGATGGTAACTTTGCAAGTTTCAAGGGTTTGAGACAACGGAACCTTATATCTCCATATCTCTTTTTAATGTAATGGAAGCATTTTCTTGTCTACTAACTAGCTACACTAATCATCAAGATTTTGTATATCATCCAAGATGTAAAGAACTACAGATACACCACTTAAGTTTTGCTGATGACATTCATATTGGGACAAGCTGACACCTCTACAATCAGGCTAATTAAACAAGCAATGGAGGAATTTCAAGAGCTATCAGATAGATTTATCTCCCAACTTGACCAAAAGCTCCATTTTTATAGATGGGGTAAATACAACAATGGTTGAGAATTTATCTAGCATTATGGGTATCCAAGTTGGGAAATTTCTAGTGACCTACCTTAGTGTGCCCCTCATTTCAACTAAACTACACTATAAAGACTATGAAGTTCTCGTGGAAAGAATTACCAAGAAAATTGCAAGTTGGACAACAAAGGTCCTATCATATGTAGGTAGGCTTCAATTAGCTCTATCAGTATTGTGCAGTAAGCAAGTTTATTGGTGTTCCATTTTTATATTGCCTAAGAGGATTATTAGACAAATAAAGAAGAAAATCAGAACCTTTATATGGCAAGGTTATGATGGGAAATGTACTGGAGCAAAGGTAGCTTGGAAGGAGGTATGTTTGCCAAAAAGTGAAGGAGGATTGGGAATTAAGAGAATAGAGGAATGGAACAAAGCTGCCATAGGGAGACATCTATGGGACTTGGCTCATAAAAAGGATTCACTTTGGGTTAAATGGTCCTATGTTTATATAATTAAAGAGCAACATATGTGGACCTTTAGACCCCATGTGGTGTTATCATGGACATGGTGTAAGATCTTGAAAATAAGAGATCAATTTAATCAGTATATTCACTATAAGGTGGGAAAAGGAAGACAGATTTGGCTTTGGCTTGACAGATGGTTGAATGGAGGAACTATTGTGGATCCAGTTGGACAAAGAGCCATCTATGACTCAGGCTTGAGTTATAGTGCTAAGGTGAGTGATATTATTCATGATAATGGATAGACAATGTTGGCAAATAGATCAGTTGATCTAAGGGCTATTAATTCAAGGATCCAAGCAATGCCTCCACCAAATATTGAAGAACCTGATAAAGCTATATGGGACCTGCACCCCAGTGGTAACTACAGTGTAAAGAGTGCATGGGAAGGTATAAGAACTAAAGCAAATAGTGATGCCATCTGGAAACTCATATGCTTCTAAGGGAACATTCCCAGATGCTCAATGATCATGTGGATATTATGTAAAGGTGGTCTCAGAACTAGAGTAAAGCTTGAAGCTTGGAAAGTAATCCAAGACGATAAATGTGTGCTATGCAATCTAGATAAGGAAGATGAAAGTCATTTGTTTGCTCAATGTCCTTTTACAAAAGAAATCTGGCAGATCAACCACTGTTTCGTTATTTCTTAAATAGTAGCAACATTTTATGTTCTATAAGATGCCAAAATATCAGTCGACATATTGTGGATGTCAACTTCAGCTAATCATATGTTAAGATTGTATCAAAACATTCAAACACCTCACCAACTCTCGTTGCCTCTCATTTGGTGTGTTGCTCACTAGTCTCCGCGACTCTCATGCACACGCGTACAATAGGCACGATGGTTTAAAAGAGGATTTTATTAGATAAGAAAGATTTTACGAGAGAACCTCACACACTCTTGGATCAAAAAGGTTCTCTCCACCACTTTGGAAAGAAATCTCTTAGATGATAAGTACCAATGTCTCACGATCTATTTATACTAGTCCACTCCTTAAGTGGACGACCTAGATAAACTCGATCCTTCGGCTACCATTACGCTTCCAGAGTGTTTTGTTTAGTATTCACTAGCATAAAGATCTTTAATAAGTGTTTCACACCATTCAAGGTGAAACAATAAATTAAGGCTATGAACAAAAAACCGAGGGTATGAAAATAGATATTTCAAAAGTGTCGCACACTTTAGCGAAGAAAAGAAGCTACTTTACATTTTGACTTTCTTTTAGCACAATTAGAGGTTTGTGGGATATCGATGTTTTTGGGTAAATGGAATACAATTGATAGAAAAGTAGAGAAAGTATATGATGGATCTATCTTTGGAGGAAGTCTTCACTGGCATAAAAGGTTTTGGGTGGTTCCATATAGTTAGAGGTGGCAATCACAATCAAAACCTATTTACCTGCCTAAATCCTCCCTATTAAAAGTCACCCAAAGTCATCTTTTTAATAATTGGCTGGGTCAGTAATTATGGAAACCTAATAGCTCACAAGTTTAAATGGTTTTTAAGTTGGTTCAATCTAACCATAAAAATAAGCTACAGTTTGACTTAGTTAGTTAGGACTGCAAGTGGAGAATACAATGTACGTTAAACGATAATGACTTGCAACCACCCACCATTATTGTAATACCCCGATACTTTTACGGATTTATTAAAAATTATTAGCGGTGAATATATTTTTACTTAACGCCGATATTTTCTTAACAACTTTTAGCGACGAAAATTTTGGTTAGCATTCATATTTCTGTTTAACGATTTTTTAGCGGCTATTAGTGAATCGGGGTTAGGTAACAACCCGTTAAGAATTTTCCGTACACATACATTATAGTCAATAATAATTTGGGCCATTTTGTAATAGTAGAAAGTTTGGGTAAAAAATTAGAATGACTAACGAAATCTTATGGAGGGTTTTGGTAATTATGCTTTTAGGGTTTTATATATATAACCCACATACTAGAGAGTAGCCGTCCCCATCTTGTTCTTTTGAATTCGGCAGAGAGAGAGAGGGAAAATGAGAGAAAAGGAAGAAGAAGAGCTGCTATTTGTCGGAATCTGGCGATCGTAGCGACAATTTCCGGTAAATTTCTAACCCTTATTTTCCCTTTAGTTTATTCCGTGATTTATGGGGGAAGGGATCTGGGTGTATGGCCGTGAGAATAAGTTTGCCGTGGGTTTTTAGGAGTGCCATAATGATGCATGAGGAGCTGTGAGATGTGGTTATGGCTGTGAGAAAAACGCACTACGGCTAGGCACCGAAAAACTCGAATTACAGGTGGGCTTTCGTGTGAGCTTTGTGGGTAGGACAACCAAGTTTTGGACTGTGCCAGAAGGGGACTTGCACCTTGTGGGTTTTGTGGCCATGACAACCATGGTTGCAGAGAGGAACAGGGGAATTTGTGCAGCCATGGGGCTGCCGTGAGAGAGAAAGACACATTTTTGTCATGGGTCTCAGCGTGCTCAATGTTAAGCAGTGAGAATTTTTGATGGTGTATGAGTGTGGTGAAGAGTGATGGTATTCGTGTACATGTGTGGGTATGGTGCGTGCTATTATGTGTAGTAGTGTGTGTTTATGTGGGTCCATTCATGGGACGGAGGGGTGGTTCAAACAAGAAACAGCCATGGTGGCTATGACTGTACACCTGTGTATGTGCGGTTGAGGGACTGCGAATTAGAGAGGAAGAATAACTGTATGGGATTGTGGGGTTTGCGACTATCGTAGGGTATTGTGGTTGATGGGTGTAGAGTCTTATGGGTTTGTGAAATAAAAATGGGTGCAGGGAGGTGTGTGTGTGTGTGGTGTTTGTGAGAAGAAAAGAGAATGGGGTAGCTGCGTGTATGTGTGGTGTGCTTGAGTGTGTTGCGTGACTTGTGAGCATGGTGAGTGTGTGCATATGTATTTTGAGTGATGTGGGAGTGAAGGGCATTACATGTGTGAGAGAGGGAGAGTAATTGGCATGAGAGAGTGCATGTGGGTGCAAGGGAGAAGCTACTGCCTCACGGCAGTAGCTGTGAAGAATGCATGCAACTGTTGGATATTATATGAGTATGTGTGTGTGAGTGCTTGAAAATGGAGAGAGACCCAGCAGTGAGTTTGAATGGAAGGTGAAATGAAGGCCTGCGTGACGAAAATGAGCATGGTGGAGGTGATTTTTTATGTGGGTTTTTATGTGTCGTGAGCTTGGAATGGGTGTGTTTGTGTGCATGTATATGTGTACATGTAGTGTGTATATGTGTGTAGAAAGGGAGGTGTACTGTGACAGGTTTGTGTGTGTTATGAGAGTGTGTTATGCATGAGTATTGAGGGAGGAGGTAGGCTGCCGTGGAGCAGGTTTGGTGAGTGTGAGTCGTAGGTGTTGTTGTGCTATGAATTTTTGGTTATGTATGTGTGGATGTGAAGGTGATGTATTGGAGTATAGATAATGTGTTGTGTGTGTGTAAATGAAGATATGTGGGTAATTGTGTGTATAATGGTTGGGTGAGGGTGTGTTCAGAGAGGTGTGGGTCTGCTGTGTGAGGCGTGGGGCTGCTGTGTGTTGGGGAGTCATGGACGTGCGTGCAGAGAAGAGGAAAGAAGAAGAGAAGTACGAAGCGGGTATTTGAGTTAGCGTTAAGTTCCGCACGTGTGTATGTTAGTGCACACTTATCGTTAGCATGTGAAATTTTAGAGTGTAATACCTTAGGCTATATTAGAATTTCTGGCAAAAGTTTATAATTTTCTGAAATTGTATGTATTTTTAGTATTTTATGAAATTTTAGATTTGGATAAATTGTTTTAGAGCCATTAAACCCTGAAAATGGTATGGGGAAAACTATAGTAGTGTTTATATAGTATAATAAAGACTCAGTATAAATTTAAAGATTTTTGGAGTCGATTTGTTATCATTTTCAGTATCGCATTAAATTTAGCAAAATAAAAAATAAAGAAATAGTTTTAGTGTCTTTTAAATTATGATTTCAATTTCTATGATGTTTATATATATTTTAAAGTTCATATAAAAATTATGGGACTTATTTTTCAATTGGAAGTAATTTTTACAATTTATGGGTTTTATTGTATTTAAGGAAATTATTTTAATTCGAAAATATTCAAAAATTCAGAAAATTCATATTATAATGTTTTAAGCTATAAAAGTTTTTTTTTGTAATTTATTTTGAATTTGGAATATCAACACATGTTAAGTATCGTACAGGATTCTCGGTTAGGTTGGCCCCGTATGAGACGCGTTTTGAGTTGATCGATTCTGGGATTAGAAGTGAGCACGTGGGGGTATTATGATATTAGGTTTATAGTAATTTAGCATAGATTGTGTTCTAACCAATGGATTGCCAAATTTAGGTTTATTCAGAGATCATTAATCGACATCGAGTTTTGGTAGCATTGCTTAGCTTGGATCGAGGTAAGGATTTCTCTCCAAACCCCATTTCGTTATTCTGTTTCAAATTTTTGTAATAATAGTTTTAAAAAATACATTGATTGTTGATTTCTATGTTTCAAATAAAAAGCGTTTGTTTTTAAATTGCCTATGAAACCCTAAATTGAGCCTTACATCGATCGTTTGGAATTCTGTTTTATCTTATCTTGGAATCCATTGTTCATTTGATATGTTTATTGATTGCTCATCGTAAAGCATTTTTCAATTCTATTTATTACTTCTCAATGCTGACATGAGTCAGTAACTTGGGAGCCATAAGGATGGTCTGTATTGTTGGCGTTATAAGGATGGTCTGTTGGATGGGTTTAACTAGTACCTAGATGGACTAGTCAGTGTATATATGCATATGTAAAGTGATCGAGCACTGCCGGGGTGGCTTTGCTTCTGTACTGCTCATGTTCGATGTTTCTTGTTTATATTTTATCGCACTTTAAGTGTTTTAAAAATGGTTATTGATTTAGGGAAACTGAGTTGATACTCATCCCTATGTTTATATTGAAATTGCTGTGGTTTTATTTGAAAACCCTTTTGACATTATCATTTGATTGTATCTAGAAAAATTGTTTGAATCGTTCTGTTCCCCGTTTAAAAAGTTTTTATTTGGCTTAAATATAAAATCGTCCGAATCGTTTCTATTATTTTAAATCTTTGTGTGACCTTACTGGGCTCTTAAAGGCTCACTCCCCTTTGACTTCCTTTCTGCAGGTGACAGCTTGCAGTAGGTTACCTAAGCATGGATTAGAGCCGAGCTAGCTAAAGAATTTAAATTTAAGTTTAGTATTGATAGTTAGAACCCAGCGTGGGTAAATATTATTGTTTAAATTTTCTTAGACTTAGACTTGGTATTTCAATTATGATAGTTGATTGAGAGTATAGTTTGATTGACGAATAGTTGTTCTGACAGATTGATGGTAGTATTTGGTTGAGTTTGAGATAGTATTATCTTAGTGTAAATGATCGAGCGAGTGTTAACGTTCCGGAAAATTCCGGATTGTTACAATTATCGTCTCCGTCCCCACCTACCATCGCAATATCGCCATCTCCTACCATCGACTCTGCCAATACCATTTGTCGCCGCCTTCACCACCACCACCCTTGCGTCAGCAAGAACCACCATCTTGTCATAAATATAAGGTTTAACAAATCTAGTACTTTGGGTTGATATTCAAACCTTTATATTTTCTGCTAAGTGTGGTGGCCCGACGATGTTGGCAGGTGATGGTGCAACAATGATGGTGGCGGTGGCATTCTAGATTCTACAAAGTTTTGGTTTTATGGGAAAGGATTTTAGATTTTAAAAAGCTTGACCACTGACATAGCAACCAGTGGTGCTTGTGGTGGTAGACAGGCGGTGGCTCTTGGCAGTTATTGCGGGTATGATGGCAATTGTAGTGTTGTAGCGGTAGTGGTGGTTATGGATTGGGTGATGTGGGACTAGTATTGGTGGCGGTTTTTTTTTTTTTTTGTAGGTGTCGTGGTGATTGTGGCATGGTAGTGGTGGTTGTGGGTACTGAAGCTGTTTCGCATGGCAGCGATAGACATGATACCGGCATGGTGTCTACAGAGGTGGGTAGAGGCGACAACAGTGGGTGCGGGTGAGGCTGGTTTGAGTGGTTGCTGAAGGTAAAGTAAACAAGAGAGTTGCAGAAAATTTAAATGGATGCACATGGTTCATTATTGGGTAAAAGGATAAAAGCAACCAATTCAAGAAACAACTTATTTAGCCAAGAACTGCATGGCCTGAAATGAATCATCTATCTGTACCCAACACAATTATTTTACACCAAATCTAACGCAGACACCCATTTTGCCACCCCTAGCTATATATATATATATATATATATATATATATATATATATATATATATATATATATATATATATATATATATATATATATATATATATATATATATACGAAACGGGAGCTTCTTTGTGCGACACATCATCACAGATATATGACTTCTTTATTTGACATGTCATCTCATTGTGTTTTCAATGTGAAATAGAATTATAACTATTATAAGTGTCATTAAAGGTTTAAAATTTTATCTTGGATGGGTTCTTATTTCTTGATAAGTTAATTTTCATATTACTAAGCCTTATATAATTGAAAGACTAATTTTAAACGTTCTAAAACTCTAATTGATTCATGAACTAACTTATTAAGACTTAATTTTGATAATTATATCCTTAAAATCACTCCCCAATATGAATATTAAAGTTCATATATCTTAAAAATAAAAATAACATACTAGATTTAGAAGAGAGAAAAAATTGATGCTACAATTGAGAATATTTTCTTGGATGGGGTTTTTATTTCTTGATAAGTTGATTTTCGTATTACTAAACCTTAGATAATTGAAAAACTAGCTCTAAACATTCTAAAACTTTAACTGATTCATGAACTAACATATTTGAATTTAATTTTAACTCTTATATCCTTAAAATCACTCTCTACTATGAATATAATTCATTTATCTTAAAAACAAAAATACGATACTAGATTTAAAAGAAAATGATGCTACTTTTGAGAATATTATCCTAGATAGGGTTCTTATTTCTTGATAAGTTAATATTCATATTACTAAGCCTTAAATAATTGGAATAAAAATTCTAAATGTTCTAAAACTCTAACTGATTCATCAACTAACTTATTAGGACTTAGTTTTAACTATTGTATCCTTAAAACCACTCTCTACTAGCTAGGAATATGAAAGTTTATATATCTTAAAAATAAAAATAACATACTAGATTTAAAAGAGAAAAAAAAAACAAGAATGCTACATTTGAGAATATTATCTTGGCTAAGGTTCTTATTTCTTGATAAGTTAATTTCTATATTACTAAACCTTATATAATTAAAAAAATAATTTTAAACATTCTAAAACTCTAAGTGATTCATGAACAAGCTTATTAGGACTTAATTTTGACTATTATATTCTCAAAATCACTTTTTAATATGAGTATAAAAATTCATATATCTTAAAACCGAAAATAACATACTAGATTTAGAAGAGAAAAAAAGATGATATTACAATTGAGAATATTATCTTGGAAGGATTCTTAATAAGTTAACTTTCATATTACTAAGTCTTATTAAAATTGAAAAACTAACTCTAAACGTTCTAAAATTCTATTCTTAAACCACTCTCTAATATTTAATATAAAAATTCTTATATATTAAAAATAAAAACAAAAATAACATACTAGTTTTAGAAGAGAGAAAAAATTGATGCTACAATTAAGAATATTATCTTCGATGGGGTTCTTATTTCTTGATAAGTTAATTTTCTTATTATAAAGCCTTATATAATTTAAAAACAAATTTGAAACATTCTAAAACTCTGACTAATTGATGAACTAACTTATTAGGAGTTAATTTTGACTATTGTATCTTTAAAACCACTCTATAATACAAATATAGAATTCTTAAATATTAAAAACGAAAATAACATATTAGGATGGGAAGAGAAAAAAAAATGATGTTACAAATGAGAATATTATCTTGGATGAGTTCTTTTTTCTTGATAAGATAATTTCCATATTACAAAGCCTTATATAATTGAAAACAAATTCTAAACGTTCTAAAACTCTAACTGATTGATGAATTAACTTAATAGGTGTAACATTCTGAAATTTTTCAGAGCGTTAGACACTCAATCGATCAGCTCACTAAGACAATAATCTCCTCTACCTCAATAAATAATGCAACAAACTGTTAGAGCAACTATCCATCAATCAAATCATACTCTCAATCAACTATCATAATTGAAATATCAAATCTAAGTCTAAGAAAATTTAAATAATACTATTCACCCACGCAGGGGTTCTAACGATCAAGGCTAACTTAAATTTTTTTTCCTTGCTTGGCTCTAATCCACAGAGACAACCTCAACCTCTATTCCATAATCAGGCAACCTATTGCTGGTCGCTACTTGCAGAAAGAAAGTCAAAGGAGAGTGAGCTTTTAAGAGCCCAGAAAGATAGATCAATGATTAAAAAAATAAGAAAAACAATACGGACGATTTTACATTTAAACCAATAGACAATTTTGAAAAGGGAGAAACAGAGCGATTCAAATTATTTTTCTATATACAATCAAATGGTTATTTTAAGAGGATTTCAAAGAAAACCACAGCGTTTCAATAAAAACATAGGGATGAGTATCAACTCAATCCCTTAAATTAGTAGTCATTCAAAACAGTTCAGATATAATCATTTCAAAACACTTTGGGTATAATAAACCACAAAAACAGGAAACATTGAACATGAGCAGTACAATATAGCAAAGCCACCCCGGCAGTGCTCGATACGATTTACATATGCATATGTACAATGATTAGTCTATTTAGATACTAGTTTGACCCAACCAACAGACAATCCTTATAATTCCAGCAATACAGACCATCCTTATAACTCCCAAGTTTACTAACTCATGTCAACATTTAGAAGAAGTAAAATACAGTTGAAAATACTTTACGATAAGCGAATCAATAAACATATGAGAACGAAACAGGAATTTCAAACAATCGTTATAAGGCTTAACTAGGGTTTTATAAACATTTTGATAACATTTTATATCAATCATAAAATCAGAGCTCAATGAACTTGTAAAACCATAGTTCAATAGTATTTGCAAAATAGTTGAGATAATAACATCTGAGTTCAGAATAATGAGTAGGGTTCGGGTAGAAAATTCTTATCTCGATCCACGCTATACAATGCTACGCAACCTCGATTAAAATTCTCTGGATAAACCTAGATCGGGAATCTATATGTTAGAACATAATACCTATGCTCCAATACCATAAACCTAATATCAACTACTCACAGCATATTCACACTCTCTGAAATCGCGCGACTCAAAACTGTTCCCACACCCGGCCAACCTAAAGGAAAATTCTATACACTCTTTAACATGTAATGACACTCTAAAATTTATAATAAATTACACTAAAATATTTTTATAGCTTAAAACATTAATAGAAGTCAAAATGTGAATTTTTTGAATATTTTTAAAATTAAAATATTCAAAATAGCCATAATTATTTCTAGCTGAAAATAAAGTCCCATAATTTTTGTAACAGCTTTGAAATATGTATAGAATTATAGAAATTGAAATAAAAATTAAAGGCATTAAAATTATTTTTAAATTATTCGTTTTGCTAAAACCAATGCAATACGAAAGCCATAGAAAATCGACTCCAAAGATCATCAAATTCAAACTGAGTCTTTTTTATACCATAAATACATTACTCTAATTTTTCCCAGAACATTTTCAGGGTTTAAAGTCTCCAAAAGAATTTTACGAATCTGAAATTATAGAAAATATTAAAAATACATATGATTTCAGAAAATTATAAAATTTTGCCACATATTCTAATATGGCCTAGCGTATTGTACTGTAAAATTTTACATGTTAACGAGAATCATGCGCTAGTCTATGCACGTATCGATCCTAACGCTAACCTAAATTACTCGCTTCGTAATTCTCTTCTTCTTCTTCCCTTATGTTCGCAGTCCAAAACCCAACAGCTCTTAATCCATCCCTCTCTGTTTTCCTTGCAAACCCACACACTCCAAAACACACCACACGCACCTGAACTCACACACACACACACACACACACACACACACATATCTGCACACAACACACCCAGAAACACACACATACTCAAAATACAAACCCACACACGGCACACAACTTGACACATACACTTCAGGCACACAGCACACCACACGGCTGAATCTTCAGCCCTTCACCACCCCACAAACACATGCACTGTCATGCCCCACGGCAGTGGGTCTACTCCTTCATTTTCTTTCTCTTTTGCTTGCTTCTTCCTCCCACTCATTCACCATACACCCCTAAACCTTTACACACACACACACACATGCACTCACAAAAGTACACATTCCCTCACAGCATTTTCGATTTTTGCATCCACATTCCCTCTTTTATTTCCAAAAAAACTAAACCCACATATATACATTCTACATCTACCATGCCCACTGTCGTGAGGCAGTAGGTCTCTCCCTCCCCTTCTTCTTCTTCTTCTTTTTTTTCATTTGTTCAACTCATACACACACATCTACTTATACACACATCACTCACAAACATACAATACACACAAGACATATGCAATACCCACTTCACGTCACATGTACCCAACCACAGCAGCTTCTCCTTCACTCTCATTGCCTGTTCTTACTCCCACTGCCTTATGTCAATGGGGTTTCTCTCGACTCTCACTTTTCTTTTCCAACACCCACAATACATGCATGCCTTATATACTCTTTTATATATACAACTCACACAACAAACTAACAATATACATACCCACGGCTGCACAGTAGCTCACACCCTTTTTCAGTCCATCGTGTATATATTGTTTATGACACACACACACACATACACAAGTATCCAAACACATCCAAGCACACAGCCTTTCACGCAGGCTGCCTTAATGGCAGTCTTCCCTCTCTCACGGCAGTCCCATGGTTGTCTTGCAGCCCTTCTTCTGACCTCATCACATATCCACAAACACGTACAACCATTCACTCTCATACACTGCAATCTCCCTCTTCCATGGCTGTTGTTGTAGTCCTCACTCATATATACAAACACGTGAAATGTAGCTTCCGAAACAGTTTGCGGCAGCCCTATCCCAGACCCATGCTCACAATAAAATACCCACCACGAACACCATGAACTACCCCACAACACCCTTTACAGATCCCCCATATACTTTGAATAAATGCTGAGAAGATTAACTAGACGACTTACCGAAAAATGCTTTGTTTTCTTCCCTTTACTCTCTCTCTCTCTCTGCAGCAATGAGTCACCAACAAAGCCAAGGACGGCTGCTTACAAAGTATGTATGTATGTATGTATGTATGTATGTGTGTGTGTGTATATATATATATATATATATATATATATATATAAAACCCTAAAATGGACAATTACAGAAAATTCCCTATACTTTCTTTAGTCACTCAAGTTTCTTTTTTACCCGAAACTTTTATTACAGCAAAATGGTCTAATAAATATCTATGATAATCTAGGTATTAGGAAAATTATTAACAGGTTAATTACGCTATCCGGCTTCACTAATCGTTGTTAAAGGTATATAGATACTAAGAAAATAACTAAATAAATAATTCGTCGTTTAATAGTTGATAAAAATAAAAATATCATCGCTAAAAGTACACGTTAATAATAAGTATTAAAATATCGACAATAAATATTGTTTATATTTTTTTTAATGCTAACGATAAAGTACGCAATTGTGGCTGAAGGCTTCTATATATATATATATATATATATATATATATATATAGAGAGAGAGAGAGAGAGAGAACCTGCCCTAAAATGGACAATTAGAGAAAATTCCCTATACTTTCTTTAGTCGCTCAAGTTTTTTTTTACCCAAAACTTTTAGTACCGCAAAATGGTACAAAATGGTCTAATAAATATCTATGATAATCTAGGTATTAGGAAAATTATTAACATGTTAATTACGCTATCTGGCTTCACTAATCATTGTTAAAGGTATATAGATACTAAGAAAATAGCTAAATAAATAATTCGTCGTTTAATAGTTGATAAAAATAAAAATATCGTTGCTAAAAGTACACGTTGATAATAAGTATTAAAAAAAATATCGTCGATAAATATTGTTTATATTATTTTTAATGCTAATGATAAAGTACGCAATTGTGGTGAAGACTTCTAGAATATCAGTAACGCTAATCATCACTAATACCTTAATCAAAATCACTTATGTTTGTCATCCTTAATTATAACTTAAGGTTTTCAAAACTTTGTCGCTAAAGATTGCCGCTAAACTTTCACTCATGTTAATTGACATTAAATCTTGTGTATTGTAGCACCCCGAATCTGAATATATTTTTAATGGATTAAATTAAAAAAAATGGGTGACGAATTTTTTTATATAGCATCAATGCATTTATTAGAAACTTTTAGCGATGATTAACATAGTGGGATTATGTAATACCCGTTAAAGTTTTCAATTTCATTAGTCTATCGTAGATAGTTATTTTTGGTCATTTTCGTAATAAAAGAAAGTCTTGGGCAAATTTTGTAAATTGTCAAAAGTTTGGGGGGTTTTGGGTAAATACCATTTTTGGGTCTTGAGTGAATCTAGACAGGTTTCCCCATTTTGGCAGACCCTAATCCCACGAATTTTTCCTCCCCCTTGCATCATTTTAGTTACAAAGACAAGGAGAGTGTAGAGAGAGAGTAGAGAGAAAGTGCAAGAAAGGGAGAGAAGAGAGATCTTGGATCAAAGAAAGAGTAGAGGGATTAAAGATCATTGTTTAGAGGAGATTTTTGTAAGGTATTCACCCTAAAATCATTTCATTTCAGTACATATATGTGTATATATATAGACATGTGTATATACACGTTTTTCTTTGCATAAACTCCGCAAATTCGATTATGAATCATGTATTATTGTTATAGAATGTATTAGGGTGTAATAGGAACGAATTAGAGCAAGAAAAACGAAGCAAAAATGAGAAAAAGTGAAATGAGGGTTTGCTGTGCGAAGCTGCTGTGAAGATGATGCCTGTGCACCGTGCGTGGCGGCGCGTTGGTAGCGCGTGCGGTGGACTCCAACCACTGTTCTGGACAATTGTTTTTACATTCATGATGATATGTTTATTTTATAATTTTTGAGAAATTTACAGATTTTTCTGATATTGTTTGAATTGTTTACATTTTACGCAAGTTTGAAACTTCTAAAATCTGTTTGAAGCACTTAAAATGATTATTTAATTCTGAAAATTTTTGGGTACTGTTTTTGTGGTTTTAAAATATTACAGTTTGAATTTTAGAATTTTTAGAGGTGATTTGATAAGATTTTTGTATCGCATTAGTTTGGGCAAAATGAATTATTTAATAATAGTTTTAATGTTGTTTTTGGCCTGATTTCAGTTTATGTATTTTTCTTACATATTTAAGGCCATAATGGAAATGTTTGGATTTTTTTTGACCTAGAAATATTAATGGCTATTTTTGGACTTTTTTGGTATTTAAAAAATAATTTTTAATTCAAAAGTAATCAAAATTTAGAAAATTCATATTTTAAATTCTTATAATGCTTTAAGCTCTGAAAGTACTTCATAAGGATTTATTATGAATTTGTAGATATCATAATTCCCTAAGGAGTGTGTGGGGTTCCTAATTAGGTTTGGTCATACTTGGGACCCATTTCGATTTGAGTTATTTTAAGAGTGTCGGGCAAGCAATGTTTAAGAAATTAGCATTGGGTTCATGGTACTTTGAGATTAGAGTTTACTCTGATAAATAATTTGCCCGACCTAGGTTAATTCAAAGGATTTTGGGATCAAGGCAGTTTAGTAGTGCATAGCTTGAACTAAGGTAAGGGATTTCTATTCGAAACCTAATTCATCAATTTGTCCTCGTATATTTTTTCAAAATTGCTATCAAATTACTTTGGACTCTGTTATATTTGTTATGAGAATGCGTTAATTGCCTTTAATACTCTTTTCTTGAGCCTTAAGTGTTTATTGGAAATCATATTTGATGTTCTGTATTTATTTCTCGTTGTGCATCGATATATTTATTGTGTTATCGATTGCTGTCATCCTGCATATTGACATGAGATTCTGCATTGGTGTGTTTTGACGGGAGTTAATATTTATTGGAGGATACATTTGTGTGGGCTAGTACCTTGACGGACTAGCAGGTGTGTTGGTGTGGCTAATACCTTGATGGACTAGTCGGTGTGCTGATATGGGTTAGTGCCTTCATGGATTAACCGGTGTAAAGTATTAGTGAGCATTGCCTTTATGGCTTTGCTAAGTGATTACCCTGCATTGCCTATGTGGCTTTGCAATTACTCATGTTCAATAGCGTTTGTGATTGTTCGCATCGTATCCAAAAATCATATTGATATCTGATCGAATTAGTTGTAATAATTGTGAAAATTCTAGAATTCATTATCGAATTGTTTCTTTGAACCAAACCATCATTGTTTTGCATTTGTAAATTATTTTGTAATTTTTTTTGTTTGAGCGACTTTACTAAGCTCTCAAAAGCTCACAATCCTTTGACTTCCTTTCCGCATGTGATAACTAGCATTAGGTGAGGCTGCCAGCATTAGGTGATCGATTGAGTGTCTAACGTTCCGAAAAATTTCGGGATGTTACACTTATAAAGGTCGTCGCTTAAAATAACTTGTCCGGCTAGGAAATACCCGGTTTTTTTTGTTATTGTATCATTAAAATCATTCTCTAATATAAATATAAAAATTCATATATTTTAATAATAAAAATAACACACTAGATTTAGAAGATAAAAAAATGATGCTACGATTGAGAATATTATCTTGGATATGATTCTTGTCTTGAAAAATTAGTTTTCATATTACTAAGTCTTATATAATTAAAAAAGCTAAATAGCACTTAATTTTGGCTGTGGCGTCCTTAAAAACACTCTCTAACATGAATATAACAATTTATATATCTTAAAAATGAAAATAACACAGTAGATTTAGAAGAAAAAAAAATGATCCTACAATTGATATTAAAACAATAAAAATAATGTAATAATGTTTAAAATTATAAAATTTGCTTACCATAATTGATGTAATGATCTGTTAATATAGTATAGTAGCTTTTAGAATCGTTTTGATGAAAATAAAAAAGTTGACACACAATACATTATTATTCATTTAAAATTATAATAGTGATAAAACTTATTCGTAAATCTAATAGTTGAAAAAAAAACTTAAGGTCGAATACTAAACATATCAATGCATCTAAAGGTATGCAAATATTATTTTGGATGTGATATCTATTTTTAGGTTTATTTAATTTTGCAGGAAATATATAAAGGCTATACGAGGAAGCCTTATATAATGTGAAAACTAATTCTAAAACTCTAATTATACGAATCTTTTTGAATTTGTTTTTGACTATTGTGTTTTAAAAACTAATTGTCTCATACAAAGACAAAAAATCATGTATCTAAAAAATATAACTTATGGATATTCAGAAGAAAAAAATTATATTACAGTTAATTTAAGTTGATTGTAATGCAATAAATAAATGTTTATTTACACATACATAGTCATTGCAAAAATTATCTATATAATATATACAATCAATAATCAATTACAGGACAATTTTTTACTTTGATACAACCAGACGATCAACAAAGTGGATATAAAAGTAGATATGAGATTTTGAAAAGAAATCACATATGTATTAGAAAAAAGAGGTGCAATTAAATCAAATAATTCGTAATTGCTATCGTGTTCTTATTTATCTAGGATGAGTTACTTATTTCTTGATAAGTTAATTTGCTTATCAGTAAGCCTTATGATTAAAATTTTAATTCTAAACATTCTTAAATTTTAACTAATTAATGAGCTAACTTAAAAGCATTTTTAATATGAATATGAAAATTTATATATAAAAAAAGGAAAATAACATATTAGATGTAAAAGAGGGAAAAAATTATGTCACAATTGATATTGAAGCAATAAAAATAATTTAACAATTGATTCATATTTATTTATTTTAGTATATATATACTTACCTTATCTACGTAAAGGTTAATCAAATATAATCTATAGTTTGTTAGAATCCTTTTGATAGAATAAAAAATTCACCAGCTTTTTTGGTGGGACCACATGACTATTAAATGACCGTCTCTTATCATCAATTAAGATTATAATAATGATAAAACATATTCATAAATGTGATGATTGAAAAAGATTTAAGGCTATATACTAAATATATTAGTGTATCTAAAGGTAAATATTATTTTGAATCTGATCCATATTTTTAAGTTTATTTAGTTTTGCAAGAACTATGTGAGGACTATATTATAAAGCCTTATATAATTTGAGAATTAATTCTAAACAAATATATACTACTTTATTAGGATTTAATTTTAACTATCGTATTCTTTAAACTAACTTTCTCATATGATGATAAAACATCATGTATCTAGAAAACAAAAATAACATCTGAAATTTAAAAAAAATGTTACAATTAATTTAAGTTTACTATAATGTACACACACACACACACACACACACACACACACACACACACACACATTGTAACATTCCAGAATTTTCTAAAAAGTTAACACTCAATCGATTGATAACACTAAGACAATAATGTCCTTAACCTCAATAAATAATGCAACATGCTATCAGAGCAATTATCCGTCAATCAACCTATACTCTCAATCAACTCTCATAATTGAAATACCAATCTAAGTCTTACAAAATTTAAACAATAATATTTACCCACGCAGGGGTTCTAATGATCAATACTAAACTTAAATTTAAATTCCTTAGCTAGCTCCGCTCTAATATGTGCAGGCAACCTCAATCTAATGCTGACTATCACCTGCAGAAAGAAAGTCAAAGGAGAGTGAGCTTTTGAGAGCCCAGTAAGGTCAATCAAAGATTTAAAATAACAAAACGATTCAGACGAGTTCTCATATAGAGTCAAACAAAACCTTTTTAAGAGTATTTTCAATAAAAAAATAACATTTCGACAAAGATGAACAAAATGAACGATTTTACAGTCAAGTCCAATAACATATTTTTGAGGAATTTTTCTTTTGATATAATCACTACAATACGATAGAGATGTCAAATGGGCCGGGTGGCCCGCAGGCTGGCCCGGCCAGGCCCGTTTTTGGCCCGGGCTGGCCCTAACCCTTAGGGCTTGAGCCAGGGCCAGGCCGAATTCTTTGAGAAATGGGCCAGGGCCCGGCCCGGCCCTAAAACGGCCCTTTTTTGGCCCGGCCCTAAAATGGCCCGGGTTTGGCCCGGCCCGGCCCCGTTAGCCCCCAGCCCTAATTTTTTTTCTTTTCTATTTTTTTTGAAGTCTATTTTATTACATTATTATTATTTTTTGATATTTTGGATCTTTTTAGTTAAATTAATAGTTTTTGAGGTGTTATTGAATTCATATGATCAGTATTTTCTTTAACATACGCAGAGAAGTATGGGTGTGTGGTGACTGTGACGTGTTTTTGATGATTTCTGAGTGTGCTTTCATTTAATGTATTTTACAGAATTTGCTTTGTGTTCTACATCACAAGCTAAGGGAATAATTATAAAAACAATTATCATGTATTCTAAACATAAATAAAAATTATGTATTCTTTTTGTTTCAAACCAAAAGAGGTGAATTGAATTCTAAATTTAATTTCATGAAGTGAGTGACATGTTAAAGAGCCTTGAAGAATAATCTTATGTTTCTTTAAATGACCAAAGAATTTGAATGTAACAAGAAAAGATGTTATTTTATCTTCATCGATCTCGTTATTATTTTTGTTTGATCTACTCTATTTTTCTTTGACATTTACAGGTTTTACACCATATTACGAAAGAGATTGAATTTTGCACTTAAAATCAGTATGTATGGGCTAGAACAACTAGTTTTTGTACTTAATCCGTGATTAATGGTCAATCAACATCAATTTACCTTTTCGAAAGGGGGTTAATTCGTGAAAAAGTGATTGTATACTCAGTGGTCCGTTTACAAAAACTTTGCCCTTTGTTGAAGAAGAAGTCTTTATAATAAAAAGTTGGGAAGAAAGGAAAAAAAAAATTTGGATTGCGCCCGGGCCCGGCCCAAGCCCGGCCCTAAATATTGGGCCTAGGGCCTGGGCTTGGACTGGGCCCATATATCTCAGGTTTTAGGCCCGGCCCGCCCCGTTTTTCATTTGTGAGGCTCGGCCCTGGCCCGATTTCATTGGAGGCCCGCTGGGCCTGGGCCGAGCCTGGCCCATTGACAACTCTACAATACGATATAAACATAGGGACGTGTATTCAACTCGATCCCGTAAATCACTACAAGAAATTTTCCATTTAGTGACAAACACTTTCTCAACGAATAACAGTTCGTCAACAAAGACTGATAAATGTCGACGAATACGAAGTTCGTCGAGAATAGTATTATATTTCTTGACGAGTTCTATTATTCGTCAACAAAACTAAATTTTTGTAGACGAATTAAAATTTTTGTCACAAGATATTTCATGCACAGTGGCGCGGGAGTGAAAATCGATTTTGACGGGGGGTTGGAAGTAATTTTAACCATCAACGACGAATTGACTTCGTCAAGAAAGGCCAAAAAAAAAATTAAGACATGCAATATGTTTAATTTCGCGCCTCCTTTCTCTCTCTCTCCATATCTCTGTCTTCGTCTCTTTGTAACTCTCACTCCCTCACTCTCTTCTCTGTATCTCTCACTCTCTTCTCTGTATCTATCACTCGTTGTTTTCATGGTTGTCTGTATCTCCTTTCTCTCTCTCTCCACATCTCTGTCACCGTTTCTCTGTATCTCTCACTCTCTCAGTCTCTTCTCGATCGGTTCTGTGTATCTCTTACTAGCTAAGGGTAGACATTTCTACACCAAAATCGTCATAGTTTGGGCAACGAAAGGAAGATTAAAGTTACTTTCTTGGTAAGTTCAGCTTATATTCCCACTCTTATCATTTTCATCACTTCAATCTCACGATTTTACTGAAAATTGAACAAGCTGTGTGGTGCCATCATAGGATTCCCAGGATTATTATATTGACCCAACAAAGCCCTAAATCTTTTCAGTTTGATGTTTTAGGGAAAATCAAAAACTAAAGAATCTCTGAAGCACCAGAAGGTAATTCTTTCTTTGAAACTCTTTGTGCATATTTTATAATTTTTTTCTGTAGTTCGAAAGCTGTAGGAGTTTTTCTCCTTTGACCTTGGCTCTAAATCTTACTAACCCTGAAATACACATCGTTACAGGGTACCTTATATGAAGACAGATGACAACATGATTTCAATTTCAAGTTGAACAGGTAGATTTTGCTGTCTTTTTTATACATATTTGCTGGATTATGCATGCCTTCCTTTATGTAACATTCACTTTACCATATTGAACTCAGTAAATTAAGAGTTGTACTCGATTAATTAGTTGACTTCTAAAAAGCATTAGCTAGCTGGGATTGTAACTCTCACAATCGGGAGTTACTTTCTAGTCTTTTTCCAGATAAAAATTAAGGCCGCATTTAGTAACATTTTGGTCCCCTTGATTCAAAGGCCTTTAAAAGTGTTGTAATGTTGCATGCCTTTAGTATGCTCACTTATCGTAGACATGTACAGTGTTGGTATTCATGTACCCTCGTGTGCAATTGACATGACAAAGTTAAAAAAAAAAAAGGAGAACAATAATGAGCAAGGTCTATTCATAATACTATCTTAAAGACAGTGATTTTCGCTTACATCGTAACCCTGAAACAATAGGCTTGTTGCTCCAAAAATTGACTATAGGATACAATGCCTGATTGTAATTCTCTATCTTAAGTCTGCGTACTAAGAGAAAGAAGAAACAAATTAGAACTCTGATGTTTGCCAACCAAATTAGAACTCTGTTGTTTTTTTATAAAAGCAAAAAAATTTAATATAAAGATATGATGAAGTATCGATGTATTAGTAGCAGCTTAGAAGTTGGAATTTATGTAGAACCCAAATGGCTGCTGCCTATGAAGAAATGTGACTCATGAAGAGAGTTTCCAAACAGCTAATGCTAGTTTACTCAATCAGGTATGTAGCTTCCTACATAGCTGATTCCATATATCCTTTGCCATAGTGAATTCCATAAAAAGGCGCTCAATTGTTTCACTAGTCTCAGAGCATACACTGCAATGATCTTCAGTCACCATATTCCAGGCTTTAAGTTTGTCCTTGGTCCTTAATTCCTTTTGCATAGAAGCCATAGTATAAAGGCACATTTTGGTATGTGTCTAGAAAACCATACCATTTTCCACCATTTCACTGCAGGGCTTTTGGTTCTTAATGCATTCCAAGCTGAATTAATGCTGAACTTGCCATTAGGGTTAGGCAACCATTTTGTGTAATCTTCACTTCCACCCACAATATGATATGCTGAGAGCTAGTTGTTCAATAGTCTTAAGCTTGACCCTTGTTCCTCTATTTCATTCACTTTCAAATTCAAAGCACTAGCAGCATCATACACAATTCTGAGCCCATATTGTTGTACAAGAGGGCCATTAAGTAGCCAATTATCTAACCAAATCCAAGTCTGACAATATGTTTTGTCTTATCAGTCATCTGTAGTGCTACTTCATGGCAATATGTTTTGTCTTATCAGTCCTCTGTAGTGCTACTTCATAGCAATATGTTTTGTCTTATCAGTCCTCTGTCCTTTTTTTTTTTTTATTCTGAATTCATTTTGTACATCCTCCAAAGTACCTACTAGTGCACAGGACCTTAACATTTGTTTCATTCTTAGTTACATTTTTAGAATTCCCCAAACTCTTTCCTGAGGATTTTATCTTCTCTGTCACCCTGAGGTTGAGCATAAGTTTTATTTGCTTCCTGCCATAGCCTGATTGCTTGTGATCTGGCATGTGGCAAATGCCATTGATTATTGTCTTGAATATCTCAGCAACTACTTCTGCTTTATAGACCACCTAGCACAGTTTCAAGGGATAGTTTCCATCCCTCATCTTGTCATATCTAAACTGTTGCAATACTTGAAAAGTAAAAATAGAAAAAAACTTGATCTAAAAAGATTCTACACTATCACTAATTAGGGTTCATGTTGCATTGGTGATACTGTCTTAATATTTGAGAATAATATGTGGTTTTTAGTTTGTTCAGGTTTATAAAATTTATCAAAAGCATAGGGCTTCTGACTCTTTCCAGAATTGCACTTCTTTGAAGCAAAACTATAAACGGTATGTTTTCTTTCACCCTCTTTCTCTATTCCTTACTAGACTTCCTTATTAGGGATGGTGAGATTTTCTTTGTATTTATGAGAGACCTTGTGCATTTTGATATGTGTCTGATCTTATTGATTGTGCGTGACATGAAAATGCTAGAAAGATACATGTCATTTAACTTATTGGTCATGGCATGAAACTGGTTTGCCTTTTGAAATGTCTTAGTTCTTCTAGACATGTCAAACGGGCCAGGCGGCCCGCGGCCTGGCCCGGCCCAGCCCGAAAAAAGCCGGCCCGTTCATGAACAGGGCTGGCCCGGAGGAATTGGGCTTAGGGCCTGGGCTTGGACCAGGCCGAAAAATTCTGGGGAAAAGCCCGGGCCCGGTTCTGGCCCGGCCCTGGCCCTGTTCCGGCCCGGTTCTGGGCCCGGTTCTGGCCCCACCTGTTTGAATTTTTTTGTTTTCCCCCCTTTCTCTCCCCCTTTTCCTCCAACGGATATATTCCCCCAAAATTTCACTTTTACCCCCCCAACAGTAATATAACGGCTAGTTATGTGTTCAAATTTTATTAATAAAGATCACCAAGAAGAGCAAGAAAAGATTTAACATATAGAAAAAAATAAAATGAGAGACAAATAAATATATCTATACATACATACATATATATGAATATTACATATAATGAAATAAAATGATAAAAATTAGATTTGTCAAAATTTGAAAATTGGACATGCCTAAAGATGAAATTTAAAATTGAATAACAAGAAAATTTAAAATAAAAATTAAAATAAAAAGGGCCCGGGCCGGCCCAAGCCCGGCCCTAGAAATTGGACCTAGGGCCTGGGCCTGGATCGGGCCTAGGATTTCTCCTCAGCCGGCCCGGCCCGGATGGCTGCGGCCCTGGCCCGGCCCGATTTCGCTTAAAGCCCGCTGGACCCGGGCCGGGCGGCCCAAGCCCGGCCCGTTTGACATCTCTAAGTTCTTCCCTGTACTTCACTTTTCTCTTATTTTATGGTGAAATTGTGATAGGTTGTTGAAGATGGATAGGACTTGGATGTCAGTGAATTTTAGATATTGTGAAGAGTACAAGCTTGGAGTAAACCAGTTTATGCAGTTTGTTGTGTCTAATATGGGTAGTAATGATATGCTAGCGTGTCCTTGTCTCAAATGCTTGAACGTTAACAGAGTATATCCATCAGTGGTTAGGGAACATCTTTTTGATAATGGGATTCAGCAGAGTTACACACATTGGGTATATCACGGGGAAAGGTATGATAGTAAATCATATAGGACCTCTGATAATAATGATAATGAGAATGGGAATGGCGATAATGAAGACATCAGAGACAATGGTCAACAAGAAGGTGATAGGATAGATGAGCTGATTAATAATGTATGCAGGGGAAACTTTATTGAAACAGAACCTCAAGAAAGAACTGAACCAAGGGATGAAAGTGAAAGTAATACATACAACTTAAATGAAAATGAAGCAGGAAAGTTCTATAAACTCTTAAGGGAAGCACAGTGTGAGTTATATCCTGGCTGCACCTCTGTCACAACATTATCCTTTATCATTCACATGCTTCACTTAAAGGTTTTACACAAATGCAGCCAGAAATCAGTTACTATGATTCTAGGGTTATTGAGTGCGGCTTTTCCCAATTGCAAAAAGCTTCCTTAGTCCTATTATGAGGCTAAAAACATGTTGTGGGGACTAGGATTGTCATATACAAGGATCCACGCGTGCAAATATGATTGTTTTCTATTTTGGAAGGATAATGCTAACAAAGATAAGTGCCCAAAATGTGGGGAATCTAGATGGCAAGTTGACAATGGTAAGGGCAAGAAAGTTCCCCACAAAATTCTTCGCCATTTTCCAATTAAACCTAGGCTCCAAAGATTCTACATGTCTAAGGAAACAGCTGCTAACATGATCTGACATTAAGATAAACGACTAGATGATGGGAAAGTCTTAAGGCACCCAGCCGATGGCATAACATGGAAGGAATTTGACAAAGAGCATGAGTTGTTCGTACAAGAGGCTCGAAATATTAGGCTTGGACTAGCAACTGATGGTTTTAATCCATTTGGTAACATGAGTACATCTTATAGCATGTGGCCGGTAATTGTGAGATCATACAATCTGCCCCCTTAGATGCTCATGGAGAATACATGATGATATCGTTACTTATTCCTGGTCCTAAGGCGCCAGGGAAAGACTTTGATGTCTACATTCAGCCACTTATAGATGAGTTAAAAGAGCTTTGGGAATACGGGCTCCTAACATATGATGCTTCTACTAAAGAGTATTTTCAGATGCATGCAGCTGTGATTTGGACTATAAGTGTCTTTTCAGCATATTCATATTTTTCATCGTGGAGTACGAAAGGGTACTTAACTTGTCCCACATGCAATGAGGATACAAGTTCACAGAAATTGAAGAGTAAGATAGGTTACACAGGACATCATCGACTCTTAGATGAGAATCATCCATGGCGGAGGAGCAAGGAATTCAATGGTAAGCTTGAGACAAGAAAGAGACCTAGGGAGTATTCAGGCGATGATGTACTAGAGCAGTTGATACATGTTCCAGATCACAGACCGGGGAAGCATCCAAACAATAAGAAAAGAAAGCGTACAGCTGATGAACTAAATTGGATTAAGAGGAGTATATTTTTTTATTTGCCTTATTGGCCAACTTTAAAGTTAAGACATAATCTCGATGTTATGCACATCGAGAAAAATGTTTGTGATAATGTGTTGGGGACTTTACTTGATATTGAGGGGAAAACAAAAGGATACTGTGAAGGTAAGAGAGGATCTAAAGGACATGAATATAAGGAAGGAATTACATCTACATGCAAATAATAATGGTACGTATACAATGCCGCCTGTGCGTTACACCTTGACAAAGAAAGAAAAGAAAGGGTATTGTGAGTTCTTAAAGGCAGTGAAATTTCCAGATGGATATGCATCTAACATATCACGATGTGCAAATGTTGGTGATGGCAAGGTATCCGGCATGAAAAGTCATGATTGCCATATTATGCTACAACGGTTGATCCCAGTTGGTATGCGTGGATACTTGCCCAAGGATGTCCATGGTCCATTGGTTGAATTGGGAGAGTTTTTCAAGTCTTTATGCTCTAAGACATTGGAAGTGGAAGAGGTAGAAAGGCTAGAGAAATACATCGTCTTTATCCTCTGTAAATTGGAAAGGATATTCCCACCTGCATTTTTTGATGTCATGGTCCACCTAGTAGTTCACTTGCCACGTGAGGCCTTACTTGGGGGGCCAGTTTCTTGCCGTTGGATGTATCCAATTGAGAGGCACCTGGGCTCTTTAAAGCAGTATGTAAGCAATAAAGCCCATCCCGAAGGCTCAATTACAGAGGCTGTCTCCATTACCAAATGCTTAACATTTTGTTCGAGGTATCTTAATGAAGTGGAGACTAGGTTCAATCAAGAAGAGCGCAATTATGATGGCGGGAAAGTGAATCAGCAAGACGAAACATTTCCTTTCACATAAATGGTTCGTCCATTTGGCACTTCAAAGCTTGAATTCTTACCATCCGAAGAACTAGAAAAAATGCAATGGTATATCCTTAATAACTGTGAGGAAGTTGATGACTTTAAAGCGTAAGTCCACAACTTTGGGTGTTATTTTATCAATTCATTTCAATAAGTATTCTGTTTTTTTATTGCTATGGTGTCTGATACTTGTATGTTTACTGCTTAGTGAGCACAAGGTACAGTTAGAGAACCAATGTTCTCTTAATGTAACTAGGAGGCATCAAGAGGAGTTTCCAAACTGGTTTAAGAACCGTGTAAGTTATTGAACATGTTGCCTTTTTATTTCTTTCGAGGATCTCTAGTTTATTTGCTTATAGTGTTTCATGTCATTTGTTTAGATAATGAAGTTATACAATGAGAAACTACCTGAAGCTACCGATGTTATCTATGCACTTCCATGCGGGCCTGGCGTACGGTGGAAGCGATATCCTGCTTGTATTGTAAATAATGTTAGGTTCACACAAAAGATCGTGATAGTCATCGTAAGACTCAAAATAGTGGCCTGGTTGTTGAAGGTGAGCACGAGGGAGTGACGATTGACTACTATGGTGTCTTGACTGATGTGATTGAGCTGAAATACATTAGAGACAAAAGAGTTATTTTATTTAAGTGTGAATGGTTCAACACTAATCCTAAAACAGGAATATACATCACTGAGGGTTTCACAAGCATTAAAATTACTGGTCATTGGTACAAAGTCAGCCATATGTGTTAGCGAGTCAAGCAAACCAGGTCTATTATGTTAATGACACAAAGTTAGGGGCAAATTGGCAAGTGGTGCAAAGGTTTAAACACTGACACTTGTGGGATATACCAGAAACTGAGCCTATTGACATGGTCATTGAAAGTGAAGAAGTTTATCAAGAAAATGGCTTACCAACAGTACGACGAAGTGTTCAGATTGATCAGAATAAAGTGAGTGAGTTGCTTAGGCACGATGCTGAACCGATCATTGTTGAGAAAGTCACAGAGCCTGTTGAGGGTCCTCAAGAGATCAGAGATGACGAAGAGGATGATACACTTATCGAGTATTCTGGTGATGAAGAAGACATATTATGTAGTGAGGATGATGATAGTGATGCAGAAGATATGTAAACTTCTTATATTGCAAATACATCAATGAACATGTGAAACTCTTGTATATGCTATGTGTTTTTTGCAGGTGAAACTACTATACATGTTAAGTGTTGCTTTAATTTCTCTTCTAACCGTAGCTCCTAGTCTAAATTATGACATTTAAAGTAACCTAACCTTTAATGCTACACGCATATCGACTGTCGGACTTTTACATTTACTCTGCGTTACATTGATATGTCAAGTAAGCAGGTGAGTAGCTGGCATGAATTCCTCAAACAGAGTCCCCCAGAGCGGTGGACCAGGAAATCTAACGCTTTTACGGAACTAATTGGCATCACAAATGCCAAATAAGGTAGTCACTCCACCTCGAGAGGCTTCAGCATTCGATGTACAGGGAGAAGCCACACCTACCAGCATCAATGCTAGATCAATCACTTCAGCTCAAATGGCTTTCTTCAGCGATGTGGCACGTGCACCTGTCAGCCCACAAGTTGGATCTCCTGCTAGTAGTGTTGGTATGATCATATGCAATTAAGATGGTCTACCTTTAACAATAGCCTTGCCCACATGTTAAATGCTACCTAAAGTCACATGGTTTTGTAAGTGCAGGATCTGCTCCTATAAAGAACGTACGCAGTAAGCCTAAGGGAATAGGAACCTCAAAGATGGTCAAAACCACAGGAAAAATTCAGTTAGTTGTGGATGCTGAGAAAGGAAGACCCATTGATCGACTCGCATCAGCTAAGTATGCTAATGAGATATGTGTTATAGTTAGGAGTTTATCCCTGCTAGGGTAAAGTCATGGCAGTCCATTCCGCAAAGTCAGATAGATTTAATCCATGAGGGGCTTGGGGTAACAATCATTTCACAGCTTGTTCAATCAAAATTTTGTAGTATGTAAATGCAACTTGTATGAATAAAACGGTCATTAACTTACAAGACAAATTTGAAGTGATTAATGATGGTCCTCATGTGAAGAGATACATCGAAACACTACTTAAGACTTCCTTAAGGAACTTCAAGTTTTCTTTAAAGGCAAAGTGGATTGCACTAATTGAAGGAAAAGGCCCCTTGAACATATGTTTGACAGCTGGACAGGCACGTATTATTTTTTGCTTTTGGTGGAATGTCGTGTTTCATTTCATATTCAACACAATTGTTTACACTTTTACATCCCTCACAATGTAAGTCCTAAACCACCTTCCTATCTAGGTATGCATATATCTTTCCATGCCACCATTGCCTCATTGGCCTTACTTGGTTTCTTTTTCATGCCACACAGGCACGTCTTCACCCTCTTGAAGAGATGGAAGTCAAAGACTGGGAGATGTACTGTGACTTATGGGAACGTGAAGATTATGCTGTATGTTTGACTGCATTTTGCTATTTACAATGATGCTTGAGGGGAAACTTTGAGTGTCCAATTAAATGCCATCTAATTGTTTATTAAAATTCAGGATAGATGTCGTAAAAATAAACAAAACAGAGATGAACTCAAGACACAACATGTCATTGGTTCACAGTCGTTTGTGGTTGCTCGCTCGGAGATGGTACTTGATTAAGCCTTAGCTTTTTGGTTTAATGTTTAAATCATCTTAATGTGAATGTAGATCATCTTATTATTTGCAGAAAGATCCTAAAACTCAGAAAGAGCCAGATCAGATTGTGTTTCACAAGCGTACATATTTCTCTAAGAAACACAATAAGTATATCACGGATGAAGCCGAGTCAAACCAGGTAACAAACTGCCATGTGAGATAATTTTCCGTGTTAGAAGCCACACATTATTTGATTAATTTCACTATCAATTTCAAAAACAAATGGAAGAAATACTGTCCGAGAATCCATAAATGGACCCAGCGGAGATTGCAAAGACCGTTCTAGACAAGAGCAAAAAGCCAGGTCGTATTAAGGGTCTCGGGTTTGGGCCAAGACCGCCCACGTCCCTGTCTCAACAATCAGTTTTGGAGGAAGCCCGGTGTCGTGCTGCTTTGGAAGATGAGCTACAAGAGTACAAGGCTCTTATGCATGAGCAACAATTAGAGCTCAATTCACTCATAAATTAGAGGTAGCGACGTACAAGTCACTCATGCAAGAACAACAAGCCCGACTTGACCGGATGGAAGCTATGATGAATCTCCAAATGGCATAACCACCATCTTTTCACTCATCCATGAATACTTAGAGGTTCCTTTCGATTCCCTAATCTTTCTCTTAATATCTTCCTGAGTGTTTGCGTAAATACACGTACCTGCCTATTGATGTCCTATAGCCTTTTCTTTTTAATATGTTTTGCTTTAAAGTTAGTTGAATTAATCCCTGCCAGATCAGATGTACACTAGTAAGTTTATCCCTAAGCTATACATTCCCAACTTAAGGTTCAGTTTACAAAACAAAATCAGCCTAGTAATATCCCTACATCTAGTCCCCAGTGAATTAGCACAATGTTTCTTATTGCTTTGTATTAACAGCTTTTTCGAGCTCCTAATACTCCAATGTATCCACTACTTGGTTCTAGCATTTTGTTCACCCCATATCTTGTACACAGTGACTGTAGCTCCTAGTTCCATGAGCTTAGCATGAAAGTGTTTCACAAGTTATATGTTATGAAAGCTTGTTTATGTGAAATAGTTTAGCTAAGGCCTTCGCTTACACATCTAGAACTTTTATTCACACTCACCAAAACACTTACACACCTGCACATAAATAAACTATCTCGTCTCCTTCCCCTTGCACTGAATCCCACCCTCCTTCCCACACATGCGCTCGTGCGTGCACACACACAATGTCTAATTACAAACAACTGCATAAATTACACATGCCTTTGGTCGCAAGCACTGAACTCACACACATAGCACACTCTGCACCTTCACACCCTTGCTTCACATATCTACAAAACGCACCCGTACCCGCACACAGATACACACACACACACACAGAGCTGCGCAAATTACACAGGCTTCTACTCGCACACACTATACACCTTCACAATAACTTGGTTCAGTAAAGTCAAGTCAACTCCTTTGCATTCACTGAGACCAGCCTATTCTGCCCTGTTATGCACACCCCAAGGCACGCACACCCCAAGGCGCGCACACGCGCGCACACATATACACACACGCGTGCGCACGCACGCGCGCACACACACACACACACACACACTATGTGATTACACAGTATTGCACAATTACACGCGCCTTTGTTCACACACATTGAACTCACACACAGAGCACACCCTGCACCTTCACACCCCTGCTTCCCATATCTAAAAAGTGCACACATATGCACAAATTGTAAAACTGATTAACAGCCAAAGTATTAAAAGATAAGTGATACGGATTGCCATTATTATTACAAGTACAAAACGGGCGGCAGAGCAGAAGTAGAAAATAGACGATGGTGTTCCAAAGTACATTGTTCATGCATGTTGAGATGTACATTAGAGACGTTCTCTATGCAGTGCTTCATGGCTGCATTTATCCGTGAGTTTTAGGTTAGGTAATTATGAATGACCATACCTTGGATTTATCCTCTTCTTTGATTTTTCAATCCCCCATCTATACGCTGTCTAGGTTAAAACTTTTACTGCAATTTTCATAGGTGAGCTAGGCCAGCCTTTAGGGATTTGATCGGGAAATTGAGATAATTGCTTACGATTGACACTATGCTATAAGTTTCACTTATTTATTGTCGAAGCTATTAAGGATATAATTCAATCTCCCGCCATGTACATGTACCAAAAGATTAAAATCATTACTGTGTGAGGTTGAGTTAATTCAATAAGGATATCACAAAAGATTATAAGGTACTTAGTTTTCTTTTAGTGCTCAGTAGGGGTTACTCTCTAGTAGGTTATTCTAGTTTTGAAGAGTGTTGCTGATACTAGACTGTGGTACAGGTAGCAAGCCTTTAGTAGAGTGTGGTACTGATGGGTTTGTAGGTGGTGAGGGGCTTATGTAAATCTGGAATAGGTAGTGGTTGTCTTTTGGGGAATGAGCAGGGTTAGGCTTATTGGGAATGAAGGGTTGGAATGAGCTGGTAGGCCTAGAATGAAGAGCTTGGTAGTGTGGCATAGAGTGAATTCTAATTAACATCAGATCCATTAAAATGAGGGAATTCCAGTTAAGGAGACGGTTTTTTTTAAGTTACCTTGGGTACAAGTTACATACTGAATTTGCTTCCTCAGAACTCGATGTTGCTTTAGAACTGTGGGATGCTAATGATTTAAAATCATTACTGTGTGATGCTATCTCGTTCTAAGTAATAATCTTTCCAATCAGGTTCACCTTTTTATAGGCAAGGCATATAAAGTACTTTAGAGTGGTTGTCGCCTTCTGCCAACTAAAAGCCCTGGACTCTAGTGTCCAAAAGCCCTGGACTCTAGTGTCCAACACACATATTCAGCTCACTCTTCCTATCCACTACACCAGAAAGAAGCCCATCATTCAGTCAAGCATGTGCAACCTCTGAACCTCAACAACAAACCTCACGCCTCCATAACTTCATTTTTCTGTTTCATTATGTTTTCCTTATAGAGTTCTAATTACTTTCCATATAGCATACATTCTCATCTTAATACATTATATCACAGTAACAATATTCAAAGTGAAAAGTGTTGGGGGGGAGGGGGGAACCCATTGTTTGCAAGGCAATTTTATGGCACATTTAACAGGTCAAGTTTAGTCCATAGCTTCTCGAAATTCTAGCATGCCCTGATTAAAATCCTTTGAAGTCCAACCACTGAATAGCCCTACTTTCTAAACCAAGCTCCAACTATTTGGAAAATATGAACTTTATTTATAACAGAATTCCACCAAACGGAACTCGATGTTACTTTATATCTAATCTTTTTTCCCCACAATCGCTCTCTTTAGCTAGCCTATTCATGGTCCAAGCTAGAACTACTATAAGTGCATCATAAACTTTAGTTCTAATTAAGGATACGATTGTATTACATAGATTGTCAGTGGAGTGTTGCTTTTCTGATAGAGATTTCATTTGTAAACGTTCATCATATATATGTTGCACTGAATAAGTTTAATTTCTTTAGCTATCTTATACTTGCTTCTTGAGAGGCTAAACATGATTGAGTAATTTGATTGTACGCGCATTTGTGATAAGAAAAAAGATGTAATTGATTGTGGTGGATTGCATGGAGTATGTAGATCGAGGTTTGAGCCGCATCTTAACACGAATATTTCAATTCCTCTTTTCATTTTTAATGTAGGCTTGCGATCATTGTTCTTTTAGTTGTGGTGTTCTTGGATGCGATATATATACGGATCATCTTTGGACATGCTATGAAGGAAGAGGTCGATATTTTATGTGTCACCGACAGGATGGTTTTCCTTTTTGGCATCAACGTGTGCATTGTATAGTTCTAATTTTTACTTAGAATATATGTCAAGCTTTGTTGCTAAATGTACTTATGTCCTCGCCTTGTAACCAAGTAAATCTTTGTAATGGATAGCACTAGTTTTATATATTAGATTAAAACTTTTTCTACTATTTGTCGCTTAATCTTTCTATTATTTTTTGTTAATTAAAATCTTTAGAATTTGATACTCATCAAAGAACAAAATATTCGTCGCTAAAGGGGCAACAAGTAATGACAATTTTTTTTGGTCAGTGAATGTAGTTTTTTAACGACGAATTAGAGATGTCAAGGAAGATTTATGAGTATCAATGTTTTTTGTGACGAATTTGAGTTCATCAACAAATGCTACCATTATTGACGAAGAAAGTATGTCAAGGAAGAATTTTTTTGTTTTGTTGACGAACTTAAGTTCGTCAACAAATGTCACTATTATCGACGAAGGAAGTATGTCAAGGAAGTATTGTGACGATCAATGTTTTTCTTGACGAACTTGAGTTCGTCAACAAAGGCAACAATTAGCGACAAAATAAAGATGTCAAGGGAAAAAATAGTGACGATGACTCATTTGTTGACGAATCCAAGTTCGTCGACAAATTAATTCATTCTAGACGAACTTGAACATCCAGCGACAAATTCGAGCAAACTAATACGATGAAATAGTTTGTCGTTAAATATTGGACATTCCTTGACGAAGTAAAAAATTGTCAACAAATCTACTTTTTGTCGACGAACACATGTATTCGTCAAAAAATACATTTCTTGATAGCGAGTCTTTGACGAACTGCGTGACGAACTTATTTCGTCACTATATGTCTTTCTTGACGAATAGTAGACCTTTCTTGACGAACACGATTCGTTGTTGAAGGACAATTTTCTTGTAGTGAATAATAGTCATTTGAAACACTTTAGGTATAATAAAGCATGAATGGATAATATTCAAAACAATTCAAGTGCAATAAAACTTAAACAGAAAATATTGAACAAGAATAGTACGCTGTAGCAAAGCCACCCCGACAGTGCTCGATACACCTTACATATGCATACGTACACTGACTAGTCCATCTAGGTACTAGTTGAACCCATCCAACAGACCATCCTTATAACGCCAACAATACAGACCATCCTTATCCTTATGGCTCCCAAGTTACTAACTCATGTCAACATTGAGAAGTAATAAATATAATTAAAAAAAATGCTTTACGATAAGCAATCAACAAACATATCAAATGAACAATGGATTCCAAGATGAGATGAAACAAAATTCCAAACGATCGCTATAAGGTTCAGACTCAATCGGTAATATATCTATGATTACTATTTAGGGTTTCATGGGCAATTTAAAAAATATTTTGATATCAATCAATAAAAATCAACATTCGATCTAGTTTGTAAAACTGTTATTATAAGCATTTGAAATCAGAATAACAAAATAGGGTTCGGATAGAATTCCTTACCCCGGTCCAAGCTAAGCGATGCTACCAATCCTCGTTCAATATTTTCTGAATAACCTAGATTGGCAATCCATTTGTCAGAATAAAATATATGCTATAAATACTATAACCTTAATATCATATACCCCCATGTGCTCACTTCTAACTCCGAAATCACTCAACTCAAAACGCGCCTCGCACGCGGTTAACCTAACCGAGAACCCTGTACGATCCTTAACGCGTGGTTAATTTTCCAAAATTCAAAATAAATTACAATAAAACACTTTTATAGCTTAAAACATTATAAAAAGTCAAAATATGATTTTTTTTGAATTTTTGAATTAAAATAATTTCCTTAAATGCGATAAAAACCCATAAATTGTCAAAATTACTTCCAGTTGGAATCTTAAGAAAACCGTCTAAAAAATTTATGAAATTAAAATCAGAATTTAAAAGACATAAAAACAATTTTTAGATTTTTCGTTTTGCTAAAATCAATGCGATATGGTAATCATAGCAAAACAACTCCAAAATCATCAAATTCAAACTGAGTCTTATTTATACCATAAAGACATTACTGTAAATTTTCCCAGAACATTTTCTGGGTTTAAAGGCTCCAAGAGCTGAAATTACAGAAAATACTAAAAATTCATACGATATCAGAAATTTATAAAACTTTGCCAAGAATTATAAAATGGTCAAATGTATTATACTGTAAAATTTCAAGTGCTAACGATAAGCGTGCGTTAACATATGTACATGCGAAACTTAACGCTAACTCAAATATCCGTTCCATTCTCTTCGTCTTCCTTTCTTTTCTTTCTCTCCACCAGCTTATGGTTACTGTTCACACAGCTTCCCTTGCTCTCCATTTTCATCTCATTCTCCTTCCTCTGTAACACCACTTCATGGATATATATTACACACACACACACACACACACACACACACAGAGGTTCACACACACATCACCACACATAGCACTCACATACACACATTACACTACACTTCATGCACTCATGGTTACACTCAAAACCTCACACTTGAAATGGGTTTACACAGGCACGCCACTCTCACCAAACCATCTACACAAAGAAATGGACACAACTACTGCCTTCCTCTTTATTTTTATTCTACACACAATGCACATACACAGCTCACATCACTTTGCTCCCTCATACACAGCCAAATCCGAATCCAACACACACTCTACACCCATTAACTCACCACTTCACATAAATCCAGATTTATTCATGTAATACCCACTTTGACCAGCCACAACCTCATGCTTATACACACACAATACTCACACAAGCACACAGTTCACATGCAGAAGCCCAAAACAATTCTACCCCCCCCCCCCCACACACACACATATATAATACACATCACAGCTTACAACACTCACAACCAAAACCTACGGCTGCACCTTCATCTTCTCCCTCCTTCGTTCACACATCCATGAGCCTACACTGTCATACACTCAAGCATACACTTCCCACTACCTCACGGCTCCCCCTTCCCTTACACTTCATCACACAGTCACTCCAAACTTCTCCCCCTCTCATGGCAGTCTTTATAGTTGCCTCTCCCAGCCGCTCTCATGAAGTTTACACACATAAACACTCACTCTCACACACTACAATTTACCCCTCACAAAGCCCTTCATTCTAACCCACAAACACGTAAATCTTATGCAAATTCCAACCCTCGGCAGCCCGTTATCCCCTCACAGCAGTATCCCATTATGTATACATATATAGAGAGAGAGAGAGGCTAAAAAACTTATCGGAGAAATTGATTTGATCGCCGGAGATTTCTTCTTCAAGTCCCCATCTCTCTCTCTCTCTCTCTCAATCGGTATCTCCATGTCTCCCTCTTAGAATGGGTCTGGCAGCTAGAAGAGGAGCCTTGGACGGCTGCCCCAGCCACAACATATGCAGGTTTAAATATAAACCCTAAATGCAAAATCACAAAAGAACCCCCTTACGCTTTTATTAATCCCTAGAAATTTACTCCAACCTTATATTATTGAGAAAAATCCCAAAATAATTATTTATGATAGTTTAACGTACTTCAAGAAAGATATAAAAGCTATGACATAATTCCGCTATGCTAGTTGTTGCTAAAAGTTACAACGCTAACTGAAAGAAAATCCATCGCTATATATATATATATATATATATATATATATATATATATATATATATATATCGATGCTAACTAAAGTTTTGTTGCAAATAAAAAATATCAACACTAAGAAAATTATATTGCCCTTAAAATTTATAATTAGATCTGAAAAATATCGGGGTGTTACACACACACACACACACACACACACACACATATATATATGCTAACTAAAGTTTTGTCGCAAATAAAAAAAATATCAACACTAAGAAAATTATATTGCCTCTAAAATTTCTAATTAAATCTGAAAAATATCGGGGTGTTACGCACACGTGCGCGCGCGCACACACACACATATATTTTTATACACACACATATAATTACACACACACACACACATAACTAATCATTGAAAAAAATTATCAATGTAGCATATAAGATCAGTAATGCAACTATAAGACAATTTTTTTTGGCTTTAATAACACCGCACAATAATCAAAGTGGCTGCATTGCATATATGAGATTTTGAAAACAAATCAAACATTTATAAGAAAAAAAGGTATAATTAAATCATAAAATTCTTAATTACTACATTTAGAAACATTAAAATATTTAAATGTATATATATATATATATATATATATATATAAATAATTCTACAAAACAAACAATTAACAATTCGTTTTTGCATAGGGTGAAACGATCAATGAAAAGACGATTTTTATTTATAGTTAATTAAGTTTTTCGTTGGAAAAAAAAACTATGAGTGCACTTAATAGATATAAAAACTATGACTAGGCGACAAGTCATTGAAGATGTAGAAAATAATTCCAACACTTCAAAATAAGGATACATCATCTTCATCAATTTAATTTTATCATTAATAGCATCTTACAAGAATTAAAGAAACACACACACATTATGAAAATATTGGATATTTCTGTCAAATTTATTTTTAGTATATTTGAGTAATAAATTTGTTTTAAGTAATTTTATAAAGCTTATTGTAATCGAATATACACTCACAATTTTGTTAATAGGACCAAAAATGAAATATATATTGTTTTTATAGTTGATTAAATTCATAGAAATAACAAGACCAATTAGTGACTATTAGACTAATTATGAGCTTTGAAACTTAATTTTAACTATAATAGAGTCGATTATAACTATAAGTGATAATTGATGTGAGCATTAAAGAACAATTATATGAACTATTTAATCTCACCCTGTAATCATTAGTTTAACATAAATATATTTGTTGAATTTTACAAGCTCAATGTAGTTAACATGAATAATCAGACAAAAGTTTGTATACAAAAGGTACATTATATTCTGACAAAATAAGTATCTATGGAAAAATACTACTAAAAGCGTTTACTAGATGTAAGAACTATAATTTTATGACAATTTGTGGACCTATAATATGTGAAAAGCAAAATCAACCTTTTAAAGTTATCCCTCTTTTAAAGTATACTTTATCAATGAACTTACAGATTAGGTTTTATTTTGGATTACTAACACCTCAAAAGCACTAAAAAAAAGGACACATTTTTGCTGATTGAATGTCCTCACACATGTATTTCACAAAAATTAGAAAAAGATATGTATAAAAAATTATTTGAAAACAATGTAACACCTAAAAAAAACTTTTGAATTTAGAGAATTATATTCATATATAATTCAAAAGAGGTACGTCTAACCTCACAGCTTCTTAATTTCAACAACAATTCTATTCGTTATTTAGCTCTATATAGCACCAGCATGACTATTCTACTACTCTAATGCTAAGCCAATATTCATTTGATATATTACTTGATAAGTTAAAAGTAAAACCTTAAAGAAGACAAGTATCTAGCGACTCCACTGTATCGCTATCTACTTTTTATAGCCAAAGAAGATATTTTTTTTACTATTATTATTATTTTTTTGATCTCACGTTATGTGGTACATATTAATACACTCTTTAAGATCTTATAGTATACTGTATTTTATAAATCGGCCTAAGCTTAGCTCGGGTTACTGGGCTAGAAATATATAATAAGTCAAGGGAGAAAGACATTGATAACTTCTTTACGTGACACATCATCGCTTCTTTATATGACACATCATCATTTCCTTATTTTAAGATTAATTAACTTCTATATTAGTAAGTCTTATTTGGTTAAAAAAAAACTAATACTAATCATTCTAAAATTCTATCTAATCAATATACTAATATCTTAAAACTTCTTTTTGACAACTAAGTCCTTAAAATTCAAAAACTAATTCTAATCATTCTAAAACTCAACCTTATCATTATACTAACTTATTAGAACTTAATATTGATTATTATATCTTCAAAACTACTCTCTAATATGAATATAAAAATTTATATATATAAAAAACGAAAATAATAATTTTGATTTAATTAAATAATAATAATTTAAAAACTATTTCTAAAGCTCTACCTAATCAATGCGCTAATCTATTAAGACTTTATTTTGACAATTATTTCCTTAAAAGTATTTTCTAATATGAAAATTAAAATCAAAAGACCCAAAAAATAATTTATGAGATTTAGAATAAAAACATGATTTAATAATTAATCTAAATTTTGATAAGATCCTTATACTAATCAATCTAATTAATTTACAGGAGTAATGAGGATTTTCTGTAAGGACTACGTAATTCAAAAATTAATTCTAATAATTCTAAAATTTAGCCTAATTATTATACTAATTAGGACTTAATATTAACTATTGTATCCTCAAAACCACTCTCTAACATTAATATAAAAAACTCATATATATATATAAACAAAAATAATACTTTCAATTTAGAAAAAAAAATTAATGTTACAATTAAGATTAAACAACTTACGAGACTTAGGAAAAAAGTGAACTAACAAATGATTTAAATTTTGATAGGTACTTTATTTTTAAATTTGATTAATTTTGCATGAATAATGAGGGTTGTATAATTTAGAAATTAATCCTAAACATTTTAGAACTCAATGTAATCAATACACTAACTTATTATGACTTAATTTTGATTATTGTATTCTTAAAACCACTCTTGAATGTGAATATAAAAATTCTATATAAAAAAAAACAAAAAAAACATATTAAATTTAGAAGGAAAAAAATGATGTTTTATATATATATATATATGTGTGTGTGTGTGTGTGTAAGATTGTCATCGTTAAAAATTAATAATGTAATTATAAGTCAACATTTTTAAATAAGACCTCAAGACCACCAAACTGGTTATATCCCATATATAAAGATTTAGAAAACAACTCAAACTCTTTACTGCGATTTATTGTTGAATAATTCTTGGTATAATTGTCGTGATATTTGTAAATCTTATAAATTTAGAAAATCAATTGTACAACGGTTAAACTCTATGCTAAAGGCATATACTTATGTATTAGGTTTTGATTTTGACTCTTAAAACCTTAATTTAACTGTTATGCAATTCTTGTGTAATATTTGCATACGCATATATGTTTACTTTAGTTCCTTTAGAATTATAAGTTAAAATAATAATTAGTAAATTGTGTTATGGTACCGCTTAATGATGTAAAAGAAAAAGTTTAAAGAATCAAAAAAATCTAGCGATGAAATTCCACTCATTGTTCTTTAAACTTACATTTCAGAGGAACTAAAGCAAACATATATACCTATACAAATATTCCGTAACAATTGCACGGCCATCTAATCAAGACTACAATTTTAAATGTGTATGAGAAGGAAAAAATATTCATACTGGATATCATATTTGTATCTTAATAAGTTGGTGATTTTTGAAATAACGATTTATGAAGAAGATAAAATGTACAATGATTTATCAAGACTAAGTTACTTAAAGCTGTTACAAATAAAGTATTAAATTTTTTTTACAAACAATTATAGTTTTAACAAAAGTAGATTTTTAACATCTTTTCTTTTTCTTTTTTTATTTCTTGAAATGTGGTATGCATTGATACACTTTTTGTAACCCTTTAAAATATTTTATTAACTTACTCGAACTTGACTCGGGATTTTGAGCTATAATATCTAATAACTGAGGCGAGAAATGCAATAATAGCTCATGTCACCTCATTGCATTGTGTTTCTAATATAATAAGAGTTATAAAACTAATGTAAAAAATATTAATGTTGCTAATGATTTCCAAACATTATTTTGAATAGGGCCTTTAATTTTGCAATTAATTAAATTGACAAATATAATAAGCATTTAAATAATAAGCTTTATGCAATTCGAAAATCAACTCGAAACATTCAAAATTTTCTAACCAATATAGTAACCTACTATGACTTTATTTGAATATTATATATAAAAAAAGCTCTCTAACATGAAATATTAACATGTAAAACAAAAAATTACTTAAGAGAGTTAATAAGAAAAATTAGGTATTATTTCAAATTCATATTTAAGTTTTCTGTGAATTCATATATGAATTTAACTTGACTAATATGTTGGTTGAAAATTTTGGTCAGTAATTTACTTACTCTAAGATTTTGTACTATTCTATTTAGTCGCATTGGTTAAAGGTAGAAATACCATAATATGCAGATTCTATATGAGATATATTAAAAAATAGTGTAAATTTAAAACCTTAATTATGTGAGAATTTCTTAAATTCAACTAATTTTACGTTGAAAAAGTTTTGAACCAATTTTTTTCTATGTTATTTTTAATATGAGTAATTAAACTCTTAAATATTCTAAATTCTGCATTAGCAATATACCATTTATGATTTTATATTAACTTTTATAATTTTGAATAGAATTGCATATAAAATCTAAAAGATATTAGTTATGTTGTGATGAATGTAGACTAAAACTTAGGTTAAAAATCTTATTATATCTGAAGATAAATCTTACTTAGTAAGCATGCTGATTGTATACTTTGTGAAATGTTGATTAAATTTTGTTTGATAATTTCCTTACTACGAGGTTTTGAGCTATCCTATATAGTCATGTTAGTTAAACTTTTTAAACTTTATATAATTAGCTCATGCATTGATTACTATTTTCTCTATATACTTTACACTTGCTTCTAAAATGCCACATCATCCTTACTTAATTAATCGTGTTGATTAACTTTTATAAATCACATGCTATAAACAAATATATGGACCAAAATTTTCTCTATCAAAATTAAACTAATATGTAATTAATGTTAGGTGCAACCCATTCAAAGGTACAAATTATCTTTAAAGGATACTTAGAAAATAATAAAAATATTTTGTATAATAGCAAATTGATCTCAATATGCTCTTTTCATATTTTTATCAGTAGAATTTACTTTTTTTTTTTACTAAATAAACTTTTTATTTTTGTTCATCTATATAATTATCAATTCAGAATTAGCAATATGTACAAGGACACTGCTTATTGATATTTCAACAAAAGGGTTAATTTATTTTGTTACAAGAAAGTTCAAGTACAAAATAAAAGTAACTATTTTTGATGAAACTATGATAAATTTATAACATTGTACAATATATTTTACTACTCATTTTAAAAACTATAAAAAATAAATTATTGTTAATAAATCATCGCTTACTTGACACAGGATTCTGGCCTAGTCTAATATAGGATTCTGGGCTTGTATAATATAACTTCATGACTTTGTAACTTAAAGCATACATGTATCCTTAAGTTCATGACCAGAGCATCAAGGCCTATTGGATGTCAGTAGATATCCCATAAACTGAATTTTCAACACTTGCCCTTAATCTTGAATGACCTGGGACTCTAAGGGGGTGTACGTTTACAGTTTTTATTTTGTATATTTGTATTATGTTTTCGTTTTCAATATTTTCGTATTCAATCACAAAATATGGTTGTGTACTTTTATTATTTTCATCACGTATTTGAATCTTCTTTTTTTTTTAGGTTATTTTTGTATGTTTATCATTTTTATTTCCGTTTTCATTACTGTTACGACCATTTTTTCCGCTTTTACCCTTAGTGGAAGGATGATAATATATTGTTATACCCTCATTTTATCCTCCAAAATAAACACCCAATCATCTTCTCCACCATTCCAACACTTGCCATCTCTCTCTAATCCACCTGACCTAATGACCTTCCTTGTGGAGTGCACGAGGGTGGTCACCGTTCCCACTAGTCAAGGATTCCGCCAATCAACCACTTCTTCGGCAATCTCGCCATGGATTGCGGTGAGATCTCAGCGGTCACCGCCATCAACAACTTCAATTTCTCCATTTACTAGTAGCGAGCACAAGTTTTTTCGTGGGTTTTTTCCTCTAAAACCCACTTCCTACAAATCTTCCCCTCTCATCCATTATGCTATGCCAAAGATACTGAATTTCAACTTTCAGACGGGAGCTGACCAATAATAGGTCTCCTTCGTCTGGTCGAGAAAGATGATTTTCCCTTCCGTTTCCCTTGCATCTGTCAATTTCTGGAATCTTTTATGGTGATTGTATTGTCTGTGGGGTGAAGCAAGTATAGAAAGGAAGATCTATCTTGACTTTCATGGTGATTACGGTGGGGTGAACTAGAGAGAGAGAGAGAGAGAGAGAGGGAGCGCTAGGATGCAGCTAGCGGTAGGGGCATGGCAAGAAAATTATGGAGACAGAATTTGTATTCTCTGACACAGAGAATAGAGAGAGCGAAAAAGGCGAAAATACCCTTGGCGTGTTTTCTCTTTTTTCTGTACTATGTCAATTATCTAAAAATGAATATGAAAAAAATTAAAATACGTAAAAAAAATATCTTTTTTATCATCATTACAAAAACGAAAACAAAATTTTATAAACGTACGTCCCAGAGTTTCTCTCATGAAAGAGAAACTTTTCCGGATGCAGTAGTCAGCCCCTTGGTTGCTCGCTGCACAAAGTCTAGTGTAATATCTCAGTTTTGAACCAACACCGTGATGGAATGGTGTCAACTCTCGATGTGCTCTGTTCGCCTACGAAATGTCAAACTAACGTAGCTGTATGCACCAGCCTAGTTTTCACCCCATTTATTTGATCTTCTCAAGGCTATGTCCTTCTGTGGGTCACGTCTCTGGTGAATTTACTTATTTGACGCGTGGCACCCGTTACCCCCTCACTCTAGGATAGTACAACACAACTTTAATCACTGATCTGTGCAGTTAATCTATCTTTTATTAAGTTAAAATCTGCCTATTACAAGTATCATTAGAAGAGAAAGATGAGAGTAATCCGTATTTCAGATGTGTGATCAACACTGGAACTAGCCTAGCTTAGGGTAGAGCCTCTAAGCCTATGGTACCATCAGTTTTTTACACTGCTATCCCCTTCAAATTCAAGGCCGTGACTAGACGGCTAACTTGAGTTTGAAAATTAGATCTCCAAATTGCTCAGTTAGACGAGTTTTTGTGAATATATTCATTGGCTATTAAAAAGATGTGATGCTCAGAAGTCGAATGTTGCCACGTTCAATATGTTGATGGATAAAATAAAAATCAGTCTCTATATGTGTTTGCGCTTGATAGCAAACTGCAAATAATGTGGTGTTCTTTTTTACCTCAACTTCTCTGAAAATGGAAGAACGAAATAGAAAATAATAAACATTGCGCGCCTAATAAAGACAGAGAGATAATTTCATTAATGCTGAAAATCGTTGCAAAGTACAACATTTTCATATCTGAAAACTAAAATGTAATACTCCAAACCTTAAAAATTTATAGCGGATCATTTTATTTCTTTAGTGGTGGTTTTTATAAGGAACAATTAGCGTTGATTTGTATGAGCAAAATTTTATCAGTAACCTTTAACGGCAAAATTTAGGAACCACAAGTTGTGAATTAGCAGTTATAAGTGATGTTAATTGTAATATTTAATGATGATTAGCGTAAGCCATATTTTGAGAATCTTTAGCGACATAATTGTACGTAATATCTAGCGGCGATTGGCTTGAGCAAATTTCGTTGAACCTTTAGCAGGGAATTTGGGAACATTATAGTTTATGATCTTTAGGGATAATTTTATAATTTAACGATAACAGTTATAACTGATATTGATTGAGGTTTTTAGTGAAAATTTTAAAGCGGAGTAAAGTAGGTAATTTACGATAGTTAAGGGATAGGTAAAAAAAAATGTAAAATTTTTATTGGGCTCTTAAATATTTAGGGAGATAATAATGTAATTTATTTTGTCAACCCTTTATATTTGGAAAGCTAAACAAATTAGAGAGGGAACACGGTGGGAAAATTAGGATTAGACGGTGCAATTTAAAATTTATATTCCAATCGGTTATAGCCAAAATTAAAAAAAAAAGAGAAGGGAGAAAGTCAGAACAGAGAGAGAGAGAGAGAGAGAGGGAGAGTTAGAGAACAGAGAGAAAAGAAAAAAAGAGAGAGAGAGAAAGAGTCTCCCACAACACAGATATAGAGAGAGAGGGAGAGAGGAGGGCTGAAAGAGGGCCAACAGGGAATTCCGGCGACGGAAGAAAAACGGCAATCGAAGTGCAAATCCGGCTAGGAGGAACGTGCAATTATCGATAAATATCCAGACTTTGTTCCTCGATTTAATTCCTGAAATATAGTGTCTTGCGGGCTAAGATGTGCACTGTGACAGTGCGTGAGTTAGTTGTGTGTAAGGTGTTTGAAAGTGAACCGTTTGGAGAATGTACTTTGTGTACATAGTGGGTGTGGTTCGAGGGATTGTGTTCATGGAAAGGGAAGATAGGGGCTGCAGTTTGGGTGCACTGTATGTGCGTGTGGCCATGTATGTTTGTGTAATTTCAGTGTGTGTGTGTGTTGCATATGAGCAGTGTGTGTATATGGTTTGTATGGGATGGAAGAGAGGCTGCAAGGCAGCCGTGTAGTGAGTGTGTTATGTGTGTGTGTGTTTGTGTGATAGACAAGGTAAAGACGGTACTGCCGTGAGGCAGCAATACCTGTACGTTGTGTGTGCTTTATGTTCCCTTGGACGTTAAAGTGGAGAAACATATTGTAGCACTAAGCTCTGGCTGTGAAATGAAGGGGCAGAAGGACAAACTTGGTGTTGATGAGCCCAAGAAAAGATGGAAAAAGAAAGAGAAGAAAAAAAAAACTCCAGCCAAGGTTTGTTGTGTGTCGTGTATGCCCATATTTGTGTGGATATAGGCTGATTATGGTCAGTCTTAGTGTATGTAATGAGCAATGAGTGGTTGGCAGAGGAACTACACAAGAAATGTATGGTTGGACACGTATGGAGACCTGATGGTGGATGAGCTTGAAGACAAGGACATGGAAGTGGGTTGATTTTGAGATGGAAGAGTGTGGGTGGGTTGTGTGTGTGTGTGTTTGAATGTGTGTAAGGAGAAGGAAGGGGCTGCCGTGACTGGCTTAGGTGAAGGTTTCAGGTGCTGGGTTTTCTCGTAGACACAGAGAGGGAAGAGAAGAGGAGTGAACAGTGATGGGTATGTGCATTAGTGTGGTACATTGTGCTTGGATAGTTGTACCACATGGCTATGGGGCATTTTGTGATTGTCAGAAAATGCTGAAACTTTACAAGAAGGTTCTTAGGACAATATTAGAATTACTATAAAAGTTTCATATGTTTCTGATATCGTTTTGTATTTTTAATATATTTGCAAGTATAGTTGTTCTAAATTTTTTTTATCTTTTAAAATTAATATTAAATTTTGGAAAAATTACAGCAGTGTTTTTATAGCAAAAAGACAACTCAGTTAAAGTTTCATAAATTTTTGAGTTGATTTAGTACCTTAACATGTATCACATTTGATTTAACAAAACGAATGATTTTAAAATGATTTGGGCAATTTTAAAATATTAATTTCTATTTCAACATTTTTCTTATATGCTTTGAAGCTATCACGAATATTATGGGACTTTGATTTGAGCTAGAAGCATTAATTGTTATTTTTATGCTTTTTTTGGTATTTAAAAAAATTATTTTTAATTCAAAAATATTCAAAAATCTAGAAAATTCATATTGTAACTTGTTATGCTGTTTTAAGGCATAAAAATATTTTATATGCAATTATTATGAATTTTAGAGTGTCTTATGCGTTATATAGAGGGCGTAGGGTACGTTATCGATTAGGTTTATCTGTTTGAGGGATCCGATTCGTTTTCGTTTACGTTAAGAGTGTCAGAGTGAGCAACGATTGAAAATTAGCATTAGATTAATTGCTTGTGAGGCTAGATTGTATTCTAATAATTAATATGCCAATTTAGGTTAATTCGACGTTTGTATGAGATTGAATAGTATCGAGCGCATCTCTTGAATCGATTAAGGTAAAAGATTTTTTTTTTCAAAACCCTATTTCATCTAATTGACCTCATAAATATTTTTTTCTAAATTGTTATTGATGCTTCCATTGGACTATGTTATAATTGTGATGAAATTGCATCGATTGCCATTAATACCCTGTTTGAGCTTTACACGTTTATTGAAAATTCTATTTTATGCTCTATATTCATTTTTCATTGTGCATCGATTTAATCATTACATTGTTGATTATTGCATTCTGCATATTGACATGAGTTAGTGTATTGAGGAGTTATAAGGATGGTCTGTATCGGGGTGATATAAAGATGGTCCGTATCGGGGGTGATATAAGGATGGTCCGTTATTGTTGTGAAATGCTAGTATCTTGAGGATCTAACTAGTGTTTATATGCATTTGTAACTACAGTATTATTGAGCATCGCCTTTGTGCCTTGTTAAGTGATTATCTTACACTGCCTGTATGGCTTTGCATATCACTCATGTTCAATATCATTTGCATTGTTTCAGTGAAAATTGAAAGTGTTTCTATTGATTTCTAATTTGAGGGATTGAGATTAATCTCTTCCCACATTGCCATTGAAATAAGTTCTCCAATCATTTGTATTCCTTACTGAATTTTGAGCGACCTTACTGAGCTCTCAAAAGCTCACTCTCTTTTTTTGTTCCCTTCTACAGGAAATAATCGTCAGTAAGAATCTGGAACTAATGAGCTTGATTATGGATTAAATTAGCATTTTCATTGTTGTTATTGTAGAGATCTGATATGGATGTTTTTGGGTTATCCTTAGTGGTATAGAATTGATTGGATACTTGAAGATTTGATCGATTAAATGTTAACATATGTTAACATTCTGGAAATTCCGGAATGGTACATAAAACTAGAGATGTCAAAAGGGCCGGGTGGCTCGCGGGCTGGCCCGGCCCGTTTTTGGCCCAGGTTGGCCCGGCCCGTTTTTGGGCCTGGGCTGGCCCTAACCCTTAAGGCTTGGGCCAGGGCCAGGGCCAGGCCGAATTCTTTGAGAAACGGGTCCGGGCCCGGCCCTGCCCTAAAACGGCCCTTTTTTGGCCCGGCCCGGCCCGGCCTCGTTAGCCCCCCCCCCCCCCCCCTAATTTTTTTTCTTTTCTATTTTTTTAAGTCTATTTTATTACATTATTATTTTTTTGATATTTTGGATCTTCTTAGTTAAATTAATAGTTTTTGAGGTGTTATTGAATTCATATGATCAGTATTTTCTTTAACATATGCAGAGAAGTATGGGTGTGTGGTGACTGTGACGTGTTTTTGATGATTTCTGAGTGGGCTTTCATTTAATGTATTTTATAGAATTTGCTTTGTGTTCTACGTCACAAGCTAAGGGAATAATTATAAAAACAATTATCATATATTCTAAACATAAATAAAAATTATGTATTCTGTTTGTTTCAAACCAAAAGAGGTGAATTCAATTCTAAATTTAATTTCATGAAGTGGGTGACGTGTTAAAGCGCCTTGAAGAATAATCTCATGTTTCTTTAAATGACCAAAGAATTTGAATGTAACAAGAAAAGATGTTATTTTATCTTCATCGATCTCGTTATTATTTTTGTTTGATCTACTCTATTTTTTTTGTTGACATTTACAGGTTTTACACCATATTACGAAAGAGATTGAATTTTGCACTTAAAATCAGTATGTGTGGGCTAGAACAACTAGTTTTTGTACTTAATTCGTGGTTAATGGTCAATCAACATCAATTTGCCTTTTCGAAAGGGGGTTAATTCGTGAAAAAGTGATTGTATACTCAGTGGTCCGTTTACAAAAACTTTGTCCTTTGTTGAAGAAGAAGTCTTTATAATAAAAAAGTTGGGAAAAAAGGGAAAAAAAATTGGATTGGGCCTGGGCCCGGCCCAAGCCCGGCCCTAAATATTGGGCCTAGGGCCTGGGCTTGGACTAGGCCCATATATCCTAGGTTTTAGGCCCGGCCCGGCCCATTTTTCATTTGTGAGGCCCTGCCCCGGCCCGCTGGGCCTGGGCCTGGCCGGCCCAAGCCCGGCCCATTGACAACTCTACATAAAACCCTATCGATAGATAGGAAGAACTTCTAAGCATTAAAGAAAAGAAAAAGACGACTTGAAACAAGTCATGATTTTGTTTGAAGGGTTGACGATGATTCTTTTGTCCTCTTTGACCCATCTATAAATTGTTGAAAATAACTACCATACACGATAAATTATTCACTTAAAAAATAATTGCTACCATTTAGAAAATAACTATCCAGCAACAAGTAATCAACAACATTTATCCCTTATTAATAAGAACATATTTTCACATGTGTTCCTTTTTCTTCTCATTTGATTTTCTCCTTATCTCCTTCAGAAATATAAATAAAAGTAAATGTCATTTAGTGGCATTTAATTACACTGAAGTCATTAGTTTGTGTGTGTGTGTGTTAGTGCGAAGAGATATATTTCAAAGGGAAGGCATTTTGTCACTATTGATTTGCCATTGATTGACTTTAGGCTACACCAAGATAACATCAGAGTGTACTAAGAAGAACATTTTCTCACTATCGATAAAATTGCACTCTTAAATGTGAAAGCATTTTTCACCATCAATAGCCAGCCTTACATTAATGATAGCTTTGCTGTTTTTCACTACCGATAGACCATCTATTGGCTTAACATGTACCATCTTGATTTTGTATAGACTAGTACGAAGACAATATTTTCTATCAATGCACCAGCAACTATCGATAGGTATGAACTCTTCTATCGATATACACTCTTCAAAGTGAAAGCTTTTTTTTTATTATCGATAGACTTGCACCCTTCAAAGTGAAGTAATTTTCACCATTGATGGCCATTGCAAACAATTATAAGTAACCAATTGAGGTGTTTTCTCCCTCCCTTGGAGAAACTTTATTTAGCAGACCACCATGTACACATACTCAACAAATATGAACATATGGCCATAGTATCATGGTCTTATCAAATGAACTTTCACATGTAAAATAGTACATAAAGAATGCTGATTTGAAAGCCATAAAACTAAAATAAAACATTGGTGTGAACCGAAAATCCAAAGTGAGAGTTGCATACCTAAATATGATGGATCCAAAAGTTTTCTAAATGTACTCGTACCTTATTATCCATGAAAACTAGGATGATCTACTGTCACAAATGGCTTTTCAAAATATGTTTCAACCATTCCATCATCTTTCTTTTGCCATTTTTCATATGATAATGAAACACATTGTTGGTTTAGAGTTTCTAGTGACTTCGCATCATTTTTTCTTGATACAAATCAATTGGTCTTTGCCATTTTTGGAGCATCAATACGTCTAATAACACCATTCATATATTCTTTTGGTGTATAAACCATTTATGGTGTTGTGGAGCATTGATATGCCCCCGGTAACACCATTTCCATTTTCTTTTGATGTAAAAATTATTTTAAGGTTTTGTGGACCATCGATATCCTATCCCCCTCCCCCTACACACACACACACACACACACACACATTTCTACGTCATTTTTCAAAAACTAGTAAGGATCACGTGCTTTGCACGATATATCAAAATAATCAATACGACTGTTATAATTAAACGATAATAACAAATCAGTTGTTAAATAATACTCAAAATATGAAAAGTTCATTACCCAAAATATGGTCTTACTTTAAAACCAGAAATTTTCACGTCAATTATCACAAATATTTTTCACTATTTATCGTACTTATTTTTTTCGTCACATCAAGTTGCTGCTAAAAAGAATTCTGACTGTTCCATATTATATCTTGTTATCTAAGGTATACTAGCATTACAATTAGTTTCAAATATCTCTCACAAATATCTATCTCTCATGAAACACTATAAGTTTGATTGTATAACGATAAAAGTGAAGAAAGTTTTTAGAGATAATTAATATTAAATGTTTATATTTGAGTGTTGGCACTTTTTCCTGCAATCATCACTAATAAAGTTCAAAATATCATCACTTATAATTTTCAGTATCATTCATTACTTATCAGGTTTCTTTCTACCCAATTATGACCATTTATTGTAGCGATGATTATTGGGGGTCAAAATATTCCCTGCAGTTTATTGGCTTTTGATTATGATCTATTCTATAACTCCCTCAGTTTTAAAAAAATTGATTATTTTTTTTAATGTCCTAAAAAATTTGATCAGTTTTCAAATTAAAAAATATTTTATAACTGTTTTTACATGTTTACCCATTCTAGACATTTTTTTATCCTACTTCTCTCTCCATATTTAGTCATTCACCAACCCCCTTTTACTCTACTGAATTAATTTCGTCCTACCCCTCTCTCTTTTGGGATAAAATGAGATACTCATAAAATAAGACTTATATCTTAAACAGATGTGCGTCAAATATGATTAAATAATTTGGGACGAGGGAGTATAAGTATATATATATATATATATATATATATATATATATATATATATATATATATATATCTTATTTTAGGATTAAATTACAAATCAAATCTTTTTCTTTTCTATCTTTAAGTTTCAAGGTTCAAGTACAATTTGTCTAAAACGACGCTTAATCTTAATTATACTTTATTTTTTTACTTTTCAATTAAAAAATCTATAATGTAGTTTAAGTTTCTCTTGACAGTGTTCTCTATAGCTCTCTTTTATATTTATCTAGCATGACCTTGTTCATCGTAGTAGTAAAAAAAGACTATTAATTTAGTTATAGATGTAATGCCTTAAGATTTTTATTTTTAACATAGACTTTATCTACTCATCTAAAAAGTATATATACATATGTTTCTGCGTGTGTCCTTTTGAAATCCATACTACAAATTGTATGTTGTAATGAACTAAGTAACTTCAATAATGTTCACAAATCTATATTTTCACCCTATATTTATATATACATATTACATTTTTAATATAGATACAAATTCAATAAAATTTCATCAGGAATAATTTGTAACTCAAATCATTCATTAAATAAATAAAAAGGAAAAAAACATATTACTTATGGAATAAGGTTTTGAGAGTTAAGAAAATTATAGGGTTAATTACATCCATGACCTTGAGGTTAGGGTAAAATTACAAGTATTCCCATTAGTTGGAACAAATAACACTTACGTCCATTGACCGAACGAAAATACTGAAAAGATGTAAAGATCAAAATGTCTGTCACTTAGGAGTGTTATTCTTCAAATGTCATTCATCATCCCTTCATCTCACCATACAGCCCCACCACCACTACCACCACCATCATCCATTTAGATTTTTGAGCTCCAACACACATAAAGACAACATATACATGCATCCACACACACGTGTGCACTCATCCACACATACATAGACAATATGCACACATACCCACACACACATGCCCCTCCCCCCAACCGACCATAACCACAGCCACAATTACATCCCACCATCATTATGTTCTTTAGCTTTCTTACTTTTCTTCAGCCTTCTCATCCCAATCAACCGTCACGGCTTTCTCATTCTACTCACTTGTAACAAATCATCACAATTCAACAAACCAAATGAGCAGAAATAAAAAATTGAATTTGGGGTTTAAATTTTGGAAGACGATGTGTAAAATTTCTTGTTTGCATCAAACTATTACACAACACCATGGCAGCTGCCGCCATTTTCTACCACCATAGCAGCCTTCCACCATTGACATTCGCTGGTGCTAAGATGATGTGGCTAGTGAGGCTGAGCCAGTTTGCCGACTTTCACGCTGAGTGCTGCCGAGGAAGGTGCGGTGACGGGACGGGGGGGGGGGGGGAGAATTTGGGCTAAAACCCTAATTTGAAAAATTAGGATTTATAAAATTTTATATTGCATATGCCTTGTAGATACAAAATGAAGGGAATATCAACATTTAAAAAGTACGTATTGACATAAGAAAAATATATATTTTTAACGGATCAATATGACTTTACCTTTTAAATTTTAATATCATTAACTGTAATTCACCCTAACCTCGAGGACATGAGTCCCAAAATGATAAGAATCCACCTAGTCGAAACTGTAGATATTCTGGCCTTATTATATGTCAATAAATTTATATTTGTAGTTATATACAAAAGTTAATAAAGGCAATAGTTGGTGCACCTTAATTTATAGAAAAAAATATGATAATACCTGGACTTAAGAACGATCTATAAGAAGCAGGGACAATTAAGGTGCTCATTTTATCGATTTTGATATTGATAAGTTTTAAGGTTATGTTTTGATAAGGTTTTCTTTAAAGGTGGACATAGGCTTACTATCATATTTATATTATTGGGTTAGATCCACTCCCACATTTTTGTCACTTAAAGATGTATTAGTAAACTTTTAACCTCTTTAGTATCAAATTATTTATGATTAACCAAAAATATTGTAATTTAGGCTCACCTTCTTAAAAGTAAAAATGCAATTAAGTTTAGTTAACCTTTTATTTCTAAAAGGGTGTTTTTAATGAAAAAATCAATAGCCATTTTAATAGCTTGAGATTATTTTCTATGCTGGGGCAAGATCGTTATCCGTTTTGATTATATTAATAATCTTTTGTCACTAAGAGATGCATTAATGGACCTCTTTAACGTCAAAATGTTTAAGGTTAGTCAAAACAGTAGTAATTTAGCCTCACCTTCTAAAAAGTCAAATTATTTAGAGAACTTTTTAACTTAAAAAGAATATTTAAAAAAAAATAGGTATTTAACCCCTTGCATATAAAAACTTGAGAGTTTTCAAGTTAAAAAAAATTATTAATCATTTGAGCCAAAAAAATTTGGAGTCTTCATTAATTGAGGTTCATCTAATCCTATCACTTGTTATTAATCATTTGAGCAAAAAATAAAAATAAAAAATTGAAGTCTTTATTAATTGGGATCAACTAATCCTATCACTTTATAAGAGTGAAATATGTAAAGCCAATAGCCATATGAAACATGTTATCATGTAAATTTATGATATCTCGATATATAATGCATCATAGAAAGACAATAACCATATGAAGAAGATGTTGTCATGAAAGAAGGGTATTCCAATAACTCTAATCTGAATATAGGATTATGTACTTGCCACGAACTCAGATTAAAATTATGAACAAAATTGTATGACAAAATCAATTCTTATTCATTTAAAATTTTCTAAAGAAAATCTAGATTTACTATAGTTTTCTGATACCAATATGTCGGTAATATAAATCTAGAATTAAACTTCAGTCTAATGATAGTTTCAATGTACAAAAAAGTTTACATTGAAATATATATACATTCACAATAATTAAAATTTGTAACATACACATGAACATACAAATATGAAATACAAAATTTAAAAAGGATTAAGTTTCTCATAAAATATTCAATCTAGTTTAAGTAGATTATGTTTATATTTTTTAAGGCTATAGAAAACATTGTTAGCTACGAGTTATTTTTATTAATCGAAATTGATGGAGAAGATGTAGTAACTTGAGGTGGTTTAGCTTTAACGCGAATGAAAGCAGTATGTTTTGATAGAAATTTTTTCACTAATCAAAAAATACGCAGGAGTTCAAGGGTGGTTTTATAGGTTTTCATAATTTTTTTTCTAAAAGACAAAAGAACCTTTAACTCTAATTAAAACATATATTCTTATAATGATGTTCTAAGGAAAGATGCTTGATGACCTAAGAAAAGCCAAATACACTTTTATTTTTTAACAACACTAGAATTCAAAATGAGTATTTGATGAAAAAAATGTTTCAAATGAAGATTTCAATTTAAAAAGGGTATCTTAAGGAAAAAAAAAAGAATTAGCCATTTAACCCCAGTTAAGATTACATATGCATTTAGAAAATCCTAAAAAATCTAATTTTATGATACCTTCCTTATATCAATATATCCATATTAAATATTTAGAATCAAACTTTAGATTTATGACAGTTTCAATGTACTAATATGTCTCTATTGAAATCTATATACATGCAAAATAATTTAAATCTGTAGCATACACATCAACATAGACATATGAAATACAAAATTAAAAAGAATTGAATTTTTGATGAAATATTAAATTTAGCTTAAGTATATTATATTTTTTGAAAAAAACTTTAGAAACTATGTTCTCTACAAGTTATTTTCTTTAATCGACTATGACGGAGAAGATGCAGTAACTCTATTGTAGTTTAAGTCAAAACATCCCTTACTCTGATAAAAACATATATTCCAATAAAGATAATTTAATGAAAGAGACTTGATATTATATGAAAAGTAAAAAAACACCCTTATTTTTTAAAACACTTATTAAAATAATAGGTATTTAATGAAAAGAAAAGTTTTTAATCAAAAGTCAAAACAATTCTTAACTCTAACCAAAACATATATCCTAATAAGAGTATTTTAGGGAAAGAGATTTTATATCCTATGAAAAGTCAATAATACCCTCATTTTTAAATAACACTCTAACTTAAAAGGGTATATAATAAAAAAAATGTTGTAGGTCAAAAATACCCTTACTCACCCTTAACCTTTTTTAAAAATATCAATTAGAAAAGGGGTTTTTAAGGAAAGAAAAGATTAACCATTTAAGTCCATACGTGCTTTTATATATCTATAGATTAGAAAAACTTTTTTATTTGACAAACTCAACTTCATTAAGTTGGGATTCATTCATACATGATGAGTGCGTATAGTCAATACATTTAGCCATTATTGGCGTGCTAGCCATGGCAATCGATGAATGGAGCCGTTCAACTTCCTCTTTCATTAATCTGATTTCAAAATTCATCCTTAAACATTCTCTTACTTTATCTGGAGTATTTCCAAACAAAGTTGATGGAAAATTTAGACCCGTGTCACTCTTGATTTCATTTCAAACTTTTGTAATTCATTAGAAGTTGCTATCAAAACTGTTGATAGAATGAGTTGGTCATGGTTTGCATTTAGAAACAAAAGATCCGAAAGAATGGCCTCTCACTAAATTAACCAAAAAATTAGCCTTAATTTCATCAATTCGGGCCTAAAATTTGAACGAATTATTTGGAAACATAATTCTAAATATCCTGAATTTTAGTTCTTGGCATTTTTCACTTTTAGATTAAAAGTGTACCACTGGGCGTGCCAATGTTTGCGCTCGATGGCAAATTAATGTGGTGTTCTTTTTGGTCTCGACTTCTCTAAAAAGGAAAAAACGAAACTGAAAAAAATAGAGATTGCCCGCCCGATAAAGACAAAGAGAGCCTTTCATCATTGCTGAAGATCTTTACAGAGTACAATGTTTTGAAATCTAGAAACTAAAATCTCTATCGATAGATAGGAAGGATTTCTAAACATTAAAGAATAGAAGAAGATGACTTGAAAACTCAAATTACAATTTTGTCTAAAGGTCGATGATGATTCTTTTGTCCCTCTTTGACCTATCTTTTATACTAGACTGAATTGTAGAAAATAACTACCACTACAAGACTAACTACCCAGTTAAAAAATAAATCCTACCATTTAGAAAATAACTACCCACCGAAAAGTAATTAAAAATATTTATCCCTTATTAATAGGAACACATTTTCACACGTGTTCCTTTTTCTTCTGATTTGATTTCCTCCTTATCTCCTTCAGAAATATAAATAAAGAGTAAATGCCATTTAGTGGCATTTAATTAAAGTGAAGCCAATAGTGTGTGTGTGTGTGTGTGTGTGTGTGTGTGTGTGTGTGTATTGTGCAAACAATATGTTTGGCATTCTCATGAAATACATTAGTATGAGTAATCTAATTACCACTATGGCTGTCACGATGTAACTAAGTGGCAGTCAAGTGAATAACCCCCATGCCTTCAACTAACCAACGAAGCCAAAGAAGTTCTTGTGTAGTATTAGTAAGAGCTTGATTTTTGCCTTAGTGCTTGACCTAGAAGCTAGTGCCTGTTTCTTGCTTCACCATGGTATATGAAAATCACCAAGAAATAAATAGAAGCCACTGGTGGAACATTGGGCTGTAGGATCTCCAGCCCAATCAACACCTGAGTAAGCATTGAGTTCAAAGAAAAACTTTTTGAGAAATCCAGACCACGAAGCAATTTCCTTTTATGCAATGTCAGGATGAGGCAAAAAAGGCTGCCAACTAATTGGTGATGAAGTGTGAGGTCAAGGAGAGATGAACAATGAAGAAGAATGAGTTTAAGATTGGACACAAGAGGAGACGTTGGAACAGTCTACTATCAGTTGATCATGCACGAGATAAGACATCTGAAGCATACTTGGCCCACCAGAGAGTATAACATCAATTGAAGACAAGATCTTAAGACCACAAAAAGTAACTGAGGTCCTCTAGGTCTTTCATCTCAAAATTCTTGCTAGAAAAATGTTGAAGATTGAAGATATCAATTATATTATCCCCAGTGATGATCAAATCATCAATATAAAGTAACAAAAGAATGGTCCCACTTTCTGATTAATGATTGAAGATCTCTCTCTCTTTTCTTTAATTCACAAACACACATACAATCCCCCCACCCCCACCCCACCCCCACCCACCCACCCAACCCCCTCCACACACACTGTGACACCCCCGTAACACATATAGAACTCTCTCTCTCTCTCTCTCTCTCTCTCTCTCTTTCTCTCTCTCTCTCTCTTACACCTGTAACACATGCACAACTCACACACATGTGCGCACGCACGCACACACACACACACTTTCACACATGCATTCATGCACACACACAACACTCACATAAAAACACGCGTGCACGCACGCCCAATTACACCCACAGAGAAACCACTCACCTAACACACAAAGAGTAGTCACACACAAACACACCACCTCCACTGCTAGCAGCCCTATCCCATCACCCTCGGAGGTGCCGCCCTATCTTCGACCTTCACCTCAAGCACCATTGGGAAGAAACCACATAGCACTATCACCAGATTCCAGATCTATAACGCCTTGTTTAGGCACATGGTTTATCTTCTTGAACTTACACCACAAGAAAAAGACTTTTAGCAACGAGTGATTCCATTGCTAAAGTCCATATTCAGTAGAAAATACTTTTAGCGATGGACTACCAGTAGCTAAAAGTCCGTTGTTGAAAAGCCTGTCACTAAAAGATTAGTGACATAAATTGGTGGTCCTTCGGTAAAAAATTAATTTTTATTGACGAAATTAATTACTTAAACTCCGTCCCTAAAGACATTTTCAAAATTAAAAAAAAACTATTAACGACAAAATTTTGGTCGCTAACAGTCCATTAAGATCTTATAGCGATAAATAATGTCACTAAAAAATATCAAGATCTGTTAAAATGATTTTTAGCGATAAAACTCCGTCACAAAAAGTATATTCCTGTAGGTAGAAAAAACCTTTTTTAATTTTCATTATTTATTTTAAATCTAAACCTATTCTTTAAAAATTAAACATCTTAAGCATAACCCTCAATGTGGAATATTATTAACCACATTTTCAAGTATCTTTAAAATAAATAAAGTACATACCCCTAACATCACCGCTACTTATGAAGTACTATCACCACAAGATAACCATAATCATTACATGGTTAATCAAATTCAGAACATTGTGACAAAAGTTTTGTTGTCTGTTTTATTTATACAATCTCATAAATGATACCCAAGAGTAGTCTCATTGGCGCGCTGGGATGGGCGGCGGCAACAGCTGTGTCGTGCGGTAACAATGTTGGTGTGCAGCAGTAGGATAGTGGACATGAAACATATCATTAAAACCCCCATGTTATGACTGCTCAATAGTTTGTCAAAACACAAAATAAAGTGTGTAATAACGTCTTCTTTAAGCACAAACATAACAAGCAAATCAATCAAATAATGACTGAGAGAATAATATATCACATTCCCTTCCCAACTAGAGGAAGCAAAACCCATCAATCAAATTACATGAACTAAAATAAGATTAGCTATATTAATAAAAGACTCTAATTTCAAATATATGCCTCACAATGTATCCGTATTCCCTGCATACTCATAAATCTTAAACTTTAATACAATACCGAGCTTAAATATAAGCAGTATTTTAATTACACATACATCAGTAACTAGAGGTTTCATTGTCCGGTCTTACTCAAACACTACGCTTCAACTCTAGCAACGTCTCCTAATTCTTTTTAACAAATTCTGGAAACACAAGCCCCCCACAGAGTTCCAAGACAAGATTTGATCAAAACATGACACTTAACACCACTTCTTCCTAAAGACAAACAGGATCATCCCAATTTTTAATAAAGTTAATAAGTAGGGGCCAAAAGGACAAGCTTAAATATTCTTAAACTGATTCACATAGATTCTCAAAGTATTCCCAATAAAATACATGTACCTTCTACCATAAAGTTACTCTCTGTAGTTGAACAAAATAGATATAAGAATGGTGGATTAGATATGTCTATACACATCATCAGCTACTAATGTTTCAAGCCAAAAATGATTGATGAAAAGGGCAGACTGACCTTATAATTTATAATTTATGATCTCTGTTATCATTTTCCTGAATAGGTTTGCAGGACCACCAGACCACCGATGTTGTTGGTAGTGGTAGGCTTTCAATCTACTTGGTAATCCATTCTTTACCTGTTTATAAGAAGATTTCAGCAAATAAGAACGTCCTTCAAATGGCGCAACAACAGTGCTAAATAAGTTTAACTGCGACAGTTGTACATAAAATGCATCAAATGAATGTATATCCTATACGTAAAGTGCACATAAAAACTAGCAAATTCCTTGGAAACGAAGAAAAATTACCTTGAGGGAACCAAGGTACAACAAATTCCGGCCTTTGAGATTAGCTATCTAAGTCCTCAAGCGCATCCGGTCCTTCCACCCTGAGTAGTTAGAGCGAAGTGATTGTCTGACAGGGTTTCAGTTTGGCATCACGATTTAGAATTTAGTTGTTGCATTCGGGTATATGTAGAAATGAATTTGGGTACGAAGGTTAGATAAGCTTAGCTACTATGTGGTAGTTATTAGAATTATGCAGCGAAAGCGTAGCACCTAGATGTTATAAGTAATAAGAAATCCGAGATTAAATTTTGAAGATGAAATTTTTATAAGGTAGGGAGAATATAATATCCAGTACTTTTTTGAGCGGTTTAAAATAATTATCCGTAATATCCCGAACTTTTGAAGTGGGTTAAAATAATCATATGTGCTCTCAAAAATAAACAAGCAATAATTTTGAACAATGCTCGGGTTTTTAGTAGAGTATTGAAGCTTAAAAAGATTATTTGGGGTAAAATTATAATTTTAAAAATTTTAGGGGTCATTATGTAATTTTTAAAAGTTTTGGGGGCATAAATGTAAATTATAATTTTAGTTGAAAAACAATAGAATAAATGCTAGTATATATATTCAGTGGTGTTTACTTAAGTTAAGAATGATTAGAATAATTTTGGGGCTTGAATGCAATTATACAAAGTTTGGGATTATTTTGCGAATATAAAAAACTTTGGGGGCCAAATTACAATTTTTTAAAGTACGAATTATGCGTCAATTTGAGAGAAATGGATCATAATATGAGGACACCTCCTACTTATTTTACCTGATGACCAAGCTCATTATAATATAAGCTAGTGTTTGGGTTTAGGAAATTACATTAAGTAAACAAAGAAAAACTAAATAAAATTAGGAAATAGATAACAAAAGAGCAACAGTAACAGAGAAGAAAAAAATGAGGGAAACAGGGCACGTAGAGGAAGAAAAACAGGGGGAGGTGCAGATTCTTTGGTCTTAGCTTTTGTGGTCCTTAGTGGTGGCAAGGAGGGGGGAGGGGGGGGGGGGGTTTGGGTTGGATTGGATTGGGTCAAAAAATTACGGATAAAAATGGGTTGAGTCAAAAGCGGGTCCAACCCAGAGCTGACCCAAGCAGACTTGGGTTGGCACGGGTTGGGTAAAAAACGGGTTAGGCGACCCGATCCGACCCATTAAAACTTTTAGCCCCCCACCCCCTCCTCTTTCTTTTACGAGGCATTTACCATAATCACGAGTATATACTTCTCATACTCATCATATTAAAATTTATAAAAGCAAATACATATTGCAAACTAAATCGATTACTTTTGAAACAAACACAAGGTCAAAACTAAAAAGAGTTTTAAAGATCAACATTCTTATCTTTTAAAGATTATAAAATCAGAAAAATTAGCACTACATTGAAAGCATTTTGAAGCGACAGTATTTAAATAGAATGCATCATAGATTGCTATGTCCAGTTAAGGCTCACAATATCTCACGTCCTCAGTTACAATAGCTGCTATCATCTAGCAACCAAGAATAGCACCATAAGCCACATGCTCAATAATTAGAGATACAAAATCTGAAAATTGGACATGAAAAATTATTTCTTCAATACATTAAGCAGTAATATTGCAATTTCAAACATCACGTTCTCATCCCCTCAAACATCACTTTGGCTTCAGCAAGCTGATCATGCTTGCAAAGGCCATCTGTGACAGAACCTAAGCAACTGCATTTGGTAAAATCCCATTTCCAAGCATATCCTCAAAGAGGCAGATGCTTCCTCAAGTCTTCTGTTCTTACAATACCTGCTGAGTTCATACTCATTTGCATAAGAAATTGCCAAAAACAGATAATTATAACGAAACAAGTGCTAAGCATAAGAAAGAATCAAATCCATTCACTCAAACCGAACCAAAATAGTATAAAAAACAGAGCATAATAAGATCAATAAGTATAGAGAAACAATACCTGATCTGAGACAAGACAGAGACTAAGGTTTAAGAGCGAGAGAAATTGAAATGGAGACTGCCGACAGTGGAGAGAGGAACTGCAGGCGATGAGGAGAGAGACTGCTGACAGTGGGGAAGCTGTTAAGGCTCTGCCGGAGGTATTGGTGGTTGTCACGGTCGAGGGCGCCGCTTGGATAGAAAGCCAACGGGGGTGCCGGCGACGAAGAGGTAAACCGCCGGCAAAGGAGAGAGGGACTACCGGCGGTGGGAAAGCTGCTCACGTGATGGCAAGTGGCTCTGCCGGCGATAGGTGGTGGTTGTCACGCTGCTTGGATAGAAAATCAACGGGCGTGAAGTGGTTTGATTTAGAGATCTTTTGCTTTGTTTATATAGCGACCCGTTTGGACCCGTGGGTCGATTGACCCAACCCACTCTGACCCTTGTTTATGTGAGCAATCCAAGTGTAACTCGCGGGTCGAGTTACCTATCCCACGGGTTTACTGGGGTTGACCCATAGGGTCAAAAAACCAATGGGTTGGGTTGGGTTGGATTGGATTGGATTATGTGTGTTGGGTCATATTTTGCCAGCCCTAGTGGTCCCTCCAGATTTTTTCTATACAATTGCGGTGCTGTTTGTGGTACCTGATTAGCCACCATTCCACACATGAAAGTCAAGTGAACATCCTAAACAAGCTGATCAGCATTAGCCCCAGCGATGGGTGACGGCGGCATAGCTTCCGACTCGTCTTCCCTTGGGAGTCGTCGTACGGCTGTACATCGCATAGCAAACAAAGTGTTTTGGGTGATCTCTCAAATAAAGGTTGAAAAAGTTTAGTGCAAATGTCTTGGTAATTACATGTTGTCCCTTTATTGAGGATATTGAGCTCTTTCTGAAGCCTCATGCTTTTAAGATGCCTCCTGACTCTGAAGCACGGACACCCCTCCTAGTGGAGGGGTTTGGTGTCCTAAACGAACGGACACCCCGACACCCTCCGGACACCGCCCGACACGTGTTCGACACCGCCAATCGGTGTCTGAATTTTTTTTTTTAATTTTCTGACACCGTGTCGGACACTTCATCAAGGAGTGTCGGACACGGTGATGTGCAGTGTCCGACCGTTTGGGGCTACTTTGGAATTTTTGGAACTAATTTCAGGGGTCAATCTGTATTAAATGTAAGAAGTGGGGGGTTTTTTTTTAAGAGAAACAGATTGCGCCCTAATCCCTAAATCCCTAATCTGAAGAAACAAATATCTGCGAATCTCACCTTACGACCGTCAGCTTGGAAGCACCTCATGGAAGCCATTATCGACTTGTAGCTGTCGTCGGAGCTGTTCGTGACCTTTCCGAAGCCGACGCCGACGATTCCAGTCGCCGTCGCGAAAACTGAAGCAGCTGCTGCGACTCGCCGTCGCTATCGACAGAGGTCACTGCATCGTCACCGGAGGTCCTCGCCGTCGTCGCTGACTCACAGGTACCTTCTCTTTAATCTTCGAAGTCGTCTGTGACTGGCGACTGCCGTGCCTCTCTCTCTCTTTTTATTTCTCCCTCCGTGTTGAGTGTTGAGTCAACACTCAAGACTCGTTTACACTTTGCATGTATACTGCGCATCTTTCTCAAGTCTCAACCCATTACATATTTTGTAGTTAATTTCCAGATGTTGGAAGTTAGTCCTATAGTCAACTTAATTAATTTCAGTAGTTATTTTGTTAACTTATTTTGTCAACTTAATTTCAGTAGTTATTTTGTCAACTTAATTTCAGAATGCAATGTGTTAGTGTATATTTATTATTAGTTTATTACTTAATTTCATAAATGGATGAATCTATTAGTGCTGTAAGTGGATCAACAGCAACTATAAACGACCATTTAAAACCGTTGTGGAAATTCGTAGTAAGGACGGGAAAGACCGTACAAGGGGGAGGAAACTTGAGCACGATCGATGTAGATTGAACATTTGATCGACTTATTACTTATTTCAGTTATTTCCTTTGTTTCCTATTCGTATGACTTTGTAAGACTTAATTTCTTATGTTATGTGCCATGTACATTGTATTATGTTGGATTCAACGTTTAAGTGTGATTTGTATTTGAATTCCTTGTTTTGGTAGTTTTTCATTATTATTTGTTATTTTAGATTCTGGAATGTATTTGATATTTATTATATATATATATATATATATATATATATATATATATAATAAAAATATTAAAAAAAATAGCGGTGTCCTACGGTGTACAAAATCCAATTTTTTGAAAATTGCGGTGTCCAGTGCCCCGTCGGTGTCGGTGTCCGACACCGTGTCCGTGTGGGCTACCTAGCCTCCTGATGATGATGAGCTTTATGATTACACTAATGATCTGGAAAAACATCTTGTGTGCTTTTCATCGTGCATGAATTTACACCTCGTGCTGGATCAAATCGTTTGTATTTGTCTTTCTTATCACTTTGAAAGAGAGTTGCCCATTCATGGTTGGTTCTAGCGCATCCCTTCAAAGCCTATCTATCAATAGACGAAGTTCGTCGAGTCATTCCTAGCCAACTTTCTCACCAATCATGTGCAGCGCAAAATTTCTCTGCACTTATTTCGATTGTTCAAGGACCCAATGAATCTATTATTAGTACTATGCACGTTTCAACTCCGAGGAGCTATTGGTCAATAACTTGCATCATGGCGTCACTTTAACCGTGGTGGCCAAAGGAGTACAAGTTAGCGCTTCATTTCGGTTTTCAGTCAGTGAGAGACCAGCAAAATCATCTCAAGGTGGAAGAAGCGGTAGATCTCCTTAGTGAAGAATTGTACGTGGGGTAGAAGTAATGAAATCGTTATAAGGCCAAGTCCATGAATAACCACGATGACGATGGGCGTGAGCCACAGAAGCCCGACAAGTTCAAAGTTGTTAACAATTTGAAATGCTTACTCCCTTGAAAGGCATAATCCAAAGACCCTATAAAGACCCCACGCTGAGAACGTTATCCGAAGCTTTTCTGCTACTTCCGCAAGGTTCAGGGGCATTTCACAGAGGATAGCAACCAGCTTAAGATGGAGATTAAAAATTCGACAACGCAAGGATACCTCAAGAATATTGTTTAAGGGATAGGGCTTAAGATGGAGATTCAACGTGATGACACGTGTCCTTTGGGGGGGGGGGGGGGATACGGAGAGCTCAACAGATATCCTCTTTCACGATGCCTTTTTCTCAGATACATATTGCTCCCTAGTGGATTAAAGCAGATAGTCACCCCTCTTTTTGGCTTTACGTGGGCGACGTTACTTCCATCATCACCGGAGACCCACCAGGCCACCAGCCAAGCAACTCAAATAGAGGACATCTTAATTCTAATAGTCAGCTCTTCATACAATGCAATTCTGGGAAGAATAGACCTCAACAAACTCCAGGCTGTTGCATCAACTCACCGTTAATGATAAACTCCCAACCCTGCCAAGGTTGGCATAATGCATAGAGATTAGTCATTTGCCCATAATTGTTACTTGGCTCTTGTAAGAGCGTTGAGATGAAACAAAAGTCAAACATCCTGGATAGGCCAAGGAATTTGATCGTTAGCCCCTCATTGAGGGTAATCACTGGAGCATCACTGGAGGAGGCACCTCTCTGTGAGCAGCTCATTATATTCATGTGTAGCAACGAAGACGCATTTGCATAAAGTGGCGCTAAAATGCCAAGAATCTGTCAATATATGACACACCGTACTTTTTAGAAACTGTCCGAAATGATTATCTGTTGGTCGGAAAAATAAAAGGGCCACGAAGTGCCACCGCTAAATATGAGATTTCTTTGATGCCAAGTTTGTGTTTCTAGTAAAGCTGTCCGAAGGGCAAGGGTCGAAGGAAAAGTTCTCCACCAAATGTAGTGGTCTTGTATATATTTTGTTCTTTATGATTGACCAATCGATTCTTTGTTTACAGAGCACCAAAATTTGGCAGTATGGAAAGCCACGTAGAGCAAGAGGACATTGACCTTGAACCCCAAAATTGTGGAGCTCATGCAGACTTTTGAACAACTCAAAGCCACTTGGCGTCTCCCTGCACCTCCGGCCCCAACGCGTCCTCTACCTTGTTCTGAAAGTCTAAAAACCTTGTTGGCAGGTTCTTTGATTTTTTATTGTACTCGCAAGTTCAAGTATCAACTAATCACTTTCCCCAGTTGCTTTAATTAGGGTCAATTGTATTCGGCGCTCTCAAATTTTCACGCGGTAGTTCTCTACACTATAGAATTATTTTTAACTATCTGACACCTTAAACTTTCATAAGTATGACGTCCAACACCCCTCGTATATTTTTCGCCAACACCACCACCAATATGCAGCCCACTCCCACCTCCATGCCTAATCATCAAACCCGCCGCCACCTCCTTTCTCAACTGTCTTCGCCACCTTTTAGTAGAATTCCTTCGCCACCTTAGCCACCATTACAGAAACCCATCACACCATCAGTTTTTGCTCTAGATCCCATTATAGCAATCAATTTTTGCTCTAGATCTCACCACAACCATCAATTTTTACCAAACATGAAGCCTAGAACCCTTCTTCCTCCATTTGATCACAATAAATCCTAAATCCCCAATTTTTGACCTAATATTCTAAAAATACCCTCCTGAGTTCAGCCATTTGCATGAAATTAGGTAGGAATATGGTCGGAGGGTGATCAGTGCCACACTTATGAAAGTTTGGATGACAGATAGCTAAAAATAATTTTGTGGTGCAGAGAGCTACTACGAGCAAACTTAAGGGCGCTCAGTGCAATTGACCCCTCTAATTAACAATAGCATATATCAATCCGTTTATAGAAGCAAGGGGCTGTGTATTTGCTTTGTATTCAATTTAAGAATCTTTTAGAAGGGAATGCCAAGCTGCTTCCACCTTTGAGGAGTCTCTCTCTCTCTCTCTCTGTCTCTCTCTAGCAAACATGGAATTGCTGAAAAATAACTTCCTAAAACTTCTTTCTTATAAAGTCAGCCATAACTCACATCCTTCAGCCTTCTCTCTCTCCAACCTAAGAAACTTCTTATATTTCTCCGATCTCTTGCCTCTTGCGCGCGCCTTCTCTAAATGAAGAAGGTGCAACAACCACAAACATCACCTGCCAAGCTATTCCCTTTCCAAATGTATTTTCCTATCCTTGTTAACTATTTCCTCATATTTGGCTCTGGTTTGGTCATTGGAATGACATTAAGTTTCTATCTAAAAGAAACACCTCTCAATTTTCGGCTGCAACAAATCATCCTCCATGCACCTCCACCACCACCACCACCACCACCGCAATCGTCACCACCTCCTCCAAACCCTCTCCCAACACAATCAATCTCAGCATTCCATTACGGCATTTTGAAGAAAGAATCCAGCAGAATCGGGTTAAAAGAATATCTGAAGCCGCCTAACGCCATGCATGACATGAAAGATGAAGAATTGCTGTGGAGGGCTTCAATGGTGCCTCGGATACGCGACCACCCATTTAACTATGTTCCAAAGGTTGCTTTCATGTTCTTGACAAAGGGAGATTTGCCATTGGCTCCTTTATGGGAGAAATTCTTTAGAGGGCATGAAGGGCTCTACTCCATTTATGTGCACTGCCAATCGTCCTTCAATGGAACGTTTCCTGGAGAATCGGTTTTCCGCGGAAGAAGAATTCCAAGTAAGGTGTGTTTTAACATTAAGCTTTCCATGCCCATTGCTTGATTCTTTACAACTTTCGGTGCACAATTCAATGTTTTTGTCAATAAATTGAGATCTACGTAGCTTCAATTTAGCAATAATTTTAATACGTGTAGTTACATGTCAAAATTGATTTTAATAGACCCTTTAATATACTTGATGGTTACATCAAACATTGAGACGATCTTTTGACAAATAACTTAATTCAAATTCAAAGCAATCATATGGCTCCATAGTATTCATTACGTAGAACACGTTATCAACTACTACTATTTAATGGTTCATAACAGTTACTTTGACCGTTTGATCGAATACATTTTGCCTGTTTCCATTATATGGAGTATTTTTTTGTGCATTTTTCATAAAATTAATCTAGATAACATCTTTTGAATATTAATTTCAGAATCACAAAGAGCATGATAAAAGTTTTTATAGCTTTTGCTTAAGGTGATATTAGATTAGATTCGCAGAGCTACAGCCCCACAAAATATTTGATATGAAACTAACATAGAAAGTTCCTGAGCAAAAATTTACCACTGATGATATACCGTCACCCAGAAGAGGATTGGAACGTACCTAATTGGTCAACAATCGACCACCTTGATTCTGAGAGAATAATTATTTTAGTAAAAATGTTCCAAAAACAGGGTTTAATGAGCATTAAAATTGGCATTGAACATCTTCTTATTAAATAAATTTTAAGCTACCATTAGTTTGGACCAGATTAATTTCTCAATCCCTGTCAACGTCGCCAAGAACGACTGCATCAGCCTAATTTATGTGTTTGCCACTCGTTGGTTAGTTCTTGTTTACTCGGAACTCTGCGCATTTTATCTTCTCCAGGATTAACTATTAATTACTTGAGCACCCACTTTTGGATGGTTTATTCCATCTAAACCTGTCTCGATAAAACTATTACTTCTTAGGTGTATGTATCTTGTCTGGTATTGTTTTACGTCATCACATTATATTATGATTCATGATCCCTATTAATTCAGATCCCCATTAATCAAAAGTAAAAATGAGCTGACTAAATCTTTTAACAGTGAAAGGGAGAGATAACGACATTAATCTCCCTCGCATTCCGGTCCAATTACACTTAGCTCCCTTCTCGATTGTGATACTACATTGGCCTTGTTCCGGGTTTGCTTGTTGGTTTGGAAACACCCCCAAGTCTCCACATGATGTTGTACCCCCGAGTCTCTAAAAGATGCTGTACCCGAGATAATGTGAGGATTGCTGAAGTTTCAGAAATAACAAAACTAACATAAAACAACTCCATAATGAAATGAACGCAATCTGACCTTATAGATAAAGATCCACAGCTCGAAGTGTGAGTTCAAACCCTAATTTCTGATATCCTAATTCCAAGTCAATTTACCTACACCTATACCCTTCTTTGAATGGTAATTGTTTGAATAACTTATTTGCATGAATTGATAACCAATCTCCATAATTGAAGTATTTACAGTTTACTTTGTCGCTGCAAATTACAACACTTCCACTTAGAGTTAAGTGCCAATAAAAGCTTTTGGCACGGACTAGTCTAAAACATCCCCCTTATTTTTTAATGCCTAAAATAGATAATATATTAGTGTTATACTTCAGTGGAACTCTTGCAGTGGTTAGATGAGGAGATAGATAACTCTAGCGGTAGATATAGATCCGTTCCTCTCTCTCTCTCTCTCTCTCTCTCTCTCTATATATATATATATATATATATATTGTCAGCATTGATTTGGCCATCCATTTCAAGATTTTTTTAAGCCAAAATTTCTTTGTGCACTGCAAAATGCAGCCTAAGATGTTTGTTCGAAAAATGTCCCTGTGGCCCAATCAGTCGGTACTTTCTCTCTCTCACTCTCTCTGCTAAGCAGATTTACCGAGAACTTCATCAGAATCACCTACCCACAAAACCAGCAGCCGGATGGCCATGGCAGTGCATCAAGCCATCAATCCTGTCATAATCAGAATTGCATAGGGGCAGAGGTCACAGGTGGAGGGGTGACGAGATGCGTAGTTTGAGGAGCAGCAGAAGGAGGTTAAAGGACGGCGGGGAACGGCTGTGTTTATACGGTAGAGGGTTATGGACCGGTGGGCTGGCTCATGGAATGGTTGGGCTTAGATTTTGGTGGTGATCGCTATGGGACGTGGGTGGTGGTTGACGTAGGGTGAGACAACCGTGGGAAATATGGAGGGTGCTGTCATGATGACTTGTGGTTATGCTTGCGGTGGTGGAACGTGAAGGTTGCCTATTTAGGGTGGTAGAAACTGTGGTGGGGTTGTACCGGCTATTGCTGGTGGTTGACAATGGTGATTAGTGGTGGTTAATGATGGTGATGGGCGGTGGTCGACAATGGTGATGGGTGGTGGTGAGAGACTGCTTGGGGCTGGTGAACGTGTCGACGGCCTGTTGGGGGTGGCAGAAGACGACTGTGGGGCTTTCTAGTGGTGGTTAACGATAGTGGTTGATGGCGACAGGTGGTGGCAAGATGCTGTGGTGAGGGTGGCGGAACATGGCTGTGGCGTGGGTGGAAGACGATGATGGGACTGCCACACGTTTTGGTAGTTGATGACACTGGTGATCTGGTGAAAGAACTGCTGAGGCTGATGGAACATGGCAATCTGTAATCCCGTGTGACTGTGTTTTATTTATGGTTTCACACATCCCCATCATTCAATCCATAATAGGGCGACCGGTCATTATGATTTTTAATATGTTACTAATACAAGGGTATAAAGGTAATTCTTGTCTTGTCTGTTATAGTTTAGACCGACAAAAAAAAAAAGGCAAAAAATCTACATCTGGAACATCCACATACTATATGCAGTCCAGATCAATCTAATTTTGTTGCATCTTTTAAGTCTGTTCGTCCTATAATACACACACACATTGCTTTACTGGATCAATTTTCTATCGGACATTTATTTTGAATTCGATAATTTGGCAAAAAATTTATCTTTGTGAGTGTGTTTGTGTGTGCGTGTTCATGTTTTTAACATAACGCCATAACATGTTTTATTATACTTGATTTTGTCTCTCTTTTAGGAGATTAATGGAAGATGTAGCTTCTACGATCTTATTTAGGAAATGGTCATTTTTCAATGATTGACCTAATATGAAATAAGCGGGAAGTAATATTAGGAGCGGTATACACACACACACACACACACGTAATATTAGGAGCGGTATACACACACACACACACACACACACACATATATATATATATATATATATATATATATATATTTCATGATTTTAAATCTGTTAAAGTTCTTAAATAACTGTCTAGAGTAATGTTGTAATCTATCAAGTGGATTAGTTCCTAAGGGAACGTTATTATGGGGCCTTTGATTGCATTCATCATACTAAATTTTTTTGCCAAACACTATCCTTTAAGAAAAGCGAAGGACCTTTTTGGGAGCATGAATGACCTATCAGCAAATTTGTTTCCTTTTATCGTTGTAAAACGTTGAACAAAGAATAGATTCCATACCGAATTCTACTCAATTTTCCATTCCTCTCTTTTCACCTACATGTCCTTCCTTCCAAATTCCTTTCTTCTAGTTCTTTCACTCCTTGCATGTGGAAAGATATTGAAAAAAGTCGATAGGCATCTAGACATATGACAAAGAAAAGAACATGCAGAAAGTTTTCATGACTGGAAGAAGATCCCATTGGGAGAATAATATGGTCCAACAAAAGTTAATAACTTACTACAAGGTGGTCTCGTCAACTTGTATTTTGATACAGGGCTGAACCTACTCATTTTGTCTAGCCAATAAATATACTTTGTACATGGTTCAGAGGAAAAAGAACTGGCCAGTGGAATATACGTGACATGTAAATTTTATCATTTCCCGAGATTTTGTGACTTGAAAGTATTTCAGTCTATGGGCATACCCAGTGTTATTAAAAGCGCGCCTAGGCGCAAGGCGCACCCAGGCTCACATATTGTGCCTCGCCTAGGCCCAGGCGCAGCGCGTTCAATAAGGCGCGCGCCTCGTGCGCTCAGGCACCAAGGCGCAAGGCGCGGAGCGGCGGTGAAGGCGCTCACTAAGGCGCACGAAGTCTGGCCGTTGGATCTGCCTGTGTGGTTTTAGGTGAACCGTTGGATCTTCATCTGCCTGTGTGGTTCTATGTCCAAAATCCCTAAATCAAAATCCCAGCTCCTGAATCTAAATCAGTATCACAAAGTCACGACTCTCAACCCTCACCTGATCTCTTCCCTTGCTCCGGCCACCATCGCCCTTCTCGCCGCTGGCCGCCACCATCGCCTCTCTCGCGCTGGCCGTCTATTGCTCCGTTCGCCGTCACCGTCGCGACCTCGCTGCTGATCTTATCTGCTGCTGCTCCTTGGCTGTTCGAATTGAAGCTACTTCACTCCACGGTCCACAGTCTAGCTCTCTCTCTCTCTCTCTCTCTCTCTCTCTCTCTCTCTCTAATTTGATGATTTTCCCACCCTTGACTGTGACAGTCCACCCGCCTGTAAACTCCAAATTTTTATGTACATTAACTTTAAATGTTATGCCTTGTTATATTTTTTCTTCTAATATTGTTCTTGCAATTTCACATGACATATGGTGGTGTTATGTTCACTTAGTGATTTGTTATTTTTCAGTTGATTTAAAATGTTTCTAATGTTGGAAGCTTGTTAAATATACTGTTATGGAATTTGAAACTTTTTCCTAGTGTTTGAAAGTTTCTTAAATGTCATTTATATTTTTTTAACGTAATTTTATTGTTTTAATGCACTATTATTTATTTATTTATATTTGTATTAATTTTGCGCCTTACTTTGAAAAGGCGAACGCCTGCGCCTTGCGCCTTGCGCCTTGCGCCTAGGCTCCAGGAACCTTTTGTCCTTAGGTACGCCTGCGCCTTTAATAACACTGGGCATACCTCGCTTGCATTTAAATTTGTCATTGTACGTGTTTGCTATAGCTTATAATGTGTTATCAGGGAGTGTAAATTAAATTATTCGGCATTGTATAAGTTTTGGAGAATCAATGACCCAACAAGCATTTAGGATTCATTATGTTGCACTTAAAGTTTATAGCTTGGAGTGAACTTATGTTCAATGTTGAAGTATTAATCTTTACTCTGGGTATAAGCCATCAGTTGCTAAGGTGTCTTTTGTTTAATAAGCTTGTACTATAACTAACCATCTTATATATCAATGATATGCAGGAAGTAGAATGGGGAAAGTTCAGCATGGTTGAAGCTGAACGGCGCCTACTAGCTAATGCTTTACTCGATTTTTCTAACCAACGCTTTGTTCTCCTCTCAGAATCCTGCATTCCCCTATTCAACTTCTCCACCATCTACTCTTATCTCATCAACTCGACAGAAACGTTTGTGGAATCCTATGACCTATGGGGTCCAGTGGGGCGCGGACGATACAACTATCGGATGAAGCCACTAATCTCGCTAGAGCAATGGCGAAAGGGCTCACAGTGGTTCGAGGGTGACCGTCACCTCGCCCTAGAGGTTGTATCTGATCGCAGATATTTTCCGTTGTTTAAAAAATATTGCAAGCCTGCCTGTTATTCGGATGAGCACTACTTACCTACATTTGTGAGTTTGAGGTCTTGGATGAAGAATTCCAATAGGACCTTGACTTGGGTTGATTGGTCAAAAGGTGGACCGCATCCTGCCAAGTTTTCTAGAACACATGTGACTCTGGAGTTATTGCAAGAAATGAGGTATGGTCACCGGTGTTCATATAATGGACAGAGCACAAACATCTGCTTCTTGTTTGCTAGGAAGTTTTCAGAAAGTGCTTTGAGTAGGCTACTGAGGGTTGCTCCAAAAATTATGAAGTTCAAATGATTTTTGCACAGACATTTTCTTGTCTTCCTTTTGTTTTATTCTTCATTTTATTTATCATTGATTTACAAGTCAAGTAATTTTTACGGCAGATGCATAGGCGGATGATTTTATTTTAAAAGTTCTTCTATGGGCTTAGCATAACTCAAATTAGATATGCGAGGAAAACCGAATTGGTAGATGCTTAATGGATGGGAGAGTAGATGCGGAGCTCTACCTCGTGCATGTGATAAGATTTGACCCTTGAGTACGGTGCACTTTTATGCATGTAATTATGTTAGATATTGGATGGGCTTAGTTATGCGTGAAGGCCTAATTTAGTTGAATCCTCTACGTGATTTGCCTTTAAAGCTATGGATAGCAGGGGTTGGTCCGTACTCTTGCTAATGAGTTGCAGTATCTCATCAAACTTATGCATATTGTGGAAGAAGAGAGTAGAAGACCTTTCCCAAAGTTTCCTGTTCTCTTTCTCTCTGCTGTTCTCTTCGTATTTAATAATATTAACTTGATATGTGATGTTAGAACTTATTTTTCTGAGTTGTAGGCTGTGTATTCCATTGCTTTACTATTTACCAATCAATATATGTGGGTTCTTGGATTGCTCGCAAATTTCAGGTTGTCTACTCGTGAGTTCCTAGCAATAAGTTTGATAGTAAATAAGTAAAACCCCATATAGTTATACTACTTGAACATCTTTGCCGCATACGTCGTAGTTTGCAGAATTAAAATCCCGAAACAATTTATGGTCTTATGGGATTAAGAAACCTTTACTACAAGTTATTTCAGAAAGTGTTCAATAGGTAGAGATCATGCTAGGTCTTGTTGTGGTAGGGGAGGAAGTAGTAGATGGCACAGTTAGGCATGTGCGCGCCTACTGTTCTTGAAAAAAACAGCACTAAGCAAATTTGGACGTTTGGACGAAATTTCTCCTCAAGGTTCTGCGCAATGTATGAGGTGTCCTTCTAGTCATTTTGCAACTAAGTAGCTTATGGAAGAATAGAAGATAATCAAAAAGAAGGAAAAAAAATATGACAAAAAGCAGTGGACATAACCCTCTAGCACTAAAAAGCTCGTTCTCCTCTCCTTTCTCTAGCTCGATCCTTGATGTTGGACAGACCAACCATTCCATTTTCTTCTTGCTGAACTTTGAACATGAGTATGTGGCTTCTTTAGTTCTACGTTGCTCAAATGCTTCGGTTGCTAAAGTGAACTCTAATAGTTGAACACCCAAATAGGCTAGATAGGATCCTTCACTTCTTGCTTCTTTCAACAACTTTAATTATTTGACCTCTTATTGATTAATTTAATGCCAAGGCATAGGCTTTGCAGCACACATGGAGGTGCCACAAGGAGTATACTCCAAGTTAGATGTTGTAGGATAGTGTTGGAAAGAGCAAGGATATAACCAAGGACAGAGATCAAGTTGACATAGACAGAGCTTGAGGAGTGTCGGTGAAGGCGTGGAGTGAGTACATAAGTCATTTGCCAGTCCAACACTGAAGTCCATGTGTCTAGGTCCAAAGTCTAACTCTAGAGTTAAGGTCCAATGCTTAGCTTCTTTCTCTCTACATAGTTATTAATTGTGCAAGTTCTAGAGTGATAAAGTTGAGAGTGCACATACGAGTTTGATTGTTCAAATCATATGAATTCGTCCAAAATTATATGCCTTCTCATCAAGTTGACACATGACCCTCCCCAGAGATGCCACCTTATCGACAGTGCACAGTATGCTAGTGTTTTGCCTGACCGTTAGATTGCCACACTACCTTGGCCGACACCCCCCACACACCTTTTCTTTATCTGTCTAGGAAGATTGATCCAAAAAACCTTGGTGTGGCCAAATACAACCCTCGATCTAATCACCAGTCCAATACCCTTGCTATATCCCACGGAGGCATAGAGTGACACCATGAACTTTATAGTGGTGGGAAGAACCCATGCCTGAATGTCGGGTGAACAAGGCTCATTGCCTTCCGAGGACATGCTCCCGCCTTGGAGTGATCCGAGGGTCATGATCCTTAGGGGTGCTGATGAAGAGTCCCCAGCGCTGGAGCACTTAGACCGTCACGTAATCACTGCCCTATAGTTAATGTCCCTGAGGACTTGCCTATCCCACGATAAATCCTTGGAACGGAGCACTTAGAGCATGTTAAGGTAGTGTCGGAAGAAGTAGCCTATCCCTCAGGCTGAGATAGTGTATCGGATGAGTCACTTACCTGACAAAAGACGAGTCCTCGTGTCGGAGCACTCAAAGCTCCCTATAGAGATAATGCCTCGAAGGAGTTTTCTATCTCACAATGAGTCCTTATTTAGGACCACTAAGAACGCGTTGAGTTCTTTTTTTTTCTAAGCAAATTGCATTAATTAAAATTACCCATTACATCATAAAGGCAATACCCAAATGGGTATTCCTGAAAAAAAAACCAGAGACATCGCATCCAAACGGATGGTCCCGGAAATGGCCAACATGGTCTTGGAGGAACACACAGTAAAGATAAGGGCTACCTGCATTTGAGGATACCAAATTAAGGGGTAGCCAGATCGGGAAGATGCAAAAAATTACATCAGATCCCTTATTCCTACTGAAACAGAGGTGGGAGCTTGGGGCCGCACAAAGTGACACTTTACATTACTGCCACGGTCAACATCGGAGCTATAGATGATGGAGGGGAGGGGGGGGGGGTCCTCCCAAGGCCGGATCGGAACGATCCACAGCTCGAAGGGAATTCCCTGTAGAAGTCTCCTACATGACAGGGTCAGGTAGCTAGTGCCCTTAATGAGTCACCTATGTGACGAAATGACATTGGTTTGAGGGGGTGTCCCGGTGAAAATGGATTGTTAGTAAAAGTCCAAAAACTAGAAAACCACCCTTTGTCTAGTAGAAACCACCCTGTTGTCATTGGTTTGAGGGAGTGAACTCTGTTGTCATTGCTTTGTCATCTTTACTACAAAACCACCCTTTGTCTAGTAGAAAAATCCCAAACCACATACGGTATATTTTAACCTTGTTGTCTTCCCTTTTAAAAAAAATAGAAAATCCTCTATACCTTTGATTGCTCACATCCCATTTATGTTCCAACAGGAAAAACACTACATCAAATATAGGTGACCAACGATCCATAGCTATCGAATCCATTTAATTGACTACTAAACGTGAAATGCCAATAACTTAGAGTCAAACAGAAGAGAATAATTATAATTTTGTTAGCACAGATTCTTATACAAATACTTTTAATAAAATCATAAAACCCAAAAATGAAGTAAATATGGACAATTACTTCATAGTAGTAATTTATAGAAAAGTTGCAACTTAACATAATGCAACTTATAGAAAAGTAGCAATGATGTAACACGTATAAATGTGTGCTCCAGGGAAATGTCGCGATCTAAGGGAGGAATAATCATGTTTAACTATAATTTCCCTCCCTCTAATACTGCGCACGGAAAGGTCGTGACACATGATGATGGTATCTCCGTTAGCTATTAGCTAAAGTATCTTTTGACCCATTTGCCTAGTCATTGCTTTGACAAATCTGATAAAACATGCTGTTTCCAAGAATTAACACCATAAGTAAAACATATATACCAGATCGTGAAGCAGCTAAGACGACAATCGAATCATAAGTCTCTAAACTTCTTCAGTATTTTGCAGATTTTAAATGAAAGCGGAATATTATCTGTGTTGGTGCGAACCATAAAGCATGAAAGTGCATTTTCACAGGCCTTCAAAATCAAAAGACAAGTGTGGCAAACTGCCTCCTAAGAATTCCTTGGCTCGAGAAGGCCTAAAATATCAAGTTGCCATCTTGTTTTATTATTAGCAAAGGGAAAATAGGAAAAAAAAAAAAAGAAGGCCTAAATGAGTCTAAATTGCCTAAATAGTCATCTAACCAAAAGAAACCAGAAATGATGGGTCTCAGGACTAAATCATACAACGAAAATATGTATTAGACAGCATTTGTACCCTAACAGTCTCTACTATATTTTTATGATTTTTAGTTTTTATATCCCAAAGATGACAAACAGTGAAATGTGCACAAAAAGAGTCCTAAACTAATCTACAGGATGGTTTGATCCCAACATTGGGGGTCAAGTGGCTTACGTAGCCATTAGTCTAACCAGAATCACAACCACGTAGTTCTGACCAACCTTAATTACCTCAAGATGTAACTGGGCCCAACTTATTTTACTTGAGCAGGCTTAGAATTCTAATTGAGTGACTTTCTGGCTGTCTAAGAACTCTAACTAAAATAGAGTTCTTACTCAAATAGGACATTAATACTATTAAACTTTATTCGTATAAGGTTCTAATTTTTACTTTTCAAAAAAGAATAATACCTCGAGACTTGGCTCTCCTAGACTGCTTGATAGGATACATGGATGAATCCATGATACGTTGAAGCCGGCTAAGGGATTAGAGAGTGGAACTGGACTAAAAATGGGTAAGAACTTAAGGCCCCGTACGCTTACCATATTTGTTTTCTGTTTTCATTTTCTGTTTTCATTTTCACGATTTTCATATTCAGTTTGAAAACATGTTCCTGTACTTTTATTATTTTCACAAAAAAAAATTTAGCTATTTTTTCTTATATTGGGTTAAGTTTGAGTGAAAAACAGCGGGTGTTTTCAGTTTTTTGTTACTATTTGAGTAATTTTATCCAAAACGAAAACAGAAAATGGTAAAAGTACGTAAAAAAAGAATCTTTTTCATCATCATTGCTAAAAACAGAAAACGAATATGGTAAACGTACAAGGCCTAAGTTTTCTCTCTTTGTGCTATTTTGGCAGGGATTTCTTTCTAAGAGGAAGGTCCATTGCCAAATTGATCTCCGAACGCATAAACTGTGTTGCGTAAAAGAAGGTTCGCTTCTTTTTTTTCTTTTTTTTTTGTTGTTTTTTTATATTGGGTAGCGCAAAAAAATTGACAGCGTGAATTTTGAAGAAAGCGGAAAGGAAATTGTAGGGTGAATGGCATGAAGGTGTACCATCGTGTAGTGCAAAAAGGAGAATTGTAGCGCTAAAATAGAGATTGAGTCGCAAAAGTGGGAATGCGTGCAAATTTTGTATAAGAAATATTAAGATTGAAAGATTTTGTGATAATGTCCAATCAAAAGTAGCGCGCAAAAATAAAGTTAGCGCTAAAATAGGATTATCTGTTTGAAAATAGTGTTGTTGGAGTTTGGGGGGAAAGCTTGTTTTTTGAAATTCAAATGAGTGGCGGCCAGGATTACATCTTGGCCCACTCATATATAAAAAGAGAGGGAGGGGGAGTCTTCCACAAGTCTCATTCAAACCTAGAAAAAGAGAGATAGAGAAGAGAGAAGAAAGAGGAGAGAAGATGGCAAGGGAAAAAAGAAGGGTCGAGGGTCGGCGAGGAGAAGGTGATGGCGGGAATGGGCGGTCAGCCATACCAAGGAGGTTGGCGACCGCATTGGGGGAGGGGAAGGAAGAGGGAGGAAAGGGGAGGGGGTCAGCCACCCATGATGGCTCAGCGGGGGTCGGCGTTGGCTGGGGGAAGGGGAAAGAGACAGAAGGGGAAAGGAGAGGGAGGGAGAGAGAAAGAGAAAGAAAGGGGAGGGGTCAGCCACCAATGGGGGGTCGGCAGGCGCAGGTGGTAGCGGGGGAAGGGGAAAGGGTGGGGAAGGGGAGAGGAGAGGAGGGAAAAGGAGAAGGAAGAAAAAAGGACAGGGGGTCGGCCAGCGTGGGTAGGTCGGCCGGGGAAGGGAGGTCGGCTAGGGCAGTTCGTGGCCTTGGCAGAGGTGTGTAATACCCCGATATTTTTAACGGTTTGATTAAAATTTTAGCAACGAATTGGTAAGCACTATTCTTTGTGATCTTTAGTGACAAAATTTTATGAAACCATAGGTTATAACATATTTATAGTAGTTATAAGTGATATGCATTGATGTCTTTTGCGACGATTACCATTGATGATAATTCTAGAAAAAAACTTTAGCAACATTTTTATAATATATAGTTAACGTCGATATTTTAGCGGTAACTTTTAGCGACCTTTTTACTAAACAATACACAGGAGGAGGAGATTAGGAGTGAATATTGCAAATTTGGGATATATTACCAACCGGTTACAGCCTAAATAAAGGAAAAAAATTGAAGAAGGGAGGAGAGATTTCGGTTACACTAGAAAAGAAGAACATTTCTCCTTCAGTTACACAACTATAGAGAGAGAGAGAGAGAGAGCAGATAGAAAGAGTTACACGACAGAGCAGGGAGTGATGGAAGGGTTCCGACAAAACCTCCGGTAAGATCTCTACTTTCTCTCCGACTGAAATTTTTTTGAGATGGTGCATATGTGGGTTATTAGAGAGAGAGAAAGAGAGAGGGAGGGACCATGGCTGTCGTAACCCTAGTTTATAAGTGTGGATAGGTGTGATTGTGAATCTGCATATGTAAGTGTGTAATTGGTTTTTGGCCGTGGCAGAAAGAGAGAAGGTCACAGCCATGGTGGCTGTGACTGGGTGCTTGTGTGCAGGGTGTAATGCGCGCGCGCGTGTGTTGTGTGTGTTAACTTAGGAATATTGCATGGACCAAAAAAAAAGGGAGAGGGGTTTGCGGCAACAGGAGAACACCACTGTCGTGAGGCAGTGGGTTCAATAAGTGACCTGCATGTTGGTCTATTGAGGATGTAAGTAGTGTGGGTGAGGTTGTGTTTATATACATGAAATCAGTGGGTGTGTAAATATGTATGTGAATATGTGTGTGTGCAAGGTGGTGATTTGCATGGAGGCTTGTGTGAATGAGTGTGGGTGTGAGTGAGTGGATGCTATGTGGCTGGTTCTTAAGTCATTGGATATGTTGGAAAAAAAAAAGAGATGAAGTAGGAGACCCACTGCCTCACGGCAGTGGGTATGCACTAGTTTGTGTATATGTGAGTATTGAAAGGAGAATGAGAGAGTGAACCTGTTTTGGATTTTAGAAAAAGTGTGGGATTGAACATTGGGTTGGTGTGTGTAGTGTAGTGTAGTGTAGTGAGGTGAGTGTATAAATATTAGTGTGTGTCAAAGGAAATAAAAAAAAAACAAGAGAAAAACAGCAGCAAAATATTTTGTTGGGGTGAAATGATGTGTGGAAAATGTTGAGAAGAATGAATGAAGAAGTAGAACTGAAACCCCACTACCTGTAATGTGTATTTGTTTGTGGCAAGTGTGTCTGAGTGGTGTTATGTATATATAACTTCAAGAAAGAGAGAGTTGCAGCTGGGAAAGAGTGGGCTAACGGAAATAGGTGGGCCAACGGAAATAGGGTTAATGCATAATTGAACCACATGGATGTTAGGTATTGTGCAATTATATATCGAAAAATGTTGAAACTTTACAGAAGAATCATAGGGCAATATTAAATTCTATTAAATTTCATATTTTTCTGATATTGTATGTAGTTTTAATATTTTTGGAAAGTTCAGATTATATAATTATTTTGAGCCTTTACACCCATGAAATGTTTTGGATGGTATAAAAAAGACTCAGTAAAAATAAGATAATTTTTGGAGTTGATTTATTATCATTTTCTGTATCGCATTATTTTTAGTAAGAAAAAAATAAAAATAGTTTTAATTCCTTTTACATTTGGATTTTAATTTCTATATTTTTATACATATTTTTAAGTTATTACAAATATTATGGCACTTATTTTGCATCTAGAACCAATTATGGCTATTTATGGGTTTTATTTAATTTGATGAAATTATTTTAATTCAAAAATATTCAAAAAAATTCATATTTTGACTATTTATAATGTTTTAAGCTATAAAAGTGTTTATTTTTAATTTATTACGAATTTTGGGATATCATTACGCGTTAGGGAACGTATAGTGTTTTTTGCTAAGTTGGTCGTATGCGGGAACTGTTTTGAGTTAAGGAATTTCGGAATTAGAAGTGAGCATCATTTGGGTAGTTGATAGTAGGGTTTATAGTATATTAGAAATAGATTGTGTTCTAACATATAAATTGTCAATCTAGGTTCATTCTGAGATTATTCATCGAGATTTGGTAGCATTGCCTAGTTTGGATCGAGATAAGGGATTTCTTCTGATACCCCACGTCATCCATTTGTCCTCGTGAATATTGTTTCTAAATTGTTATTGAATTTTCTTTGGACTCAATTATAATCCTCATAACATTTGCATCGATTGCCATTAATACCATGTTTTGAGCCTTACACGTTCATTAGAAATCTTATTCGATACTATGTATTTGTTTCTTGTTGTGCATTAATTTAATCATTGTTTTGTCAATTGTAGTCATTTTATTAATTGACGTGACATTTTGCATTGGGATGTTTTGGCGGGAGTTGATGTATATTGGAGGATTTGGTATGGGCTAGTACCTTGACGGACTAGCCGGTATATTGGTGTGGGCTAGTACCTTAATAGACTAGTCAGTGTATTGGTGTGGGCTAGTACCTGGACGGACTAGTCGGTGTATTTGTGATTGTTTGCATTGCATCTAAAATTTTATTGATATCTGATTGAACTATTTGTGATTGTTCTAAAATTCTTGAAACCATCATCGAATTGTATTTGCAGACAAAACCATCATCGAATTGCATCTGTAAATTATTTTAGCAATTTCTTCATTTGAACAACCTTACTGAGCACTCAAAAGCTCACTCCCCTTTGACTTCCTTTCTGTAGGTAGTAACCAGCTTTAGATTATTTAAAACTGGACTAGAGACAAGCGGGCGAGTGAATTTAAGTTTAGCATTAGTCATTAGAACCCCTACATGGGTTAAGATTATCATTTAAAAAAATTTGGACTTTGTTTTAATGTTCTATTTGTTACAGCTTATTAGGAGTATGATTTAATTGATGGATTTATTGCTGTGTCAGACTTGTATTATCTGTTTCAATTGAGGTATTATTATTTCAGTGAATTGATCGAGCGAGTGTATAACGTTCCGGAAATTTTGGGATGTTACAATTGGTATCGAGCTTAGGTACCACGATTATGTAGACTTTAGAAACTTGTGAGAGGAAGCCTAGGTTTCAATATTAGGGTTAGGGAAAGATTTAATAATTTAGTGAACCGTACAAGTGGCTAGGTATATGAGATTGTTTTGATGAAAATGTATCTGATAATATAAATTATTAGAAATTTTAAATTTGCACAGTCGTTTATAAAAGGTGTTTGCAGACTCTGATAGTAGTTTATTTGTCATAGCATGGCACGCACTCATAGAGCTGGTACTAGGGGTCGTGGAGGCCAAGGCAGGGGTTATGAAGGTCGCACTGGGGGCCGTACTGGAGATCAGGAGATCCCAGCTAGGGAAGCACCCCATGTAGGGCAACTGGAGCAAAATCTAGAACCCATGGCTACAACTATGAATACTATGAATCAGATTTTGGCATTCATGGCCCAGAGTCTTGTTAATCAACAGCAGGGTATGCAAAACCCTATTCAGCCACAACCACAATCTCAAAAGGGAAGTACTCTGACTGAGTTTAACAAGCAAAATGCTTCAAATTTTAGTGGATCAATAGATCCTACAGAGGCAGAGTGTTGGATAGTCAAGATGGAGAAGATCTTCCGGGCTATCAAATACAAGGAGAAATAGAGGGTGGAATTTACAGTGTACAAGCTGGGGGGTGAGGCCGACCAATGGTTGAAGATGGTAGAGACTGGTATGACTCCTCAACAGAAGGCTGAGATGACTTGGGAACGGTTTAAGGAATTCTTTAACAACTGATATTTTTCCTTGAGTTACCCTCAACAGACGTTGAGAGAGTTCACCAATGTAACTCAGGCAGATTGAGAGACGGTCGATGAGTGTGAGATGAGGTTCTTGTGACTGGCGAGATTTATAGATAGGATGTTACCAATAAAGGCTGATAGATGTTGAAAGTTTGAGTGGGGACTCAGGCCTGGTTTGAGAGATTGAGTGATCTCTGCTACGTTATCTAGCTATGTAGAGTGTGTCAATCTGGCACGTGCATTGGAACAATCTAGGTTGGACAGCAGGAGAAGGATTGAACAACGGCAAGGTGGCCAAAATAGGGATAGAGAGGAGAATAGAGCTTTAGAGACTGACAAGAGTCAGAAGTTCTCTATTTCA
>JAVXUP010000783.1:0-62500 GCA_033070095.1 Escallonia herrerae | reverse complement strand
TTATACATATTTTTAAGTTATTGCAAAAATTATGGGACTTATTTTGCATTTGGAAGCAATTATGGCTATTTATGGGTTTTATTTAATTTGAAGAAATTATTTTAATTCAAAAATATTTAAAATTTCAGAAATTTCATATTTTGACTATTTCTAATGTTGTAAGCTATAAAAGTGTTTATTTGAAATTTGTTACGAATTTTAGAATATCATTACGCATTAGGGAGTGTACAGTGTTTTCGGTTAGGTTGGTCGTGTGCGGGAATCATTTTGAGTTGAGCGATTTCGGAGTTAGAAGTGAGTATCGTTTGGGTAGTTGATACTAGGGTTTATAGTATTTGTGTTCTAACAAATAAATTATCAATCTAGGTTCATTCATAGATTATTGATCGAGATTTGGTAGCAATGCCTAGCTTGGGTCGAGGCAAGGTTCTTTGGACTCGATTATAATTGTCATGAAATTTGCATGGATTGCCATTAATACCCTGTTTTGAGCCTTACACGTTCATTGGAAATTCTATTTGATGCTATGTATTTATTTCTCATTGTGCATTGATTTAATAATTGTTTTGTCGATTGTTGTCATTCAATTAATTGACGTGACATTTTACATTGGGGTGTTTTGGCGGGAGTGGATGTATATTGGAGGATTTGGTGTGGGCTAGTACTTTGACGGACTAGCTGGTGTATTGGTGTGGGCTAGTACCTTAATGGACTAGTCGGTGTATTGGTGTGGGCTAGTACCTGGACGGACTAGTCGGTGTATCTATGATTGTTTGCATTGCATTTAAAATTTTATCGATATCTGATCGAACTATTTATGATTGTTCCAAAATTCTAGAAATCATCATCGAATTGTATTTGTAAACAAAACCATCATCGAATTGTAGATGTAAATTATTTTAGTCATTTCTTCTTTTGAGCGACCTTACTGAGCTTTCAAAAGCTCACTCATCTTTGACTTCTTTTCTGAAGCTAGTAACCAGCATTAGATTAGGGGGACTAGAGATAAGCGGGTTAGTGAATTTAAGTTTAGTATTAGTCATTAAAACCCCTGCGTGGGTTAAGATTATCATTTAAAAAATTTTGGACTTAGTTTTGATGTTCTATTTGTGATAGCTTATTAGGAGTATCATTTAATTGATGGATTTGTTGCTCTGCCAGACTTATATTATCTAGTTGAGTTGAGGTATTATTATTTCAGTGAATTAATCGAGAGAGTGTATAACGTTTCAAAAATTCTGGGATGTTACAAGGTTGCTCTGTCGGATCAGCGGCGAAGAAGAGGGTTAAGGCCACGCCTGCCGCTCTGAAGTCGGTGGTGAAGAAAGTGAGGCAGAAGATATGGGTGAAGCCGCGAGGTGCGGCAGTTAGCACGGCGCGACCACCACTGGGGCATGACGACCGCGCCCGTGCCCGTGCCGCCAGTAGATAATGCCGTGCCAGCACCTGTTGGGGAGTCGGGAGTGCCATTGACATTTGACAACAGTAGGGTAAGGACATATGATCCGAAGTCAGACAAGATGAACACACTGTTGGGGGTGAAGGGAGTGGTACCTTGTCTCTTAGACTGGGAGCTGTGGAGGGAGTTGGCCATCCGGGTGGCTGATGGAGCCTTCACGACGTCGTGGAGTGGTCTGTAAATGGGAGAGAAGCCACGGGTTATGTCGCCTTATGTGCTTGCGGCGAGCTGGGAGGAGGCACTTGTGATGTCGCCGAGGTACATACCTGCGTTGTTGGTTGAGAGGGAGGATATACCCTGGTTGCCTATGGTGTTCAAGGGCAATAGTGCGATGCCGATAGGGTGGGACTTCTGGTGTGAGTACATGGTGTAGTTGTCGGAGCGGGGGGAGTGTTGTAGTCACTGAAGTTACTGTCGGCCATAAATATTACTACGAGAGGGCTAGAGCTGTACAGTGATATGTCGGGTATGACCCTACTATTGTCGAGGTGGAGCATACAGTCGCATACGTTCATGACAGAGTTTGGAGAGACGGGACCAACACTGCTGGATATGCTGATGCTGACAGGGCTGCATATGCAAGGCGAGAAGGATGCTCGGGTGACCTAAATGAGTGGGGAGGAACGGTTGTTGGATACATAGTTATCAGACATCCTTACAGAGACGAAGAAGCACCAGAAGGGGACGTGGTGGGTGGATCCGACATTTCTTTGGTGCGGCGCAAGCAAAGACGGGACAGAAGCTGGGCAATGATGTCGAGTTCGTGATGGGGTCGTATCACGGTCATGAGCGTTACAAGATGGTAGTGTTCTTGGCCATGTTGTTGTCAAGGTAAGCTTCGTACTGTCGTCTCATTGTATGTTTGGATATGTTGGATGTCACTCTTGCCATGTATCATGTGTACATAGAAATAATTGATATGGTTAATAATGTGGCATTCTACCATGCGCGACACTGTAGAATAGAATTTTGATATATTCTGGCAATCTAGACTTATAGGTATGTGTTTGAGGGGACACCAGAGGACGGTATTGCCCCGAGGGTGTTTTCGCTGGCTATTCGGATGGCGTAAGGCAAGTGCGTCGAACTGGCTCCCATGTATCTGGGCACGCTGTATTCAGGGCTAGATCAGTTTGTGAATGACATGAAGCGGTCCCATGGGTGCTATCAGGTGGTGATGTACATGGACTGGATGTACCTGTAGTGGTATATGTACAAGTGCTTTCCAGATTATCGGCCGATAGGATACAGGCTCAGCGACAGACGCTTTAAGCAGGTAGGGCATACCCCGTTGCAGCATTGCTACCTAGGCTTCCTTAGGGTGTATTGATAGGGTGTTGTATTTGTAATGCCTGATAGTGGCCAGCAAACTTTTGATGTATATGCATATTTTGCCGTTATGAGTATTGTTGCCACATTGTCCTATATTGGTCCTTCACTACAAAAAAAAAAGGGGGTTTAGGCGACACTAGAAAAGTGTCGCCAAAGATAGTAAAAGTGTCGCAAACTGATTTTCTCACACTTTATCAACGCTTTTCTTAAGTGTCGCAAATTCGGCAGTCGGGAATTTTCCGACACTTCTTGCACGTGTTGGCGTTACTTTTACGACACTTTGAACTGCCATTTATGGGGTTATTAGTCAAATTAGCTATGCAACACTTAATTAAAAAATGTCGCTAAATTAGCAACGTTAGCACTGAAGGGCCAGTTTTATTTGGTGGCATTATTTTGAAAATGTCAGTAAATTAGCCACACTTCCATCAAGTGTCAATTTTGTTTACTGGCATTATCTAACAACACTTCTGTTAAAGTGCCACTTTTTATTTTGGACATAATCTTTAAAATGTCATTAATTTAGCGACACTTCCAACAAGTGCCAGTTTTGTTAACCAACATTATCTTAGAAATATCATTTATATTTTCGGCACTTTTAAGCAAATGTCGTTAATTTTTTCCTGGCACATTGTGAAGTTAGTTAAAAATACATTGGCCCAATATAGGTAATAGCAACATCTTCCCAAAAATGATAGTCAAGTATATTTTGTGTCCTGTGGCTCCATTAATCCAATACAAATAAATAGTAACGAAATCAATTTATGGAGCTTATAAACAAGATAATGTCATTGATCAACCATATCACATCCAACATTCACATCCTAATTACATATTCATCCATAAGTTCTCAATTTCAAAAACATACAAATGTAACACCATTGAATAACCAACATAAAGATATGTTCATCACATCCAAAATATCATCATAGTTCATATTGGTTCTTTTAAGTCCAACAAAAGCATTGATGTCTTCTCGACATATAAACCTGGAAATAAAAAGTCAAGAAAGAAGGTTCTATATTTAACCGATAAACATAATGCATTAAAAATGGTAAAGACTCATCTATGTACCCTCTTTCATTCTTGCATCATATGTTGCAAATTCTTCAAAGTGACAAAATTTTTTTTTGCTTTTTTATGTTGAGAAACTTGAACAATTAGATCATATGTAATCATTAGCTACACAAAAGAAGAGACACAATACTCTTAAAAAACAACCACGCACTCAAGTGAACATTTATACAAGTTCAGCTATAATATGATGCAAATAGAGAAGCAAAAGGGAAATGAAAAAAACAAATGCATTATCCAAACTATATCAAAACAAACATAGCAAAAAAGATGGGAAATAATTTGAGAGAAGAAAAGAATTAGAGACAAAAATGCAGAAGGTAAGTGAGGTGGGAACAATAAGAATGTTATACTATCTCATGTGTATGCTATATATGGTGCTCGCTATATATATATATATATATATATATATATATATATATATATATATATATATATATATAAAAGGAACATAGAACGCTCTAGCAGAAACATGGGTAAGCTGAGGAGGTCATCTCCAAGGCCTAATCTTGCTCTTGCCCCATTTCGATCTTTCTTTTAGTATCAGTACAATTTACTTGCTTCATTTCCACCATCTTATATCTATATCAGGATGCACACGCCAAATAAGCCCCAAAATTAACTATACTAAGCCTGCTAATAACCAAACTATACTTAGCCCTACTGAATAAACCAATATAGTTCAACTTATCTCTCTCTGTTTAGATTGTTGCTGCCCAACCATTCACCACTCACCTTGTTAACCAACTCCACCATCACTAAGCTCAAGAAGTTTATGAATGCCAGTAAAGACCATGAGATGGCTGTACTCGGTGATTTAAAACAGAAAATATACCCCAGTAGATGCCCTTGAGCGCAATTCGCTAGTAGGGTCCCCTTGTAGACTCACACGGAATAGAATAAAGGAATGCTTCATTTGAGGAGAGGGAAGTGAGTGATGGCTTCGCTTGAGGAGTGAGAAACTGGCTTGAATATAGAAAAAAACACTGGAAAAAAAGGCCTTAAGAAGTCAAGCTTTTAAACATTGGGAAAAAGGAGTGTTTAAGTATGACAGAGAGCAAGTTAGCTACAGTTATATACTATCCACATATGATTACAGCCACAATACAACTCGTTCTCTAAGTTTATAAATCAAACCAATATAATATCCCTCTCAAGAGTTACTTACTCTTGAGAGTGATATTATATACTATCCACATATGTCGGTGCTCATGATGGAAAAAGGATGAAAAGGTGCTCTTAACAAAATTGGAGTGGTTGATCAATTTTGGAAGGGATGAAAAGGTACCCTCTCTAAAAAAGTTGAAACACATTGAGCAGATATCAAACAGGGACAGTTTTCAGCACCACTTAGAACTGCTGCCGATATATCTCATGATCTAAAAAAGATTTAGGCCATAGTAACTCGCATCTCATGTCAAAATGATGTAGGTTATAGGAATGCTAGCCTAATAAAAATAAGAATGTAATATAATATTCCAGTGCAGAAATTATATCCTCAGTTTTTCTCAAGCAAACGGAGCATTCATGTCCATTAAGTTGCTAAATGAAAGAATAAAGTTGCAAGTTGCTAACATATGGCCTTAGTGTATTACATACTAGAAATCTAGTGACATGATAACTCAGACAGTAAATCAAAGAATAAATTGGCGCCAAATTTGGCAGCCATTATGAGGGTATAGAACGGTAGACAACAAAATAACTAAGAAAAGGGGACAGCTGTCACAACTAAATTAAGTACATGCTGCGAAATTGGTTCAAGCTATGGATAAGTGAACCGAAAACATGGAGAGACTCTAGACATCAAACTACCATAAAATGGATCTTGCAGCTAAAAACATCAACTAAACAAAGTATCCAAAGGAATTGAAGTGTAAAAGCATATGAAAATGAATACTACTCCACCCACCCCTTTATAAAAAATCAAAAACCACCAAACATCCATTATCCTTTTCCTTGTTTTGACCTGGCATTCTCCATCTATGTTTATACTTATCAACATATTATAAGTAAAAGGTGGTACAGATCGTGTCGGCTGTACATGTTATGCTTAAGTCCTGAAGCAAGTAAAAGGTGCGCATGTTAAGATGTGTGACTCCCTGTTGAGACAATGCAGTAGCTTTCCTTTCTTCACGTATTCTAAAAATGTTTTGAGGTTGAAGAGTATATAATTAGCCTTCCTTTACCCTATAATTGTGTAAAAGTCACAATTCTTGTAGTGCGTGTCCTTGGTGTCTGTGTGTGTAATTTGTGGGATTAAAGATAATTTAATGGAAGGTTGTTTAGTTAGTGTGTTTAGCAATGTGTAGGTATGATTAAGGGGTCTTTAGGAGACAAATTCAATATGTGTGAGTGTGGTTTTTAGTGTGTGTTAAGCTGTTAAATGTGTGTGTGTGTGTGAATGGTCATCTACAGTGGTGTGTAAGTTGATGTGTGTTGCTGCTACAGCCATGGGTGATGTGTGTGTTATGGTGTATATCGTATGAGTATGGTGTATATCGTATGAGTATATGTGAGGGTAGATTATCCTACAGCACATTATGGTGACAAATTTAAAACTTATTGAAGCTGGAATAGTTTTAACACACCTCTATCTGTGGAATCAAGCGTATGAGTATATGTGAGGGTAGATTATCCTACAGCACATTATGGTGACAAATTTAAAACTTATTGAAGCTGGAATAGTTTTAACACACCTCTATCTGTGGAATCAAAAGTTTTCTTGGTGAAACCCTTCGCACGTACTACATATTCCCTTGATCTTGAGGCAACTGCTTCTTTGGAATTGGCTGCACCTTAAGGTGTTTTCTTGGTGAAACTCATGGCACATGCTGCATATTCACTAGATGTATTGGATAAGATGATACCACTGCGATGTACACTTGATTCATCAGGAACCTATTATCAGTAGCACGATGTAGATGATGTGTACGATTTGGATAAAGAATTTCAAATTCTCACAAAGAAAAGAGTGAAACTTAACTTGTCCAGTTCCGGAAGAAAAATCTTGGGAAGACTGCATCGACAACATCAAAGTCCGTATATGGGACATCATGTTCTCTTGCATTTTAGCCTCCAACTGTGCCATTATAGTTGATACTTGGGCAACTACCTGAGTTTGCATCTCTTGTTCCATTTCAGCTCGCATTTCATCTTTCATTGTAGCCTCCAATTTTGTTTTGATAGTTGATACCTGAATTGACACTTGGGCTGCTATTTGAGTTTGCATTTCTTGTTCCATTTCAATACGCATTTTATCTATCTCTTCTTACCTAATGTCTCTCATTTCTACCCGACCAACTCTATATGATGAATCAAAGACATTACTCGGACATGCGCCTAACCCAAGCCCACGAACACATCCATTTCATGGCCCATGACTTTGGAGAATGTATCATCAAAATCATAAGCTAGCTCTTCAACGGGATCTAGAAGTTCTGATGCAAAATTGTCTATTTTATCCTGTGCAAACAAGAGAGTAAAAGCCCACTATTATCCAACCTTATTAATGCTAATATTTATTGTAATCTTAAAGAAGGGGGTGTGGAAGAAGCACATACAACAACTTCAACAACTTTTCCAGTTGTATACTACCCCTGCTTCTCCCCGGTCTTATACTTGTGTGTTCCTTTAAAAAACTCACGACGAGATGGGTCTCTACCGATAGAATTCTTTAGCTACATCCCCAAAAAGAAAGCACATTTAAATACCAATTTGAGCTCATTAGTCATCTGCACTTACTTACAATGCCACTAAACAAAATTGGCATTCCATTTCTATCACTCAAGTTTCTACTCCATGCTTACATATGTTCATCAAATTTAAGTTACTGCTACAAGACATTCCATTTCTATCACTCAATTACTCTATTGAAATGACATCATTATAGCATTCTCTTAAATGCTATGAAAGTTGCACAAGTAAATATAGATACAAAAGAATGAAAAGAGTAATCAAACATATAAATAGATTGAATATGCACAAGCATAATAAACAATGAAAACTGTAGCCCTTTGGGTGTTTATTTATTGACATATACTAGACTATTCTTAATAGAAAGAACACATAGATTAAATATGCACATAAAGAAATTAGTTTCATCCCAAGAGTCCCAGCATAGTAAGTGAAAGGAGATAGGCCCAAACTACACCCATTTCTTATTATTACGCCTGCCACATGCTCAGAAACTTCTTGATTGTTGTTTATTGGTTGATTGTTCATTGGCGAGGTACCACCCACTGCAGTGGCAGGCCAACTTCATTGTGGCTCAGGCATGGTGGTATTGACCTCTTGATGCTCCTCACTAGGGCTTGGCATAACTCATGTACTCTTTTGTGCCCCACGTCTACCACATGCCATTATGCCTATGTTGTATAAAAACCAAAGGTTTATTTCAACAGGCAACAAGATAGTATGTACAGAGAAAGACTACTTTGTTTCAATTCAAAGCAACTCTTTGAACTAACCATGAGGTTACAGCGCAAACACAGTTTAAGAAAGTAGCATATAAACTAAAGAAGATGAAAGCAAATACTCAAAATCATTAATATATTATCCAAAAAAGAAAATTATATCCACTTGAAATTCTAAGGTCATTCAACATTTATCAGCTAAGCATCCCTTGTCGTGCTTTTCTCCTCTTTCTCCTTTCCCTAGCATCAGTGATCAATGTGGGGTCAACTTCAGTTCCAACTAAACCTTGCCTAACCCATGTAACATCCTCATCACACATGAATGTTGAGTCATCCAAAGTTTGCTCATTCCAAAAATTAGTATGATTTTGGCTATGAGCTTGGTCTAGAGATTCTTCTTCAAGAATATCAAAAAAGTCTCTAGGTTTTTCCTTAACAACGATGTGCCAACCTTCTTCCACCGCATCTTGCACGTAAAAAATTTGCTCAACTTGAGACGCAAATATAAACGGTTCATCTAATATGTTCTATGAATGCGCAAAATGGTTGAAATTTACAAGCGTAAAGACCAAGCCGTCTCGATCAACAAGTCCAGTACCATTATTTACCCAGTCACACTTGAATAGCACAAACCTCAATTTTTTAGAGTAATGTAGAAAATTGATTTCTGTCAAGACTTCATAGTAGTTTAAATTTCCCGCTATAGGATTCATGTCTCTTGCACTTGCATAACTATCCGTATTTGCCTTAACCATGTCCCCACTGTGCTGAGTTATTCTATTACTCTTGCAAGCCTTCGTGTGATACTTGAATCCATATATAACATATCCTGTATATCTCTCTGCCTTCTTTAGTGGACCCATTGCCAATGATATAACTTCTTTAGATAATTCATCATCACCTTCCTCGTATAGCTTTTGGATCTATTTTCGATGGCAGAAAAAGTTTTAGGTTAAAGATTGCACTCACATTAGATTTAACTTGAAATGAAGCACTAGATACTACACTCATGTTACTTACATGATTTCTAAACCATATGTGGAAACTCTCATTATGAACTTTATTCACATCATGGGGTTGAAGTCGACGATTACTCCTTTTAATAAGTACATGATGTTCACTGAGAAAATACCGCATGAATTAATATATTGAGTTACAAAACCAGGCAAGCATAGAGAAAAAAAAACCGCATTCATGTTAGATTCTCACTGCCGTTATTGACTTATTGCATCAGAATTGACAAGAACATATCAATGTGCTTGTACATATGGAATGTCATCAAGTACAAATCCTTCTGATACCCCTAAAGGGCGACCTCCTACTGAATTGATGGAATTGTCTCCGCCATCATCAAGCCTAACTGGTCGGTTCAATTTTGTCTCAACGTCGTCATTTAAACACAATGTGACGCACTCTTCAATGTGCTTGTACATATGGAATGTTATCACATACATTTTTCTCAATACGCATCACGTCGAGATTGTGGCGTAGCAAATTATCCTTCCAATAAGAGAGCTCAAAGAATATACTTAGCTTTTTCCAATTATGTGCCTCACTGTCATCCTCATCGTTGTCTCTTTTCCTCTTCTTACTTTCTTGAACTTTACACTTACCAAACTCATTCTTTATGTCCTTTACTTGCTCATAGACCTCAGCTCCAGATAATGGAATGGGCTTCGGATCTAATTCAACTGTACCATCAAAAAAAAACTTAATATGTTCGAAACGTATGCCCTTGATCCAACCATGTACAATGTGTTGGATAGCACTCCTTCTTTCCATGATGCAGACGACAAGACTTTGTGTACCTGTGACACAAAGGACAGGCCAGTTTCCCTTTTGTGCTATATCCTGACAAGATTGCATATCCTGGAAAATCACTTATCGTCCATATCAATGAAGCAAGCATCTTAAACATTTGATTACTAGCTGCATCATAAGTGTCGACACCAATCCATAATTCCTTGAGCTCATCAATCAAAGGACGCAAGAACACATCTATGTCATTACCTGGTCCCTGAGGACCATCTATTAGAAGGGACATCATCATGTATTGTTGTTTCATGCAGTTCCAGGGAGGTAAGTTATATGGAATCAAAATTATCGTCCATGTGTTGTGAGCTATATTCATACTCCTGAACGGGTTAAATCCATTCGAAGATAACCCAAGTCTTACATTGCGTGGATCACTCTCAAAATCTGGATGAAGTTCATCAAAATGTTTCCAAGCACGAGAATCAGCAGGATGCCTTACAACCCCATCATCAGTACGCTCAGCCGCATGATATCTCATAAGAGATGCTGTCTTTGGTTACATGAAGTACCTCTGAAGTCTTGGTATTAAAGGGAAGTACCTCACTACCTCGGCGGGTATCTTTGCTTGCTTAACTTCATCATCATTTGGTATAGCCTTTGACTGTTTGTATATAAGGATATGACAATGTATACACTCACGCTCATAAGCTGTATCTTTCCAGTATATCATACAGTCATTGGAGCATGCATGTATCTTCTTATAATAATCAAGCCCTAAATTCCCAATTATCTTTCGAGTTTTGTAAAATGACTTCGGTAATGTTTTGCCTCTAGGGAATGCATCTTTCAATAACTTAAGCATCATTGTAAATAACTTGTCACTAGTTGGATTGAGACACTTTATATTCAATAGTAGAATCAAGAACGAGAGCGTTGAATACTTCTTACAACCCAGATACAACTCTTTTTCAGCTTCCTTTACGAGATTGAAGAACACCTTAGTTGCATCATCTAAGCCATCACCATTTTCATTTCCTCCCTCACTACCTATCCCATCTAGCTAATTAAACATAGGGACATCAAAAGCATCGCGTATCATTTCTTGTGTTCTGTCACGCACGGCTGGTTCGGGAATAGAACTTGAAGTCAACGATGATTCTCCATGGAAATCCAATGTGTATAGCTTTCTAGAAAATCATCGACCACAATATGTTCAGCCACATCTACTTTCTTCACGAATCTCATGTTATGGCATTTCGTGCATGGGCAGTATCTCTGTAGCATTAGGTCTATCCTTGGAGGCAAACACAACAAAATCATAGGCCCATTTCTCATACAAAGGATCCAATCGATTTCGTATATTAATCCAACTCTTATCCATATTGACTTTGAGCTTGAAAGTGTACATATGAACAAAAGAATTATATCCTTACATCATATAAAATATTCTGGCTTATTCATTTAGTTAACCTATTTTAATGAACTTCAATTTACTCTTTTGATCACCAAGGCTGGAGAAGTAGTAGAAAAAATAGGCTAGCATACAAAATAGGCTGTCATGACTGTGGGTCAATTATCCTTGGAAGTAAGAGTGCAGATTTTATTGTTGGGTTTAATGATATGCATGTTATTACCTTGGGAAATCTAGTGGCAGCAGGCATTTTGGTATTTCATGTGGAATAGACTTCTAATTAAAGGGTTAAATGCTGATATACTTCAAATTAAGATTGACGACAAAACATAAGAGGGTTGAATGCTGATAAACTTCTAATTGAGTACAAACATAACAACGAAAAATTACAATTCACAACTACTGTATCAGATGGTCTCGTCCCAAGCTTTGCCTATAGCACACTTTGCGTCAGCTAAAGATCTACAATTAGGTTCCTTATATGTTAGTTAAAGACCAAAAATATATTTAGTTTGCCAAAGTTCTACAAAAAAACATCTAACAAAATCCCTACAGTTGACAAAGTACAGGCCTTATCAAATTCCGTTGCTAAAATATGTTGCCGAACGTAGTAGTGTGATAAGTTTGAGCAAAATCTAAACATATAATTGGCCTTCCAAAACCCAAGAAAGAAAAGACAAAAACAAAAATCGGAAGTATAAAAGGGAACAAACAGGTTCAGCCTGATGTGGTGCAGCTTACTACAATGCACAAGATCTTTAGGCAGGGATGTAAAACATACAAACACATTCATACAGGCAACAAGTACTGCCTGCCCAAATGCACAAAGGTGGTACCAACCATTGCATGACAAATAGGAACATTTTGGGCCATAGTGCTTAGATGGATATAACTTTTTCTCTCTTATCCACAGGAACATAAATTGGAAAACATAAAAATTTTGCAATAGAAAGACGACAAGAAAAACCTACTGTTGTAATTTGGACAAAATGTCTGAGTCATACTTTCTAACAACGTAGTATGAATTACAATTGTAGTATGATCACAAAATCAACATTAACAAGATACAGAAACCATTATAAGAATAGTTTCTTGCATCAAGACAACCATAGTATGCCCACCATTCTTACAACAACACAGATAAACAAGCATCTAGATTAAACCCTCACATTGCCGCCTAAAACAATGAGATATGAAGACAGATTTGGATGTTTGAGAGAAAGAGAGAGACGGGCGGAATGAATATTAGGGATGGGCTTCTCCATGAACCAACTCCAACAAGGTACTACCACATGCAAACAATTTCCTACTCCATTAAATTTACCATAAACCAAGACTTTATGTGTGCTCACCATCATAAACCTATATCTAAATGACCTCCTCTGTCAGGAAAAGAGCCTTTCCACATAAGTGGAATACTCTCAGCAAGTCCAATTAATAATAGTTGCAAAATAAACTTCACAGTTAAAAAACACTTGTATTTTTCGTGGTCATCAAGTGACAGAAAACAAACATAGAGGGATTATTATCAGCAAAATGACCGCACAATAGCCTCCAAGCATGACACAATCGAAAAGGATATCATATACTTACCACTAAATAAAACCTCCTTTAGAATGCAAATCCCCATTTCAATCAAGTCCTTCAAGAGACCAGGGGTTCCAATAACGATGTCCAAAGAGAGAGAGAGAGATGCATGTAAGGTCACGAAAAGCAAATCAAGGAAACTCAAACCCTTTTTTTTTCTACATAAACTAGATTTGAATATGATACACCAGGAGCACATGCATAACGGAAAAGATGTATATGCTTATTGCAAATTAACAGCAGCAGAAAATTGATCTATTCATGTTCAATAGCCGTTTTACAAAAATGCACAAGAAAAGACAGCAAATCCTGTTTGCAATGAGCAAATTATTTTGGATTGAACTTGAATTCGGCAAATTTCTTGTGATGAGCAAATCTATGGGGAAAGAAATTCAGCGGAAGCATATGGAAGCCATATGATATTCAAATAGCAAGTCTAACATATGCAATCACGTCACTCATTTTTGTCCGTGCACGTGGGAGCACATATGATTTACTTCCTTTGTGTATGCTATCAAACTAAGTAGAAATCTTATTGTTGTATCCAAGAAATATGTAGCAAAGAACTTGAAGATCAAAAGCTGGTTCCAACGTATTGTTTTTGCTAGTGGAACCAAGTTTCTAACAAGGTAAATATCTTTGTATTTCCAAAAAGTAAATGAGTTTTCGCTGTCTGAACATCTCCAGGTACAATTTGAGGGTACCACCAAAAAGCCAAAAGAAACCACATGCAAACCTCAGTGTCAATGATTGCTCTTGCAATTGCTAATCAACCATTCTTGAACTTATATTCCTAGTGGTCCACAACAGTTCCATAAGCGTCGCTCCTCTGCTTGCCATGGAACCACTTTTTTTAACCCCTAATATTATGCATGTAGCACTCAGTGATCGCACCACAGGAAAAGCATCCTCCTAAATGGTCCATACTCGATAAGCAGGATGTCTCTTTTAACGTTAGAACCATGTGAACTATGATAGTGGCCGTGACCTTCACCGCTTAACTCCAATCACAAGCCTAACAAACAAGAGTCAACCCTGAAAATGCATCTTAGTTACACTTGTATGTAACCACATGATGACTCGGCCGCACCAAAAGTAACATGACACCGACACTTTTACGTACGCTTCAGATACCAAAACTTCATCCATCACAACCATTACTTTCCTTCCTAGATGCGACAAATATGCAACTTTTATAGTCGATAGACGAAAGGAAAAGAAAACAAAGTACATCTTAAAATAGCAAACAAGTTTGCAGTTGGGACAAGGGATCACATGCATTTCGCTTTTGCATAATGCAGTACAGATTTTCAATTGCTGATAACTCGATCATGAGCCCAAAACAAGACCTAGACAATTTGACACTAACAGGATAAAAAAAAATACACTTCAAATATACATATATATAACGTTATCATACTTTTTCATAGGTGAAGGGTGTGGATTGCAAAAAAAATACCCGTGGAGGGAAAAGAAATTATCCGAATACACGAGGGGACAAATTGTATTCACCCTTGAAGGTTTTTATACTTGCCTCTACTTACATTACCGTGCTGTTAAATCATCTTTTACAAAGGCCATTTACTACGCCAAGTTGTCTTCTATTTTCTCTTTTAGTATTTTTCCTTCTGTTTATTTCGTGTGTTTTTCTTGTACTTCATATTTAATCCTCACCCTAACAACTCACAAACAGGCAATCACCAACAACCACTACAACCACTTTCCAATCACCATGAGATTAGAACTTTCTTGGATGAACAACACCATCAATACCCCCTGATTCTAACATTCTGAAGATACAATGCAATTACCATAATCCATGCTTATCAGATTCATAGAATCAAACCATCATTCAGCCAGACTAGGCCCTCTTTTGGTTCACCAATAACTTCTCACGAAAAATGCTATTTGGGAAGCCTTTTTCAGAATAAGCTTTTAGATACAACATTTTCTTGTGTTTGGTAATTGTAGAACAAAAAAACATAAGCTAGGTCGTCGAAACATCAGACCTCTTCAAGAACCCATTAAACTGTAAGACCTTTTACCTAATACCACCACCAGAATCCAAATGTCACCAGGATCCACATTAAAGCCCCACTAAAATGAATAGCCACCATAAATCCCATCCCTAAATTGCATTAATCGGGTACCAAATAAGAGAAAAAAGAGCTTGGACTGGGACGATAGAGATGATTCAACTGGGTTAGTGGCAGGCTCATAATTCAAGGTTCCGATTGACAGAACCCATATAATCATTGATGGAGAATCGGGACAATTTTTTTATTTCTTAAGTCTTCGAGCCGTATCAGTGGTGGATCAAGTGATGATTTGTTTCTAAAGAAAATGATTTACCGACTACGGGAATGTTCGTGTGTAGTCACAGATGTTTACCAATGCCCTCCCTGTTAATTTTTAAACTCCAAGAACAGTCGATTAAAATAACTAGGGTTGACAACATGAACAGATTGAGAGAGAGAAAGAGAGAGAAAGAGAGAGAGAGAGAAAGAGAAAGAGAAAGAGAGGGAGAATACGTACCTGAGGAAGGCTGACTTTTGTTCCTCAAGTCTGGCCGATTGTTGGTGTGAGAGAGAGAGAGAGACTGTTTGGCAAATGTTAGGGAGGGAGGCTATTTGGCAGATCGAGTAATCGATAGAGAGTGGCTGATTCTTGCGGGATTTTTGGAGAAGATGAACACTATAGCACGAAAATATTGGCGCCATATTTCCCCCTTTTTGTTTGGGTTGCGACATTTTAACCGTGTAATGAGTAAAAGAATAAATGGCTAAATGACGTCGTTTAACATCCCAGAATTACAACATTTCTCTTAACTGTCGCTAATTAGCGGCATGTATATAAATGATGCTTTATTAGTGTCACAAAAGGGTAAAGCGACGCCTAAAAAGTGGCATGTACTAAACCGTTAGAAACTTTGCGACACATAAAAATTTGTGTCATAAATTATCCGACGTTATGGTAGAAGTGTCGTAAATTATAGCTAACTTGTGACATTTTTTTAAGCGTCGAAAATTAAGCGTCGTCGAAACCCTTTTTTTGTAGTGTTGTTGTTGCATGTTGTGCTTGTTTTCTTTTGTCGTGGTTGAATGTCTTGCATATGATGGCTTCTTGTTGATGTGCCCCCCTCCCCGCCCATAGCCAGTGACTTAGTGATCATAAGTTAAAAGAAAAGAGTGTATGGCACACAAAAGTTGAGGCAATAGAATGACTTTGCATTGATAGTACTTGGGCCAAAATGCCATTATATGAGTAGAGTAGAAACTTGTAATAGTCAACAAAAGTTACAAGTTGATAAGCAGGATGCATATACAAAATGTCGAGGTGGGCAAGTTTACAAAGTTGTGGGTGGGTGGGGTTGGGGAGAACATTTTCGTAACTGACTATGCATAATACTTCTTCAGGTAGCGGCCGTTGACGGGGGTCGTGATCTAATTATCGTCGAGATTGAGCAAGAGATAGGATCCATTGTCACGGGCTACATGTACCGTCAAAGGGCCTTCTCAGTTTGGCATGAATTTGGGGGCAGACAGGTTGGCTCATACATGTTTGGCGGCTTGGAGAACAAGGTCACCTTTGACAAATGAGCGTGGCTTAACTGTCTTCCCATAGGCTTTTGTCAGCTGTTCATGATATTCTTCATTCGGCGTAGGGCAGTGGCTCTTCGTTCATCAAGGCCCTCAAGGGCGGCCATCAGGGGTTTCGTCCTCCCTGAGATCGCTGCTTATGGATAGTTGGGCCGAGGGCACAACAATCTCAGCCGACACCACCCACCCATTCCCGTAGATGAGGGAGAAAAGCGTGGCCTTTGTCGCTGTGTGCTTAGAGGTTCTATAAGCCCAAAGTGCTAGACTTAGCTTTTCGGACCATGACCCACTGGCGTCATGAACCATCCATGATAGCTCGCGGAGCAGAGTCTTGTTGGAGGCTTTAGCTCGATCATTGCCTTATGGATAGTAGGGAGTTAATGTGGCATGGTTGATGTTGTATCCTTCCATAAGAACTCGGACATCCTTGTTGATGAACGGCATGCCGTTACCGGATATGACACATCGGGGGATGCTGAAGCGACAGATGATGTGATCGCGCAAGAAGTTAGCAACAGCACCTCTCGTGGCTCTTCGAAGAGGTATGGCTTCGACCCATTTTGTAAAATATTCGGTTACAACCATGATCTATACGTGACGTCTGGATGGTGGGTGGATGGGGCCGATGAGGTCGAGGGCCCAATAGTGAAATGGGCAAGGGGCTAGAATCATGCAAAGGTTAGATGCCGGTGTATGCATCCTATCGGAATGCTGCTGGCAAGGTTCATAATGTCGGACATGGGAAATGGAGTCAGACTCCATAGTTGGCCAGTAGTACCCCAATCATAGCAATTCCGTGTACAGCTTTTGATATCCTTAATGCTCCCCACAGTCTCCATTATGGACTTCGTTAAGCACTTGTACTGCCTGCAGGGTGCGTCCCGAAAAACCTTTGCAAAATAACTCACCTTCCGTCACAAAATACATGACCGATTTCCGTTTGATAGATTGGACCGAGCTACGGTCAGGAGGTAGAATCCCATAAGATAAGTAATGGATGAAAGGCTAACGCTAGTCACTCTCGACGTTGATCACAAGAGCTTCCACATTGTCCGGCGTATATTGGCATTCGGGACAATCCCATTGTATATCCGAAGCATCCTTAGCCATGGATGGCCAGAAGAGGCCCGTGCGCTGTAGACGACAGTATAGAGGGGAACCGTTGTGGCTGTAACACTTCTGATTGCCGAGCTAAAGTTTATGCCGTGCTTCTTCTGGTGCCAAACACCAAGCTAGAGTGCCTCTGGGACATCGTCTATACAAAACATCGCCCAACATTAGAAAGTTCGTGAAGGTAGAGGCATGAGCAAGAGATGGTGCCTTGAATTGGTCGACAATCGACTGCCTCCAATTGTCAACGGTAGTGTCTGTCAAAACTAAGTCCAAAGCTGTACAAGGTTGGGTTCTCTTGATGATGGTTAGCATGCGCTATTCACCATCAACCTCTATCTTCGACGAGATCCTTTATCTTCGACGAGATGGTGGCCAACCTGTTCGCATGTCTGTTGTGGCACCTGTTGTGATGTTCATACTGGACATGACGGAGTCTTCCTTCCAAGTGCTAAACTAAGGCACGAGGGCGCCAAGGCTGGCTCCTTGACTGCAAACTCCCCATCAACCTGCTTCATAATTAGGTTCGAGTCTCCTTTCACACATAATGACTTAGCCCCCATACTGATGGCGAGCATAAGGCCAATGACGAGCACCTCATACTCAGCTTCATTGTTGGATACTGGGAATGCAAGCTTGAAGGCGAAGGAGGCGATAACATTAGATGGGCTCCGAAGGACTATGCCGGCACCCCCTTGCCGGAGGGGTGCTTCGTCAAGACCTTTGCTGTTGGCTGAACCATCAAACTTGAGTGCCTACAATTCATCTACGTCGGTGATCAGGGCTATCTCCTCCCTAGGAAATTGAACTGAGGTTGGTTCATAGTGTTGTCATGGAAAGAAGGCCAAGAGATCTGCAAGTGCTTGACTCCGCAGAGCTGTAGGGTTCTTCATGGATAGGCCGAACTCGGCCATAAGCAGTAGCCAGCAAATAAGTCAACCAGATAGGGCAGGGCGGGTGAGCATATAGCAAAGCAGATCAGCCTTGGTGACAAGTATGATTTCGTGCTCCAAAAAGTAATATCAAAATTTTTGTGAGGCGTACAGCAAGGCTAGGCATTGTTTCTCAAGCTCAGAGTAATTGACTTCGGGTCCCCTGATCATTTAACTGAGATAATAAACAGGGCACTCCGCCCCATCCACCTCTGGCCAAGCAGAGCTCCTATGGACCTGGGCGTGGAGGTCAAGTACAGTAAGAGTGGGATGCCCTACTATGGCACTACCATGGTTTGTGGGGACATGAGGACCAACTTGATCTGTTTGAAGGCATACTGTTGGGGCGCACCCCAACTCCATAGTGCGCTCTTGTGCATCAAGTGCTGGAATTGTGTGATGAGCTTGGCCAAGGCAGGAATGAATTAGTGAAGGTAAGAAACCTTACCGAGGAAGCTTTTCAATTGTTTGATGTTCTTGGGAGGAGGCATCTCTTGGATGGAGGCAACTTTGGACGGGTCAATGTCGATGCCCTATCGACTGACCAGAAAGCCAAGGAATTTACCGAAGGAAACTCCAAAGGCACATTTTAGCGGGTTCATCTACATGTTGTACTGGCGACAACGATCAAAACTGCACGAAGGTCCATAAGGTGATCACTTTCCTTTTTAGACTTGATGATGAGATCGTCGACATAGTCTTCAACTGTATGGTGTATCATGCCGTGGAAGATGGCTGTCATCGACCTTTGATAGGTAGCACCCGCATTCTTGAGGCCGAAAGGCATGACTTTCCAACAAAAGTTTCCCACGGGAGTTCGGAAGGCTATTTTGGCACAATTGTTAGGATTCATCTGAATTTTGTTGTAGTCGGTGAAACCATCCATGAAGGAAAAAGTTTCATGATCGGTAGTGACCTCAGCAAGCATGTCAATGTTGGGCAAGGGGAACTCATCTGTGGGGCATGCTTTGTTCAAGTCTGAAAAGTCTATACAAACACGGACTTGGCCATTCTTCTTTTAGACGGGGACGACATTGGCCAACCATATGGGATGAGTAATAAGTTCAATGAAGCCAGCCTACAAAAGTCATTCTATCTCAGTCTTGATCTTTAACTCGAGCTCAGGGTAGAAAGTCCACGGATGTTGTCAGACAGGGATAGACCCGGTAGTAATATTGAGATGGTGCGTTACCAATTTAGGGTCCAACCCAGGCATCTCATTATAACTCCATGCCAATACATCACGATATTCATAAAGAAGGGTAACCAATTCCTCTCGAGGCGATTTTGTTGCCAATGTACGTAAGTCATGGTTCCTTGCCCGGGATAGCCAGGTTGATTTTTACAAGTTCTTTAGCCCGTGGTCAGGGGCCATCGTCGTAACATGGTGGAGCAGCACCAAGGGTGAGTTCAAGGTCGAGCGGGCATTGCTCGACTGCACAACACCATTCATTCTCCATGGGTGGGTCAAGTTTGAGAAGGTCAGATAACGGACCCACGCATCGTCATAACTGATAGATCACATTGCCATTTTGGATGATACGTTGGAAGGTTGGTTCAGCCTTTTGCTTCTTAGACTTAGGGGATGAAGGTGGGGAGTTACGCTTCGTAGCAGGCAGTGTTACAGATGTCGACGTCTTGTTCTTGCTACTCTTCTTGGCTTTGGACTTGGGAGGTTTGTTACGACATAACTTGTCCCAGTTGGGCAGCTGGGTCGAGTGAATATGAGTGGCAGTCTTACCATCCTCGCCAAGTTCGATAAAGAAGAAAGCCTCGCCAAATTATGATTCAGCACATTCAAAGGGGGCTTAGGTGGCTAGGAGAGTGACCGCGACCTCACGTCCCATAGCGTCTGCCACCAGTTTCACACACTGATGGTATATTGAGGGGAGAGCCCTATTGATATGAATTTATGGGCGGCCAAGTAAAAGATGAAATGCAGGCTCATTATTTATCATGTGGAATGTAATGTTGTGATGGAGAGGTCCAGCCATAAAGTTGACATGGTCGACAGTGATATGGCCGAGGGTTAACTGGGGGACTTGCCTGAAGCCCGTAATCTTGATCGGGTCACATATGTTTTTCTCACAGGGATACCGGCCCTTTGCAAAGTGACAAGGGGTATGATGTTGACCGAGGCACCGTAACGTACCAAGGCACGATGAAAGTCCGTGCCATACACAGTACATTCTAAAAACAACGGTCGAGAAGACCAAGGCAGTGGAAGGAAGGTGACGGAGTTCAGCCTGAGCAGCAAAGCATTATGGACTGTGGCAGGTGGTGACTTCGATCAGGCAGTTAGAGAGATAGGCCTTAGCGGTGGGTGAAAACCCCATTTCATTGAAGAAACCCTTGATCTTGGACATTTGCCCAAAGGAGGTCGTCGGCTGACTAGCTAAAGGTGTATGAGGTACGACCATTAGAATCGCCTCTGTCGAGGCTTAGGGGATGATAGGTTCGACATGGTCGGTGACAGCCATGAGGACCTGGTTCTCCCTATTGTTGTGGTCGTGTAGGGGGTAAGGGTGCCTACAGACATCATTGTTTTTTTGGTAGCTTTAGGTCACCTGCAGTGACCTTCCTTGCAAAAATGTCCCGTATCCTATTACAATCCTAGAGTTGATACCCCACAGCCCGATGGTAGGGGCAGTAGTTGGGTTTGGCATTGTCTGCTTCTATGATTTTCATCCTCATCGGTGGCAAGTGAAAGTTGTCGTCATGTACTACCCACTTGGCCAAAAGCTCCTTTACTGTATTCAGATCACATGAGTATTTGAGGGTAGGCTCTCGTTGCCTTCTCTTATCAGAGCGTCAGTCCCCCTCTTGGGACTGACGCTTGTAATCGCTGTGACTATTATTGTTTTGAGTGCTAGGTGTTTCTACCATGGAAACAAGTGCATTTTATGGGCAAGGCTTCCATGGCTTGATAGGGCCGACCGACTCGTAAGTACGGCAGGCTATCTCTTTGAGGTGACCCCATTTCCTCAATTGTAAGTTCTTAATATGCACTCTTTAGACATCACTCATATTCTTGATGCATATCGGGACCAACGTCTCATTTTTGCTGAAGTCCGTACACTCGAGGCACTTGAGATGGAAGCGGTGCAGGTATTTGTTCAAGTCATCCCCTGGATTCTGGCGTATGCCAGTAATATCAACAATGGTGACTCGTTCAGCTTTGTAGTGAAATTTGTCCAAGAAGAGCTGGATCATTTCACTCCAAGAATGGACATTCCCCGCAGGGATCTGATGGTATCAAGTATATGCCAAGCCAGTGAGGGAATTGTGAAACTCCCTTAACTTCAAACTGTAGCCCGGACCATACTGCTCCAACGAGCCTGCAAATCTTATGAAGTGCTCACGGGCATTGCCCTCATGCCCGTTAAAGATCAAAAAGGTTGGTTGCTTGTACTTAAGGGGGCAAGATGTGATGGCTATATCATTGGCATACGAGGAGTGGCCTATTAGCCAGGCTGAGGAGTCAAGTTCAGAATTCCTCGACAGACGATGGATAAGTCCTTCCAAGTTTGACCGGGTGACATAGTTGTGGGATGGTTCTTCATGGCGAGTCAAGGGATGGTGGCTGGCTAGGTTAACCCGAGCCCCTAGATGGGGTAACCTGATAAGCGAAAGTAGGGGAGGGCTGGTATATGATAGGGGCTAGTGGCGACAGCTGTGCGGGAGCATAGGTGAGTGGGTGAGACATGTCCACCACTTGGCCAATAGTTTGATTTTGGTCAGTAGGATAAGGGTTGGGCTCTATCTTTATGGAGTCGTGAGGTTTGGAAGAGCTCTGTGTCGACACAGGGCGAGATAGCGTGGCGGCCTAGAAGGATGCACCGACCCTGGGTCTAAATAGGGTTTGTAGGAGGGCAGCCTAGAAGGATGTACGTCAACCACCGGTAGTGACAGTGTTGTGAGTCCTACCGCCAAAGGTTTAGATACTTGAGGCGGTGGTGGTCGCGACACTGAGGCCTAGGCGGTGTCAAGAGCCGGCCCGAGTCCTGAAGGTTAAGCTGGTGAAGCAGCTTGCTGTGAGGCCAATGCCTGTATAGATCGTGGCATCTCCCTGATGGCGGCCATCAGGGTGGTCTGAGAGTCTTGTAGACTGGCTATGGTAGGAGTAAGTTATTGTATGGCTGCCCTGATAACCACTTGCACATCGGGTGCAGCGACTGAGGGTTGTTCTTGGTGTCGTGTGGCACTTGTCTCTTCTTGGTCACCAAGGTGGGCTTCTTCTTGTACAGTGGGAACGAGGCCTTGGCTGGTAGTCCTGGTAGCTCTCCGTTGCACAGGCATGGTGCCTAAGTGTGGAAGATAGGCAAACTGCAATATGATGCTCAGCTCCCCAGCGGAGTCGCCAAAATGATGCCAAGGAAAGTGGATTCGTACCTATATGGAGGTGTCACAAAGGCTGCAATCTGAGTTAGCTTCCAGATGTACAAAGTGAGAGATAGTGAGGGTGGAATAAAAGCTGAGAGTAAGGCTCCCCAGGCAGGCCGTGAGGGCTGGCAGTGCTGCGGAGACAAGGCGGAGACAAATAGGGCTGGAAGTTGATAATCCAAGCTAGGGTCCGAATCAGGGGTGCAGCGTCAGGGGTCCAATATTAGAGGTCCAAATGTGTTTCTCTCTCTAGAATTCCAGAGAGAATGGGTTTTAGAGAGAGAAAGAGAAAATGTCAAATGAGATAATTCTGTTCAAAATGAAATCCAAGGTCCCCTATTTATAGGGAAAAGTATGCATATGTCATCAGTGTGTCATCAGCTGACACGTGTAGTCCCCTGAGTGTGACACATCACCAGGGAGTCCATAAATACCAGTTCTCTGTCAGACTGTCAGTTCCTAAATTCTCACTGCCTTGCCCCACACAGCGTCACTCTACCTGTCTGAGAAGACTGAAAACACCATGATGGCATGATCAGAGTAAGTCTGTTGCCCTAGCCACCAGTCCAAGCCCTTACTGAATCCCATAGGGTGCGTCGTGAGACACGAAGAGAACCTGATAGCGGTGAGGGAACATTCATGTGACCAACTGCCAGGCGAACTAGGTGCGATGCCCTTTAAAGATCTGTTCCCATCCCGGAGTGACCCCGTGGTCTTCGTCCTGGGGGCGCTGATGATCACCGGTAACGTGAGTGGACGTGGTCGTAGCTCAAATGTGCCTAGTGTTATGCAAGTCACCCTAGGCAGTGATATTTTTATGGTAATAAGTCTATCCCGCTGTGAGGGGTCCTCGTGCCGAAGCACTACAAATGGAGCCCCCCCCCCAGAATGAAGGCGACGATAGCTTTGTGATAACGAGCCCATCCCGCTACGAGGGGTCCTCATGCCAATGCACTACGAACGGAGCCCCCCAAAATGAAGACGGCGATGGCTTATATGGTAGCAAGCCCATCCCGCTGCGAGGAGTCCTCGTGCTGGAGCACTACGAGTTGAGCCCTTCAAAATGAAGACGACGATGGCTTCTGTGGTACGAGCCCATCCCTCTGCGAGGGGTCCTCGTGTTGGAGAACTATAAATAGAGGCCCTCGAAATGCTGCACACTCTAGGGAATGGATCGAAGCATGTTCCACGTCCATGGCGGGGGCGCATGGTGTGGTGAATAAAAATGGTGCCCGGGGGCCTGTAACATGATTGTGGCGCACGGGCACAACGACTACCGTCGCGAGACAATACCTAGTGCTGGGGACACATGTTATGAAAGTGGCGCATGGGCGCGGTTATGGTGCCACGGACACTATAGTTTGACAGAGAGCCAGGGGCACAGCTGTATCAGTGACGCGATGCATAAGGTGGCAGAGTGTCGAAAATGGAGCGCGGGCGACGGTCATTACGACGACAGCATACAAGCGTCGTACGGTCACAGTGATAAGTGAGCATTGTAGACCATAGTGCGCTTGAATGAACAAAAAAAAGGCAGCAACACCCACGGGGTAGGGGTGGCCGACCCCCCCTCCCCCCAAGAGAGGGTGGCCAACCCCTTCTGCAGAGGTGGTCAAACCCTCATAAAGAGGGTGGCCGACCACTCCTTAAAGACGGTGGCTGACCCCCCCCCCCCCCCCGGTTTAAGAAGGTGGCCGACCCCCCTTAAAGGGAATGACCGACCCCCCTTTTTAAGCAGGTGGCCGAGCCCCCTTTAAAAGAAGGTGGCTGAGCCCCTTAAGGGGGAAAGAGCGCTAAATCCAAGTCCATATATTTTTTTAATGTGGGTGGTGCCGACGTAGCTACTTTGGCAACAAAAAGTAATTTTAGTCATGCACAAAGTTGATGAAAAATGCATGTGACTTAAGTGTGCGCATTTTGACCGGTCGATTTCTTTGAAAAGTTTACCATTGAATATGTGACGCGTCGTGCAAAATGGGACCCCTGGTGGGCCCTTGGGTGTGACCAGAATAGGTTAGGAACACATTTCAAAATTTCCAAACCACTACATGATGGAATTCCATCTCCAAAGAAGTATATTCAAACTCCAGAAGTGCATGATCGGTTCTAAACTTGGAATACATTACAGAGTTAAAGAAAAAGAAAAGTTAAAACTTGATATTTACACGATTTTTGTTGGTAACCAGATACCGACAAAAAACAAAATCTCTAGGCTTTGAGACGTAATGAAGCTTCAATGTCGTACAAAGAATTGACTTCAAATTCTTGAACATCATGAACCAAAATTGACTTACCCAAAATTGCAAACATCAGTGAACCAAAATTTTTGATAATTCAGCTATTTTCTGCAAATTTTGGAGACGTAGTTTGGTTATTTCTTGGTGATACCATGCATTTACTTGTCGAAGCCATGAAAAGGGTGCCAAATGCATCTGCATTACCAAATTCTCGTCAATCCAACCATGTAAAAACAAACAAACCAAAGTACAAAAACATAAATGAATGTGATAATTGATTGACTATTTTTATCCAATGACTGTTCAAGACGAAGACTAAATGCTTATGTATAATGACTGTTATTCAAGGAATGAATAAGAAAGCACTAAAGAAACCATTATTCTTGTACCAGTAGATTGTAAGAAACTATAAGGAAAACCACAAATCAAATTCATAATAAGTCTAACCAAATTGTGTGACTGAGCATGTAGTCTATGGGCAGAGTTGTGTGTTCTTATGTCAATTCAGGTTTGTTACAAGAGATGTAAAAGTGAGGGGGGAGAGGAAGAGATTTATCTTTGCGCAGGCCTACAAAAGAGGAGCAACCAACAAAAGAGCAATATGGAAACAATTTAACAAGCACCTGATGTGTAAAAGTGCAGAGGAACGGTCCGGTGTGAATGCGTCATTGCGCATATGTTCAAATACCTTGCATACAATGATTATGCCAAAGATAACATGAACCATTGAATCCATGAAGTAAGATAAAATGAGCAAAGTCGTGGACAGAGTAGGAGTAGGCATACCCATAAATAGGATAAGGAGCGAGTTTTGCTTCTCCACAAAGTAGAAATGCTAGTGTTCTACAGGTTTTGAGATGCCATGATATTGAATTTTCATTGCAAGGTGCGTATTCTGGTGTAGCTTAGCAGGCAAGTTCTTAGTGGGGCGTTGTTATGCAGTTGAAGTTCTCCTGCATCTTCTTTTGTGAGGAGAGTATAATGGAGATAGTTGGAAGGAAGGAAGGAAGTTGCAGTTAGTTTTGATTTTATTATTGTGACGATCCGAGACTGTGTGCGGGGCAGCGTGTTTGCACCTATTCTGTAAGGGGCCACACAGTTTGTACTACGGAGTGTCTCATGGGGCATTTTGGTCAGGGGTTGTCAAACACAATACACTTTTAAGATAGAGAGATTATTGTGACGATCCGAGACGGTCTGTGCGGCAGCATGTTTTCACCGGTTCTATAAGGGGCCACACAGTTTGTAATATGGAGTGTCTCATGGGGCATTTTGGTTATGCAAATGTGTAGAAACATTGTTAAACACAATACACTTTTAAGATAGAGAGATATACAAATACATGATCATAACAATTTATCACCAACACTATGTACCGGTACTGGAACTGAAAATCTCTCCCTCAATGGCTTCCTTTTCTTCAACTTACGGATGGCATCCATCGCAAACAGATTCTTGTTGGCGTCTTCGTGTTCAAAATCCAACTTCTCCTCTACCATGGTTGACCCTCCTCGTGTCTTTGCAGACGACCTTGCATAGACTGATGTTTTCTCTTCCTTGTTTCTATGGAAAAAGCAAGCGGCACCCCACACTTCTATCTTAAGAGCAAAACTCGATTTAGAGCTCGAGCTAGTAACGTGGCTCTCTCTCCCAGGACTCGAATCTGCTGGAAATGGATCTCTCGCTCTGTTCATATCAAGCGTGAAATTTGCTAGCCCTTTATAATAAGGGCTGATGGTTGGATTCCATCTGGTGATCTCCTCCAAAATAGCCGCTGTTAAATCAGAATTCGTATCATCTGGAAGTGGAAGTCTTTCTCTATTCGGTGCTAGAGTAAAATCGGTGAGGCCTCTATAGTAAGGAGTAATAGTAAAGTTTCTTTTCCTCATCTCTTCGAGGATAACTGCAGCCAAATCGGAGTTCAAGTCATCTGAAATCCTCTTTCTATTCAGTACAAGGGTGAAATCAGTGAGCCCTTTATAGTAAGGACTAAGAGTAGAGTTGCGCTTATCTTCTAGAAAACGAATAACAACATTTCTTCTGTTTAACTTAGAAAGGAGAAAGACGAATAAACCTAGGTACGTACTGGGGGTAAGGGTGATTGTGATATGAAGTGGAAACCCTAGTTCGCTTCTAGGGTTGTTTTAAAGTTTTTGGCGGGGATAACTAAGGCCATCTGACGGATCAAGCAAGTGGCTGGCCTTTCATGAAGAAATTGGTTATAGGTTTGAAGCATCTTACGTAGCCATTCAAGAACCAAGGTGACATAGCCTAAATTGACCCAAACAAAGGAGAGGGAGAAAGCAAAAACCTTATATGCTGCATTCACCCAAATAACCCAAAGAGAAAAAAGAAAAAGATGGTACGGTGGGGTTACTCTACGTTTTGGCTTAAGGATAACGAAATGCTTACAAGAAAAAAGGAAAAAGATGAACAGTCTAATGAACACTCTCTTCATGTTTGTCAGTATCACATGCCCAATTTGTGCATCTTGAGAATATGAAGATTCGAATATTGTCCGAGTTTTTAATTCGGTTGTCTTGATGTTATGAGTGACAATAGTGAATATCGCTGTTGTATGAAGAATTGTGTGGGATCTAAAATTTAATTATCTTGGTCATTTGATGCATTGTTATATCCTTACAAAGGGTCGTCAGGGACAATGGTTTGCCAAAGAGTGTGGTGGTGAGCATGTTCTCAGTGCAATGTTTGAAAGAGGGAGGCAGAAAGTACGGCTGGTTAAGATCAATTTATGTTTCCTTCTATTAAACAGTAGCAACATTCTATGTTCTATAAGATGCCAAAAGGTACACATAATTCTACTGGTTAAGATCAATTTATTTGAGCATGTTCTCAGTGCAATGTTTGCAATGGTTTGTGGGTATTATTGGCCCAATTTTTATAAATATTATAAAACTAGAATATCAATTCTTCAGATTGCAAAACTCTACCGAATCAACGTACATACTTATTAGAAACACCTTAGAAGAATTTAAATCTACCAAAACAAAATCTGTAAAATGCGAATACAAGAAACATTCACCATTAATACTACAAAATTTGAAAATTTTTCTTTCCTTTTTATGGAATCAATAGACAAAACAAGTATGATTTAGTACTTAAAAGTATTTTAAAACCATCAACATAATCGGATAGTTAAGAAATTAATTTTGATTATATAACTTCAAACTCTTATATAAACTAAATTCTCCTACAAATGCCATGTGACTAGCCTCTTCTTCAACTCTTGAAAGCTTTTCTCACAATCTTCACTCCATTCAAATTTGACTCCCTTTTGGGTCAGGCGAGTCAAAGGTGTTGCTATACGTGAGAATCCTTCCACAAATCTTCTGTAATATCCTGCTAACCCTAAGAAGCTCCAAATTTCCTTCACCGTAGTAGGTCTATTCCAATCGACCACTGTCTCTATCATTTTAGGGTCGACCAATATTCCTTCTTCTGACACCACATGCCCCAAGAATGCAACTCTATCCAACCAAAATTCGCATTTCTTAAGCTTGGCATACAACTTCTTCTCTCTTAGAATCTTTAATACCGTTCTTAAGTGTTTTTCGTGTTCTTCCCTCGTCTTAGAATATATCAATATATCGTCAATGAAAACCACCACAAATTGATCCAAGAAAGGTTTGAATACTCGATTCATTAAGTCCATAAACGCCGCTGGGGCGTTAGTCAATCCAAACGGCATAACCAAAAACTCATAGTGCCCATACCTCGTGAGAAATGTCGTCTTAGGTACGTCCTCTGCCTTGATTTTTAGCTGGTGATACCCCGAACGAAGGTCAATCTTTGAAAACCTTTTCGCCCCTCGTAACTAATCAAACAGGTCATCTATGCGGGGCAACGGGTAACGATTCTTTATCGTCACCTTGTTTAACTCTCGATAATCAATGCACAATCTCATTGTCCCATCCTTCTTCTTAACAAATGATACTGGGGCACCATAGGGTGACGCACTAGGGCAAATAAACCCTTTGTCTAAAAGGTCTTGTAGTTGCGTCTTAAGTTCTCTCAACTCCATGGGTGCCATACGGTAGGGTGCCTTAGATATAGGGGCAGTCCCTGGAATAAAATCAATCTGAAATTCAACTTCTCTATCGGGCGGCAACCCCGACAAATCTTCGGGAAATACCCTCGAGAATTCTCTCACCACTGAAATGTCTTCTAACTTCAGTTCCTTCTGCTGGGTATCTATAACGTATGCCAGGTACCCACGACAACCTTTCCTAAGAAGTCGGTTTGCCTGTAAGGCAGAAACCATAGGTGGAGGGGGTGCAATACTAGATCCTTGGAAAAACAACTGGTCTTGACCTAGAATGTTAAAGGTCACTCTCTTATGGAAACAATCTACAGAAGCATGATATGTTGCCAACCAATCCATCCCTAGTATGACATCGAACTCCAACAAATCTAAACAAATCAGGTTCGCTGCTAGTTCTCTTCCCTTAATTTTTATTAAACAGTTCTTGACCACTTGGTCCGAGACAACCCAGTCCCCCATTGGGGTAGAGATACACAACGGTGAATCTAATCGTTCTAGGTGCTTGTCCAAGCGTTTAATAAAAGTATGCGATGCAAAGGAATGTGTAGCGCCGGAATCAAACAATACTTTTGCAAATATGGAGAGAAAAAAAAGGGAGTGTACCGGTAATCACTGAGTCTGAAGCTTGCGCATCCCGTTGGGTCATAGCAAACACTCTAGCTGTTCCTCTGGGCTAAGCAATCTGAAATTCCGAAGGTTCACCTCATCAACTGATTAAGTTACTAGGATTTAATTTGATTACAAGAGCTTAAATAAAGTTTCAATACCCAAAAACAAATCTAATAGTATATGAAATAAAAATTTAATCTGAAAATAAATGTTATAGTTCATAAGCTAAAAACCGTTCAATATACTCTTAATCAATAAATGAACTTATTAGGACTAAGGTATAAATTTAATCACCCAAATATACTATACAATATGAACCGACACTCTACAGTCTATTTGATAATAAGAATAATAATCATTATCTAATTATTTATCCCAATCTTTTGCATAATTGGTATACTATTATCACAAATTTAACTAACAATTAACTGTATAATGTACATATGGCCTACAAATCTCAAAAGCATTTCAAACAACCACATAAAATGTCACCAAGGTAAATTATGAAAATTATATTTGAAATTTTAAAATAAATATTTCACAAATTGAAAGATTTCATTTTCTTTTAAATTATTTAACCTCAGTATTTCACAATGTTACATAGAGTAAGAATAGTCATCACTTTATAACCGTTTAACCTTAATCATGTGCAAAGCTTTTGTAGGATACTCTGGTATTTTGTGATAAATTTAAAAAAAAATCATTAGCATTAAAAGGTATGCATAATTCTAAATTGATTCTCTTAGAAAATCTTTAAAAATACATCATAACGGATGACCTAAAAAGCATCAAGCATGACCTTCAATGAAAAACAAATTAAACAAATATAATGCCACTAGATAACTTCATATTATCTCTTTTTAAAGCTAGTTTTATATTTTTAAAGGGGGTTTATTTGAAAGTAAGTAAAATAGTTCAATGTGCTTCAATTTCTGTTTCAACCTCTATTTCGCAGAACATATTAGTAGGTTACTTAAGTCTAGTTTGCGCCTTTTTAACCTTCTTTTATGATTTTAATACAGAGGACTATAATATGTATCTAATTTAATGATAATAATCATTTATATCAAAAGTATCTCTAAATGAGAATGTTAATCAATGACCTGAGCCATAAAGTGGAAAAAAAAAATGTCTACCGTTATTTAGATGGATTATTGGTAAAAAGTTCATTCAATTGTTAGTAATTAAATAAATGAAGAAATATATAGTTGTTTTTTATTTCTTGAATGTTTAACTTCTTAAACTCACTTTTTTTGTACAAAAATAAAATTAGTACTAACATACTTTGGATTGATATGGAAACTATTATTTATTGCATGCTTTACTTTTCGAATGCTTTATTCCGTACATTCAACATTATTGTTCGTAATAATTTTCGAGTACAAAAAGGATATTAAATTATTACAAAACTATATGTACCTGTAATTTAACTATAAGTTTATATTTATGTCTCGCCCGTCCAATTTCACAAGTCTTAATTCAAATTTCATCTCATTCTCCTTCCTCCGTAACACCACTTCATGGATATATATATATATATATATATATATATATATATATATATATATATATATTACACACACACACACATCACCACACATAGCACTCACATACACACATTACACTACACTCATGCACTCATGGTTACACTCAAAACCTCACACTGAAAATGGGTTTACACAGACACGCCACTCTCACCAAACAATCTACACAAAGAAATGGACACAGCTATTGCCTTCCTCTTTATTTTTATTCTACACACAATGCACATACACAGCTCACATCTCTTTGCTCCCTCATACACAGCAGACCCGAATCCAATACACACTCTACACCCATTAACTCACCACTTCACATAAACCCAGATTTATTCATGTAATACCCACTTTGGACAGCCACAACCTCACGCATATACACCACACAATACTCACACGAGCACACAATTCACATGCACAAGCCCAGAACAATTCTACACAATACTCCGCTACTGGTGTTACAGCAACAGGGTGGGGGTGGAGTGGGGGTAGGCAGAATTTTGGAGGGAAGGGGTCTGAAGGGATTGGGGGAGAAGAGTTGGGCGGGGAGGGGTATTTTGGGGAAGGAGAAATAGTGAGATTAAAAAAAAACCCATTTTTTTCAACCCACCCCACTTTTTAGGGATTTCAAAGTTTCTCCCCCTCTTTTCACAATTTCCCAAAAAAAAACCACCAACCCCAAATAATTAACTAAAAAACTCATGTTTTACTAATTTTCCCTAAAAAGTTCTCTCTCTCTCTCTCTAGGATTTTTCTTTCCTCATCTGTTCACGCATATTCATAGATGGGAGGTGAATGGTGCTGCTAAAATGGTACAAACTTGCTTTTTGGTGGAGAGAAGAATCTAATACCCCAGGCCTTCTCTTTTTGATGTGTGAGTAGGTGGTGCTCTTTCCTCAACTCTTAGATCTCTCTCTCTCTCTCTCTCTCTCTCTCTCTCTCTCTCTCTCTTCTCTCCTTATTTCTCTTTTTCCCGATCTTTGTCCAAAACCATCTTCCTCACTGAAAGTAGAGCTTCATCAAAACAAGGTATGTGCAATTGCGAGTGAAAAAAAACTATATATATAATATATTTTTTTCAAAATCTGAGGGGGTACATTAGCCCCCCTGGTACAAGCAGGCTCTGCCTCTGGGTGGCGGTGGAGGCACTGCACAAGGGTAGCAACATCGACGGTGGAAGTGGTGGGTGGTCAAGTGATGGTAGTGGTAGTAGTGGTGGCTGTGGTGCCAGTAGTGGTGGCGGCAGAGGCAATGGTGGCAACAGTGGTGGCATGGTAGTAGTGATGGCGACAATGGTAGATGTGGCAATACTGGCGAAGGTGGTGGGGGATGCAGTGGGGAAGGTGGGGGCAGTAGTGTCAGCGACGACGACGGCGACAGCGGCGACGGCGGCGGTGGTGATAGTAGTGGTGGCGGCGACAGCGGTAGTGATGGCGACGGTGGTACTGGTGGTGGCGGCGGCAGTGGTGATAATAGTGATGGTGACGGCGGTGGTGGTGGCAGTGGTGGTAGCAGCAGTGGTGGTAGCGGTGGCAGTACTGGTGCCATTGACGGTGGTGGTGGTGGCTGTGGCGATAGTGGCAGTAGTGATACCGATGGTGGTAGTAAAAGTGTTGTTGCGGTAGAGGCAATTAAAATGCTAGTGGTGAGTTCATTATTGGAGAGATCCAGAAAATGGTAAGATAAGTAAATAATTACTTTTAATTCAAGTAAATTAAAATCTCATGAAATTCGACCATTTTTAATTAGATTTCACACTATAGAAACAAATCAAGTTAAATTCCAAGAAATCCAATCCCAGATCCTTTTTTTAAGGTTTCAAACAATAAATTTTGAATATTTGAAATGAAAACTTATCAATTGAATGGTTTCAAACACACTATTAGTTTCCCCAATAATCTCTTCTTTAACCGTCTCGGTGACAAAAAAGATTATTGACTTTTGGAAAGAAGAAGTGGATGTAGTTAGACCCTATTCCAGACCGAGTTCCGGTAGAACAAAGATAATTTAGTGTAAAGTCTAGAGTAGTCTTTAATCTACCACACACAAATTCAAATGAACATTTATACCTTATGATTTGTACAAGGAAAGTAACAAAATAATTTTTGCTTGGTAGAAACAAAGGCCACAAAAATTCAAATTCCCAAAAGATGGCTCATGTGCAAACAACTAGTTGTATTTTGCTTACAAACATAAGCAAACTCTAGATTAGTTGTATTTAGATTCTTCAGCAATGGCTGAATCTTGTAAAACAAACCAAACGTCGGTAACAGCATGATCTGTAGTCATACTGCTTAGAAGGTAAATGTTTCACTCAACGGTCGTCAACTTGCTCCCTGAGGATGCTGCATCAAAATTTTCAGTCAGCAACTTGTACCCTGAGGATGCTTCATCATCACCTACAATAAGCAACTTGGCCCTTGTGTTTGCATCATTTTCTTTATTTTGTACCTCCTTTTTACTTGCAATCTCACGCTTGTAACAACTCATGAATTTTGCTATTAAGTCTGGAACGAAATGAAAATTAATTTGTGTAAGTTATTATCAAGAGGAACTACATCACAACGTAAACTTTTTTGAAGTTTACAGCCAACTAGACAACAATAAAGTAGACCCTAAAGGGTAGCTTCTAACTAACGGTATCTGCATTGACGATGTTTTTCAGTGCATAAAAGAAAGTCACAATAATTAAAGGAGGCTGCACATAAAAGTATTTAATCCTTCTACTAGTAGTTTGCTTTAGATACCGTGTAGTATGTCAAAACATACGTTATTAGGGGTACAATTTAGACTGGACAATCCGTGGATAATCCACGTCAGTCCATAAAAACATAGGCGTGAACCTAACTAATATTATAGTAACCGTGGTAGACGAAGACACCAAATTTTGAGTCCATAAAAAATTATGGGCTGGACATAGAAAAAGATTTTTTTAAACTCGTTCAGCCCTTGGGAAACACAGCCTGTCAAACTTTTATATGATATATGAGTTACATATATAAATTTTACGCTTACTGGTCTTTTTTTTTCATCAGCCTTTAAAATTCTCTTACCATACGCGTTTAGAGACCTTTGAAAACTTTTATTTTTCACTCTTGTTTCCTAAGACTTAGATTTCGTAAGATTGTTTAGCAACCGTTGTCTTTTTACTTTTCTTTCTCCTTTATTTTAATTTGTCATGCAACTTGTTTCCATGCTTATGATTAAATTTATTTTGAAACTTCACAATACTCTTCTTTATTATCATGACTACTTAGTAGACTTCGATGGTAAATGATATGCTTAAAAAATAAATAAACAAAAAAATCATGATTAAGTAGTAGACCTGGATGATATTGATACGCGTTAAATCAAGTAAACAAAAACTAATATGAAACCATGGACAACCTATGGACAGCCCATGTTCAGCTCGTACCCGCAAAAAATTTGATCGGCTAGGCATGAATAGATATTATTTAGCCCATAAATAGGCTGGACTGGACACGGGCATGAATTTTTTAGCGTGAGCTGAGCATGGTTTGACATTTGAGCCATCTAACCCGCTCAAGTTGCAGCCTAACTTTACATTCTCTAATTTGGTTATTCCGTTTTTTATGAGTGAGAGTGCAACTTATTGGAGCCATCTGACAAAGTGGGAAAAAAATAGAATGCAAATAAGAGTGCAACTTATAAGAGTAATGTGCTATAAATCCACAATTGTAGATCTAGCAGGATCGATCGAAAACTAGCCTGGAGAAGGTTAATTGCATGTTGCATGTCCTAGAAAAACCATAGTTCGTACAAAGTGCCCCCTGATTTTGCTCAAGTGGAGTAGATAGTTGTCAAGAATTTGTGAGTCTCACGCAGGTTGTTGTCACGAAGAAAAAGTTTTACCTTCAATCCGGAAATGTTGGACATTCTTCTTCGATGGATAGTCTTTTTTCTTGGTCATTTTCTCGCGTCTAGTGCATGAGTAAGCATAGGGATTCTGAGGGTCTTCAACCATCTATATAGAAGTAAAATTCGATTAATCTACTAGCATTTGCATTTGCATTTGCTGGAGAATATTACAAGAACATGTAGTTGGAGATACTGGGTGCTCATACGTTGTATTCGTCATATAACTTGTCTAGTCGTATCTTTAAATCCTCATCCAAAAGCTTCTTTAATTCCATTTTTAGAGTCTGCATATGAAGAAAATTGATTAGTAGCATCCATCAGAACTATCATATCTTTACGCAGGATTAGGAAGCTCTTACTAGGAAAATGAACTCAGGAGATACACTCTGCTCTATGAGCTTCTGTAATTTTCCGCGAATGCTATATAGCCTGTTTAGACAAATGTTTATGTCAGCTTTGAGGTCCATTACATTTCCAAATCCTCAAACAGATGCATTGTCAAAAGGGCCTTGACGATATTAGTTGTAGTATAGTCTAAAATTTCACGCTACTTCTTCACACCTCATCAGTTGTCAAGAAGTGCACCAAGGACAAAATATTAAAATTTTGGCAACAAAAAAGTGTGAACAAGTATATAAGGGATGTCCATTCTGACATTTTTGAATCTTTTTGTGGTTCATAAATGCTTTTGCAACTAGTAACTTACTGTTTTGGACTTTGTTCTTCTATTATACTTTTGGCAATGCTTGCAATATCTTCTTCCCACCCGGTCATGATTACTTGATCGTCCTTCAAGGCTGAGGTAGAACTTCATGTACATTGCAGAACATGCATGTTTAGTTAATGCAGATAAGAGGAAATCAAATGTACTTGGAGAACATATTTTAATGACTATAAGGTACTAAAGGGGAGAGAGGGAGAGGGAGGGGGAAAGAGCGAGAGAGAGTATTGCAAAACATCATAAACGTCTGCTAAAGAATACTTGGACAGCGAGGTAGCCTCAAATGAACGTATGGCTTGTCGTAGGTTACTCTTGGAGTTCGTAGCAATTCTCTCAGCCAGCTGTTGAGGTAAATCTATCCCTTCTTGTGCTGCTATGAATTCCAAAACTTGCAGAATCTGAATGAAGAATTCTGAACTTATGAAATGCAAAACTAAATGATGGTACCAAACCTTTCGCGAGTAAAAATTCTGAGGTTTGTTACCTCCTTATTGGATGGTGGAAGGAGCTGAACTATGGTGCAAGTCGACTTAAGTGGCTGAAACTTTGAGATATCACTGCAGCAGAAAAAGACCTTGTTACACCCTTTGTACCTTTCTAACAGCCACCTAATGGATAGCAGGGCATCTGTAGATAACTTGTCCGCCTCGTAGAGAATGATAGCTGCAAACATTATGCAAGAGTTATAACACATTGTCCTTTGCTTTAGCATTTTGATTTTGTAAAACTTGCTTCCATTTCAGGGGAAAGTAATTGATACCTCGACAGTTATCATGGGTGCACCGCAAAGCTTTGCCGGACAACCTCTTATTTGTCTCTCTGATGAGCTCCACTATAACTTGTTTCTCATACCCTTTCATCTCCGAGAGATTCACTTCTACGTGTTGAGATGATTCCATGACATTTACATGAATGCTTTTTACAGCCTCCCCCTGTAGCAAAAGATTTCATAAAGTAACCCTCGATCTGTTGCTTTAAATGGACACATAGAAACTTGCTATAGCTGGCTGGGATTGGTCATAACAACTAGAAGGCGCACAAGAGAACAATCATACTGTCCTATTTTGCTTTGGGAATTATAATAATGAACCCTAAAGTCATTGGCTGCTTTTGAGCATGTGCCTGAAAGACTGGATACTAGGTAATAACTCACTTTCTTGTTGTCTTACATTGCCATTATTCTAAAACTTCTATTGGTTAGAACAATGAAGTTCAAGTAAAAATTCTACTAAACCGATTAGAGAGGGAATTCAGAATTGGTCCAACATTGTTACTGACTTATAAATTCCGACTTAAATGCAATCCTCTGTCAAATGTTTGGAATTTTAACTCAGTTTACTTATTGCTCTACAGAGCAAAAGAAAGCAAATACTCCTTTACAGTCCAGAAGTAGTTTTCATTTTTTTCTTATGCTCATAAACTTCGTCAGCTCTCTCACAATCATCATGCGACTTCACTAAATAAAAAAGACATAGAACAGGAGCATATCAAGTAAGAGACGTAGATGTCATCCAATGATGAAAGGAGAACACGTTACAAATAATTAGAAACAGAATTGAAGGACTTGTGAACTCACCGTCAAGTAGAACTCCTTGCACTCTTCTCTCACCTGTGGAGAATACAGGTAGACAGAACCAGCATCAGTCTGTGCTTGCTAAAGAATTATGAGACGTTTTCCTTTTGTAGGAGAATTAAGGAGAAAATGGAAAGATCCTTGAATGGTACATGAGCTTGTGCTGCATTAGAGGGGCGGAGGAGCATGGGAATGGCCTTGGAATACTCATATTCATATATGATTACGTATAATGAAGTTGCCTTCTAATTCTTATCAGCATGGTACTTGCAGGTTTGTACATATGAACTCTTCTATATCGTTCTCACCTGTACTCTGTCTGCACCAAAAACTTCGCGAAGCAAAGCCCTAATCATGGTTCTTTTTCCCACTCCTGGAAGTCCTTCAAATATGTAATGACAGCAATCATCTGATCTCGCCTGCAAAATTTGGTATGCATGATTTTGTCAATCCTCTATTAGATTTCTTGGTACAACGATATACTATTATAGAAATTACCGAATGCTGCAGCTCAATGGCTTTTCCTCGATTGCATATAAAATCCTTTATGGCGTGAGGCCTATATTTATCCGCCCACGTGAACCTTTTGTCCTTCTCAAACTCATCAATCCTTTCCTTCTTACTTGATACAACAGCCTGATCTTTGGTAGGCGATGTATGTACTGGTACTGGAACTGAAAATCTCTCCCTTACTGTTACTGGGTTCCCTTTGTTCAACATATTGATGGCATCCATCGCCAACGGATTCTTGTTGGCATCTTCGTGTTCAAAATCCAACTTCTCATCTACCATCATGGTTGACCCTCCTCGTGTCTTTGCAGACGACCTTGCAGAGACTGATGTTTTCTCTTCCTTGTTTCTATGGAAAAAGCAAGCGGCACCGCACACTTCCATCTTAAGAGCAAAACTCGATTTAGAGCTCGAGCTAGTAACGTGGCTCTCTCTCCCAGGACTCGAATCTGCTGGAAATGGATCTCTCGCTCTGTTCATATCAAGCGTGAAATCCGCTAGCCCTTTATAATAAGGGCTGATGGTTGGATTCCTTCTGGTGATCTCCTCCGAAATAGCCACTGTTAAATCAGAATTCGTATCATCTGGAAGTGGAAGTCTTTCTCTATTCAGCGCTAGAGTAACATCGGTGAGGCCTCTGTAGTAAGGACTAACAATAAAGTTTCTTTTCCTCATCTCTTCGAGGATAACTGCAGCCAAATCGGATCAGAAATCCTCTCTCTATTCAGTGCAAGGGTGAAGTCAAAGGAGAAAGACGAAAACAGGTTTATCTTGAAGAAAACGAAAACAGCATTTCTTCTGTTCAACTCCTCGACAGTTTCTAGAAAGGAGAAAGACGAATAAACCTAGGTTGTAGCGCGGGTAATTGTGATGTGAAGTGGAAACCTTGGTTCGTTTCTGGGGTTGTTCTAAAATATGGAGACAACAACCCGACTAGTCCCTCAACGATAAGCGTTTTGCCATATTAATTCTTAAATTTTTTTTTTTTGCCATATTAGCCCTTAAACACTAATTTGCTATCGTGGTCCTTTTCTCCGATTATGTCCAAAGAAACCGTTAGTGGCCCCACAGTAGGGACATTCGAGTCATTTCACAATCCTCAAGAACCAAAAGCTCTCTTACAGTTCATGAACTATTAACATGTTGCTAAATTAGTCCATGAACTAATTCTTGCCCTCTTGGTCCTTTAAAATTGCGTCATTAGTCAATTTCGTCATTTTGATAACTTCAATCACGGTTTTCGTACGTCCACGAAAAGAGTCAATAAGCCGACACCATGACCATGATCTTTTAGTACCGTAACCACAAATCTTTTAACGAGGTGGCTTTTTTCTTGCTATACACTACCAACACCCTCTATCCAGGGAGGGGTATAAGTTGGATTGAGTTTTTATGGATTTAACCAATTCAATTCAAGAAAATGTTGACTCTTACCATAGTCTAGTTCACTTAATTAAATGAGGTAGGATGGGTTAACTCGATATTATAGTAGGTTATATTGGGTTATGTATAATAACCTATTCATAGTGTTCACTACTTGCCACCGTCATCACCCAGCCGCCACCATTGCTGTCGGTTGCAAGCAGCCCATAACTCTACGATGTAGACAATCAGTCATCAGTTGCCACTTTTGACAGTTATAACTACCGACCATCGATGACAACCACCGCCTCCAACTATCACCGGCCCCTAACCTCCAGTTGCCACCACATTACCTTCATCCAGCGATAGACTACCGGAAGCGAGGGACTGGCTACATTACTGGTTGGCAGTAGCGTAGTGGCGGCTGGAGGTTGGGGGCTGGCAGCAACCTGGCTTTAGTCGTCTACTGATGGTGGTAGTTGATGGCACGCTGGTAGTTAAGGCAACGACGAAGTGGTGCTGGGGATGAGATGTCGAGGTGTTGGTTGTGTTGGTGGCAGAGGAGGGGGTGTTGATGGTGCATAACAAAGACAAAGCCACCTTGATGGGATATACAAAGACTTCTTTTTTTAACGTACGAAAATTGTGATTGAAGTGATCAAAAGGACGAAATTGGCTAATGATGCAATGTTAAAGGATCAAGAGTGCAAGAATTAGTTCAGGGACTAATTTAGTGCCACGTAATAGTTCGGGGACCATAAAGAAGCTTTTGGTTCTTGAAGATTGTGAAATGACTCTACTGCCCCTGTTGTGGGGGCCATTAACGATTTTCTTTTTTTTTTGGATGAAAATGGAGAAAAGGACCACGATGGCAAACGGCGTTGTGTTTAAGGACTAATATGGTAAAAAAAAAACTTTGTTTAAGACTAAGATGGTGAAACGCTTATAGTTGACGGACCACCCAGGTTGTTGTCTCTAAAATATTTGGCAAGGATAACGAAGGCCATCTGGCGGATTAAGCAAAGGATTAACCTTTCATTGTTAAGTTATCATCTGCTCTAAAAGGTTTAATGTTATAATACTTAACACTCCCCTCATGTGCAAGTCCAGATTGCACGTGGAGAGACATACCAAGTCAGCAATAAACTAAGTGCAAATAGTACTATAATGAAGGGGACCAGATATACAAGCAGGAAGAATATGACCTTACTAAACTAGAGCTCTGATATCATGTTAAGTTACCATCTACTCTAAAAGCTTAAGTTGTTAGAGAATAGGCCCGACAATGTTATCATGCTTAACATTCATGAAGAAATTGGTTATAGGTTTGAAGCATCTTCCCATAGTCATTCAAGAACCAAGGTGACATAGCCTAAATTCACCCACACAAAGGAGAGAGAGAAAGCAAAAACTTTACATGGTGCATTGACCCAAAAGACTGAAAGAGAAAAAGTTGGTAGGGTGGGGTTGTTGTATAATTTTGGTTTAAGGATAACGAAATGCTTATCACATGACCTAATGAACACTCTCTTTAGCTTTGTAAATATCACATGCCCAATTTGTGCATCTTGAGAATATGAAGATTTGAATATTGTCCAAGTGTTTAATTTAGTTGTGTTGATTTTATGAGTGACAGTAGCGAATGTGGCTATTGTATGAAAGAATTGGGGGCTCTAAAATTTAATATCTTGGTTACTTGATGCATTATTATATGAAAAAAAATTTGGCTACTACTCTGATTAGAGGAATCTTCCTCCTACCCCTTATATAGCGACAATCAATCGTCTCTAAATATTTCTAATGACTTTAATCTATGAAGCTAAAAAAGTGTTGTTAATAATTGTCGCTGAAAGCATTAGAAGAAAAGTCATTAAAAACATTTAGCGACTATTAATTGTTATTATACACTGGATTGGAGAAAAAATTTTACAATCCAGGTAAGAGCCAAAGATTGTTCTTATTATATCTCTACACGAGATCGTTAGGAACAATGGTTTGCCGAAGAGTGTGGTGGTCAGCAGGCTCTCACTACAATGTTTGAAAGAGGGAGGCAGTAAGTATGGGTGGTTAAGATCAATCAATGTTCCGACATCTTAAACTGCAGCAGCATTTTATGTTCTATAAGATGCCAAAATATCGGTGGGCATCTTGTGGATGTCAACTTCAGCTGATCTATGTGTTAGAATCTATCAAAACATTCAACATCACAACAGTTTCACACCTCTATTTAAGGTGAAACAGTATATGAGGCCATGAAGAAATATATGAGGCTCCGAAAATAGACACTCCAAAAGTGGTATACACTATAGCGAGCAAAAGAATCTACTTTACATTTCAACTTGCTTTTGGCATAATTAAAGGTCTATGGAATATCAATGTTTTTAGGTAAAGGAAATACAATCGATAGAAAAGCAGTGAGATAAATATAATGGAGCTTGCTTTTTTTTCCAGTTATCTTTGGAAGAAGTCCTCACTTGCATAAAAGGTTTATTTATGCTATAGTTAGAGGTGGCAATCACAACCGATTTTCACGCCCCTAAAAGTCACCCAAAGCCATCATTTTAGCAATTGGCTGGGTCATTAATTATAGAAACCCCAAAACCCACAAGTTTAAATGGTTTTCAAATGGGTTCAATCTAACCATAAAACATAAGCTACAATTTTTAGTTAGCTAGTCAGGACTGCAAGTGGGGAATGCAATGTACATGAAACGGTAATGACTTGCAACCACCCACCATTTTCATCTCGGTTGCCACCTGCCATAGCCTCTGTCATCTCCCGTCTTCACTTCCACCGCCGCGTGCTACCGCAGTGGAAGAACCATAAAGAATTACTTGAAGTGATGGACAATGAAGTGAAGGAAGATTATCAGTATTAGAGAGAAGTTGTGTGAGAATATTGGTGATGTCAAAAATAGAGATTCGAGAATTGCAATTGAAGTTCTCAGTGGGAGAATCCCTGGTAACAGCAGCAAGTCGAACCATACTTAAAATCAAACTGAGTACTTTGACGTCGATTGTTAGTGGATTGCTTATTAGGAGTGATATAGCTAAAAGTATGCCTCCAATATGTGGATGACACGTGGCAGCTATGACACGTAATCCTCCACCAAGACGTTATTGATTTGGCACTTGCCACATAAGTCTTTGGATAGACTCCTAAAAGGACTCTAACTCATTCATCAGAGATAGACATGCGATCCTCTAGGATCATAATACGATTTTCCTGGGATCTGTTCACAGCCTAGTCCTACTAGGGCTCTTCTTCATACTACTATTTAAAGGGGTCTAACCCCCAGGCATGGACAACCTCACACACATATACACTGTGCACTACTGATTTCAGAGTTCTACATTGTTAGTCATCTCTGATTTAAGCATCAGAGCGTTTCCCCGTTGAAACCCCACCCTGCAGTCACTCCGTGTTCTCTTTTACAGGCTTATTTTCTGATGTGGTTCCCGATCCAGTTTTTAGCTGCAATAGATTGGCGCCATCCGTGAGACCACAACAGGGAACATGGCCAATCATTCTTCTTCCAGCGACTCTTCACATAGTCGTTCTCAAAACCATCACGTCTGAACCAGCAGCTCTCGTCAACTCAGTCACTCTCGTGACCAATGTTCAACACCTTCACATCACCGTGCCGGTTCTACGAAAGATGTTCATATTAATGTTACATCTACTACTCCCGAATTAGATAGCAGATCTCGGAGAAACTAATCTCTGACATCCACTCAGAAGAATAGTAACCTTCATCATCGTATAAACCGTTAGCTATTCAAAACACCCTATACCGACCTTACAAGAGAAATCCACGAGCTAAAAGATGTCGTGAACACTCTTCAACAAAAACTCGACATGGCGGTGGCTCCACCATCCACCCATCATTCTCATTTGGATCCCAACGACCTTCGTCTCTAGATCAAGTTACAGCCGCAAGTACAGGCCGAAAGCCGATTCGACATATAATCCCAAAAAGAAAATTAGAAAACACAGGACTAGGAGTGGATCATGCTACCATCATGATCCATCTGTCGAAGGCAGTACCAATTCCTCTCCTAAAAAGGTTGCCAGAACCGAAACCCCTCAAAGATCAATCCACAGAAAAAGGATGTCTAAGTACCGTTCTCGAGAACGAGACTCCTGGAAGGTTGTCCCTAGTTATCATTCTTCGAAACAATCTCCCCCGAGGGAAGAATCTAGATATCTATTATCTGAGGCAATCGAGAAAGCCAAATTACCTCTCAACTTCTAAATGCCTCAGTGTGACCTCTATGATGGAACAGAAGATCTGGGAGAGCATGTTTATCAATTCGAGACAAACATATTGCTCCTCCAAGTATCGAACGTTGTCATGTACAAAGCCTTCCCTAACACTTTACGAAAGGCTGCGCATGCATGGTTTAAGTCTCTACAGCCAAGGTCCATATATTCTTTTGCCCAACTGTCAGATCTTTTTCAGAAGCACTTTGTAAGCAATCGCTCTCGAAGGAAAAACTCAGGAAGCCTGCTTAACATAGTGCAAGAGAAAAATGAATCCTTGGCCTGTTATCTCAGACTATTCAATGCAGCCAATTTGGAAGTCGATAACTTTGACGAATCTATGAAGTATGCAGCATTCCTTCGAGGACTCTGACCTACTTGAAAGTTCTCATTCTTCGTCAACAAGAGCCCGCCTGGCAATATGAAAGCCTTCCTGAGAAGGCTAAAAAGTATATTCAAGCTAAAGAATACCTGGAGACCCATAGAGGACAACGTGGAGAAGGCAAAGAAGAACAAAAGAAATGGTCATGGGAGTTGACTCCCCAAGAAGCATGACGAACGCGTCCCAAAGACCCGTTTGCCCTGGAGAATTTGATCCCTCTCAATGCCAAACCATCACAGATACTACACGAAATCAAAGATAGTAAATCTCTCAAACGGCTGGAGAAGATGATATCTCAACCAAATAAAAGAAACAAAGACTTGTGTTGCCACTTTTACAACGGCCATGGCCATACAACTGATGATTGTGGATCACTCAAATGAGCAATCGAAGCTCTAATTAAGTGTGGCCAGTTGAGAAAGTTTGTGGGATGGAAGGAACGACGACAACAGACAACCCCAGCCATTAAAGAAAAGAAAGAGAATGCGGGTACAATCAACAATATCTCTGGAGAATTAGCCACAGGAGGCTGATCAGGACAAGCTCAAAAAGCATATGCCAGGTTAGTGTGTGTAACGAGCTAACCCTCGAGCAAGAAATAGAAGACTGTGCCCTTACATACCATCTTTTTTTTTATGATGAGCTGAAAAATGTGAAGTCTCCTCACGATGATCCATTAGTCATCACCATTAAGGCCGAAAATTTTAACATGAAGCGAGTTCTAGTCGATAATGGGAGTTTTGCCGAAGATTTGTTTTATGATACGTTCAAAAAGATGAACATCCCTACAGACCATCTTTGAAAGATGGATACACCATTATATGGATTCTCCCATCATCCAGTCCACAGTTGAAGGTATCATCACACTCCCAGTTGCGATAGGCGTAACACCAACACAAGCAAACCTAATAATTAATTTTGTGGTGGTAAAAGTTCCTTTTGCATACAATGCCATACTTGGATGACCAGCACTTAATCAATTGCAAGCTATGGTATCGATGTTCCCTCTGCATACAATGCCATACTTAGACTACCAGCACTTAATCTGTTGTAAGTTGTGGTATCGACCTACCACCTTAAGAAAGTTCCCAACAGAACAAGGAATTGGAAAAGTTAAAAGAGATCAGACTGTGGCTCACTAGTGCTATGTCACTTCATGCCATTCGAAGAACAAAGAAGCACTCATCATTGAAGACATCGGGGAAGATATGAAGATACAAATAGGAAAGCCGGTGGAAAATCTCATGAGCATTGAAGTGTATCATAAAAAATAGGACAAGACAGTTCGGATAGGTTTAAATCTTAAAGAAGACACTAAGCTCGTGCTTGTGGACTTGTTACGAACCTATGCAGACATTTTGGCATGGACAGCCACGGACATGCCTGGGATTGATCCCAAGGTCATCACACACAGGCTGAATGTTGATCCTTCCAAGAAACGTGTCAAGCAGAAGAAGAGAACCTTTGCACCAGAGAAACAGGAAAAGATTCAAGTTGAGGTAGATAAACTCTTAACTGCCAACTTCATAGAAGAGATCTACTATTCCTATTGGATCGCCAACGTTGTTATGGTTCCAAAACTTGGTGGCAGGTGGCGAATATGTATTATTTATACAGATCTCAACAAGGCATGCCCAAAAGATAGCTACCCCTTCCCAAGGATTGATCTCATCATCGATGTTACTTTGGGCCACAAACTGCTTAGCTTTATAGATGCATATTCTGGTTATAACCAGATCATGATGCACGAAGACTACGTCTCCAAAACTTTTTTCATCACACAGAGAGGGTTATACTGTTACAAGGTAATGCCCTTCGGACTCAAAAATGCTAAGGCAACTTATCAATGCCTGGTGAACATGATCTTTCGAGACTTGATTGGGAAGAACATAGAAGTATATGTTGATGATATGCTCGTGAAGAGTATCAAGACCGAATTACATGTCAAAGACTTGGAAGAAACCTTTGACATACTCAGGAAGTTTAAGATGAAGCTCAATCCGCTCAAATGCGCTTTTGGGGTTGCATCGAGGAAGTTTTTGGGCTTTTTGGTCTCTCAACGAGGAATCGAGGAAAATCCAGAGAAGATGAGCTTTACACTTCAATGAAGAAGACAATGAAGTTGGACTCTGAGGAAATCTGATCTGGTAGAAAAAGTTTGAACTCAAGCCCATGAACGATCCATCGTCATAAAATAATGAGTCGCGCGCTATTACAATCAAAGGGTTCGATCCAAGCAGTTTCAAGTAGAAGATTTGGTTCTTTGTAAGTTATAAGTATATGATCCTAAGGCAGCAACGGAAAAGTTATCTCCAAATTGGAAAGGACATTATCGTGTGGTACTCAAGCCAGGTGCCAATGCACTAGGAACACTTTCTGGAAATCTAATCCCTTGCACTTGGAAGGCTGAAAACTTGCAAAAATATTATCAGTAGCATCTTTCCCCGAGGCAAAGACACTTCTTTTTTAGGGGGATAAGGGGCTCAGACCTTGTAAAACCCTAGTTCTTTTTCTAGAATAATCTTTACAGTTTTTTGAATAAATGGGTTGTTAAAACGATCCGGTGTAAACTTTATCTTTGGCCGGAGCAATAATGTTATTTTTCTAAATCTTGTTGTAGTGTTAGATAAACAGTAAAAATATTATGCCCGAGTAGAATATGGACCGAACACTCAGCAAAATATTCTGCACGTGCAGAATATTGACCGAACACTCAGCCAAATATTCTGGCAAAGCAGAATACTGACTGAACGCTCAGCGAAATATTTTACCAGAGCAGAATGTTGGCCGAACACTCTGCCCAAGCAGAGTGTTGAACTTTTGCTCCTTTGTAGAAACACAAGGAAGAAAAAGGCATATATTCGAATAAAAGGCCAACGGTTTAGCTACAGATCTAAATCAGTGAAGTTGTAGTGGTTAATGGGGGCATCGTCACTCCATCCAGCTTTTACTTCCTCGAAACTTAGCTGAGCAAGGGTGCTTGACTTATTTGCCAACTCTTTAAAGTGACGAATAAAGAGTTCAAGTCAAAGTAAAAGCAAGTAATGCTGTGTGAATGGTAGAATAAACCACAAAAAACACATAGCGAACAAAGTATCATCAATAGAACAAAAGATAGATTTTATATAAAGCCCTTAAAAGGGCATCAAAATACTTAGTCTAAAGGAAAATAAAGAACCTAGAGATAAAGACTAAATCTAAGGCTCGGGGGCATCGCCTGAAGGACCATCCTTTAGAGGCTTAGGAGCTGCTGCATCTCCCGCCTCTGAAGGCAAAACAGTCTCCCCAGATGGAGACATCATTGCAGGCATGACAAAGTCATCCGAAGGGATGTCGGAGAAGCTCTCAGCAAGCATCTCATTGGCTTTCATGAAGCCCATTTCGTAAATCTCTGGCCCATCATATGTTCGCCTCTTCAGCCACTCATCCCCTACATTCCCATCAAGGAAGTTGCAGATGCCTTGATCTTGAGCCTCAGTCGCTTTCTTCTTTACCTATTCTAGTCTCCTCTCTAGAGCTTCAATATGGGCAACATAATCAGCCTCGCTTTTGCTCAACTCTTAGGCTTGACAGGTGGCCTCTCTAGAGGAAGTCTATATCCAGACTTCATTTGCTCTTCATAAATCCCTATTTTGAACTTGGTTCCGTAGTTGGCTGGCTCTTGTAATCCTGGAACTCGAGCATACCAACCTTCAGAAAAGGGATATTCTGGAATCAACGTTGTCAACTCTTCCTTGGACATCTTATTTGATTTCTCATCAGTAGTGAACCAAGGTTTGGGATTCTCTTTATCTTCAACTTGGTCCTTTACATCACCTGAGGCATTCTTAGATCGTAAAGGCTGCGAGGGTTAAGAAGAAGTTGAAGGTTAAATTGGTTGAGGAGTTGAAGGCTGCGATGGTTGGGGATGTGAAGTACCAACTTCACTTTCTGATGTTGGAACTTGTTCCGAAGATGAAGAGGAACTACTTCTAACAACTTCTTCGGAAGAAAATAAATTATCTAAAGACTCGGACATAGTTGCTACTAGTCATAAGTTTGAAACTATGAAAATAGAAATGCTGAATAGAAAAAGGAGAGAAAAGGGACTTACTTGTTAAAGAGAAGAATGCACCCAAATGATTTGAGTGAGGTAAAAATTAAATGAAAGATCTCCTTTTATAGAGAATCTCCAAGTAGCTGACTCTTGGGGAATCAACGGTTAATTTACCCCCCTTACGTGTCACAACCTAAAAGAATAGGAGTTTGAAATTTGAAATTTCCCGCTCAAGAGTAGTTATTGCAAAAAAAATAAAAGACACGTGGATATTGAACCAAACGTTCTGCCCAAGCAGAATAATGGCCGAGTACTCTGCCCTAGCAGAATCCTGTCTGGGCATTCTGCCCGAGCAGAATGCCAAGCTTCGGCCGAAACAGATTTCTGCCCGAGCAGAGTGCCAAGCTTTGGCCAAACAGAATTCTGCCCTAGCAGAATCCTGTCTGAACACTCTGCCCGAGCAGAATTCTATTCAAGCACTCTGTCCGAGTAGATTACCAAAGGCATACCCAAGTATGTCCGAGCAGAATTCTCTCCAAACGCTCAAAATACCGAAAAACGATCTCCTTACTATTTCAGCATATTTAGCTATCTCTAGTGGGAAAAGTGAGCTTCCGCCAGCTTTGTTAACGCTGGCAGAAGCAGGGGCATTATGATATAGCTAAAAGTACACCTCCAATATGTGGATAACACATGGCAGCTATGACACATAATCCTCCACCAGGACGTTATTGATTTGGTACTTGCCACATAAGTCTCTGCATAGACTCTTAAAACGACTCCAACCATTAGAGATAGGCATGTGATCCTCTAGGATCCTAATATGATTCTGATTGCATCTGTTAACAGCCTAGTCCTACTAGGGCTCTTCTTCCTACTACTATATAATGGGGTCAAACCCCCCAGGTATGGACAACCTCACACACATATACACTGTATACTACTGCTTTTAAGAGTTCTACATTGTTAGCCATCTCTGACTTAAGCATCGAAGCGTTCCCCAACTGAAACCCCACCCAGCGGCCACTATGTGTTCTTTTTTATAGGAATATTTGCTGGTGTGGTTCCCGATCTAGTTTTTAGCTGCAACAAGGGGTTTTGGGACTATTCTGAATAATGACCAAGCCCTTTTCGGCAACAAATTTTACAAAATCTGGTAGGATAACAAGTGAGAAGAAAATGATCAAGCTCATTACAATATTTGTACCGCTTCTGGACCAAGAATTTCCTTCAAAAGAGCTAGAAAAAGAAGTGGCAGAATTGCATCAGTGCAATTTGATTGAATGAAGCCATGTTGTCATAAAGAAGGTTAGAAATAGAAGCTTCAAGGATTGGAAAGGGACTCCTGTGGAGAAGAAAAGCACGAATAGACAAAGAATCAACGGGAGAGCCATAAGAGATTGACCAAGTCATTGCCGATCTCGGTAAAGTAGTATATTTTTTAATGTTAGTATTGCAGTCCCTTTTTCGTTCCATGAGTGATAACTGATGGTGTTTATAGACTGTTCAGGTTCATGTATCATGGATGCAATGTTCCCAAAAGCTGATATTCGCAAGGTCGGAGGTGGTGTATCGTTGAGATTGTAAATCCCAAATTTCTTTGGATATGTTATAACGGCAAAACTGAATATGAACGAAAGGAATAGATGTACTTCTGAACGATGCCGTTATTTGGTGATTTCTAGCGAGCCATTCATCATGTCTTTTAGCAAATTTGGCAACATCCTCGTCCTTTTCTTTTGTTGATTTGCAAATATCTCCTATAATGTATCTCCAATGTTTCCAACCTTTTAAGAAATTGCTCATGGGTTAGGCCTAAAGAATGTGATTTGTACCATTCAGGATTGTCTTGATAGGTTTAGAAACATCGGTGTAAACACTAAAAAGACCAATTGAACATTTTCGAAACTATGGTGGTTCTAATTACCAGTCAAAAGAACATGGTAATGGAGTGGGATGAGTGCATCAATGATGGGGTTGACAAAGGGAGTTACCGATGGCGAGGCTAGAGTGGTTGTGGTCATGAATGCTGGTGGCGTGGAGGTCACAAGGGCCGGTGGTGGAGGAGCAGGGAGTTAGAGAATTTACTGAGTATTCTGGAGTAACTTTGCTTTGAAAAATTCAGTTCATTAAAATAATTTCTCTTGGATGTCTAAGGTGGCCAATGACATTTTGAGCAATACTAATCTTTAGACTTTTGATTTTTTTTTTCACCAGTCTTTTACATGAATACCATATCAATCATGGCATGGCATGGAATTCACATATCTTGTTCCTAAAAGCCGTTCGATTTTAGGCATATTTGCGACCATTTTGTAGTCTCAAGGAATCAAAAGTCAAACTTCAAACTCCATAAGTATTATATGCCAAAACCAAAATGGAAAAACCATGGAAGGTCAAATGCCATTTAGCCAATTTGACATATTAGGATGTTTCCAATCTACATGCCATTATTTGCAAGACCAAAAAGTACACAATGGGTTTTCGACTCTCTCAAGAAAGATTCGGTTTTTTGTTATATTTTTTTTATGTTCTCATGCAAGTCTACTTTCTTAATTGATAACAAAAAGCAAGAAGTGGGATTAACTTGTAGTTAACTTGAGATTGAAATTTGCCAATAAAACTTGGAAATTTTTCTATTATTGGACCTCCAAATAGTAGTGATATAACTCAAATATATACTCTCAATAATGGGAGAAACCCTGCGATCCCAGCCAAATTGGGAGATTGATGATTATTTTATCAGATTCTAAAAGAGTCCTTATATATTAGAGATCGTGACATGATCCTCGATGATCTTAATGCGATCCTAACACATCTGGCCTACGGCCCAATCCTACTAGGAGTCTTCTCCTACAGTAAGCTAGTGCAAGTTGGTTCAGTTGATGATTATTTCAACACGTTTGAATCAATGAGGTCACAAGTTGTCCAAGAGTTTGATTACCTAGATGAAGGCTACTTCTGTTTGAGTTTTATTGGGGGCCTTAAATCTAAAATCAGGAGTAGGGTGGAGCAATTTGAGGTGGATTCATTATCTAAAGCTATTCACATAGCTAGAAGAGAGAAATTTCTCTCCATAGTCTATTCAGAAGCCACAAACCTATACATTCCATTATTGTTACTTCTAGCCAACATCACTCCATACTTAAACAAAATTCCTCTGACCTTGGACCTAACCCATTGACCTTCCTTCCAAAACCACCCTGAACCTTCCAATTTTGAAACCAAACCCTCTCCAAGCTCTACTTTATAAACCTGCTACCACTAATCATTCCACCAATTTCTAAAAAGGCTTGCTACCAACACCTCCTAGACCTCCCCCACCAAAGACTAATCAACTGTCTACTGAAGAACACCAGAGAAGGATCACATAAGGACTTTGTTTTAGATGTGGAACAAACTTTGAACATGGTCACAAAAGTATTTGCCCCATGAGATGTATAGCAATGATCATAGCAGAAGATATAGAGGAAGGTGATTATGTTGAAGATATAATTGCCCAAGATTACAGTGACAACTTAACCTTAAACACTCCAGATTCTGCCAGTGAACCTGAGATTAGTGTTCATGCACTAGCTAGCAACCAAACTCATAACACCATCAGAATCATGGGACAAGTGGGGCACAAAATGTTCAGCATTCTCATTGATACAAGGTCAACAAATAACTTCCTTGACCCAAGATCAGCTAAAAAGTTAAGGTGTATGCTGGAGACCACCAACCCACTCACAGTTGCAGTGACTAATGGCACCAGACTTAAGACTGATACTATATGCAAAAAACTTCAAGTGGAAGATGGGGTCCCAAAATTTTGAAGCTAACATGAGGATATTACCTCTTGGGGAATGTCACTGTGTGCTTGGCATGCAATGGTTGAAGCAACTGGGAAGTGTGAACTTCAATTTTGACAAAAACCACATTTTATCCCAGCACCAAGGCAGACTGGTTATTTTGCAATGAGGAGAGTTCAAAGGAACTACAATGAAGATGATTACAGCTCAAGCTATGCACAAAATCCTCAAAACCAAACAAATGTGTTTTTGCACAGAAGCAGGTTGAATATTTGGGTCATTTCATCACTGGCCAATGTGTAGCAATAGACCCCAGCAAGGTAGCTGCCATGCCTGATTGGCCTATTCCCAGAAGCATCAAGGATCTGAGAGGATTTTTGGGTCTCACGGGCTATTACAAAATTTGTTAAGCAATATGGTATCATTAGCAGACCACTTACAAGTTTGTTGAAGAAAGATTCATTTCAATGGAATGATGCAGCCAGCCAAGCTTTTGCCACTCTCAAATAGGCAATGGCTACCACTCCTGTCTTAGCTCTTCCAGACTTTTCCATACTTTTTGAAGTTGAGACTGATGCTTATGATGTGGGAATTGGGACTGTATTGATGCAACAAGGGAGGCCCCTTGCTTACATTAGCAAGGCTCTAAAAGCTAAAAACTTGGGGTTGTCTAGTTATGAGAATGAACTTTTGGCACTGGTGCATGCCATTACCAAGTGGAGTTCTTACTTATGCCATGCACATTTCATAGTAAGAACTTACTGTAGCAGTTTGAAATACTTGTTGGGCCAAAGAGTCACTTCTTTATTACAACAAAAGCTGTTATCTAAGCTATTGGGATTTGACTTAATTTGAGGTGCATTATAAGAAGGGAACTGATAATGCTGTGGCTGATGCTTTATCTAGAGTTCCACTACTCAACCAAGGGGAATGTTAAGCTATTAGAGTCATTACACATCTCTGGCAACAAGAGTTACAAGACAGTTTGGACAATGATAAAATGGCTAAGCAGGCTATTCAAGAATTACTGCTAGATCTAATGGCTACCTCCTATTATTCCTACCAAGGGGGAATTTTGAGGTTTAAAGGAAAAATCTATGTAAGTATGACTGGAACACTGAGGAAGCAGATTACGGAAGAGTTGCATTCCTTAGGTATTGGAGGACATTCTGGTATTCATAATACATATAGAAGAATTTCAATGTTTTTCTATTGGCCAAGGCTAAAACAGGATGTTTATCAGTTGGTGAAGGAATGTCATACATGTCAGCAAAACAAACAAGAGAATGTTCCATATCCAGGCCTGCTACAACCACTTCATATACCTTCACAACTATGGACTCACATATCAATGGACTTTATGGAAGGATTACCAAAGTCCAGTGGCAAAGATGCAATTTTGGTAGTGGTTGACAGATTGAGCAAGTATGCTCATTTTATTGCACTGACTCACCCATTCACAGCAGAAATTGTGGCTCAACAATTCTTGGATGTGGTGTTCAAATTACATGGAATGCCTGGATAAGATTTTTCTTTCCCATTTTTGGACTAAGCTTTTCAAACTACTGGGAACCAAATTGACTCCCAGTTCTGCTTATCATCCTGAAACTGATGGTCAGACAGAGAGAGAGAGTCAACCATTGTGTGGAGAATAACCTGAGGTGTATGTGCAGTGATAGGCCACATTAATGGGTTAAGTGGCTATCACTAGCTGAGTATTAGTATAACACCAGCTTCCGGTCTGCTATTAAAATGACTCCTTTTGAGGCTCTCTATGGGTACAAACCCAAGCTAATCAGTTTGGCAAGGCCTGAAACCACCAACTTGAGAGATTTGGATACCTATTTGCAAGACAGAAATAAGGTTCTACACCTACTCAAAGATCATTTGACTGTAGCTCAAGCCAGAATGCAACAGTATGCCAATCTCCATCGCACTGTGAGTTCTTTTGAAGTTGGGGATTGGGTGTATTTGAGGTTGCAACCCTACAGGCAAACTTCCTTAGCCTTGAGGAAGAACCTCAAATTATCACCTAAATACTATGGCCCCTATCAAATTCTTCGGAAGATAGGCCAAGTAGCTTATAAATTGCAATTGCTTAGTACTAGTTCTGTGCACCCTGTGTTCCACGTCTCCTTATTGAAGAAACAGCTGGGGCAGCATGCTATTCCAACAGTGGAGTTACCTCCCATTGGAAATGAAGGTCAAATTTTTATGGAGCCTGTGGCAACTTTGGATCACAGGATTGTTAAAAGGGGAAATGCAGTTGCAGCTCAAATTCTGGTTAAGTGGTCAAATGCTAACCCAGGAGAAGAAACCTGCGAAGATTGGGAGGTTATGAAGATCAGGTTCCCTAATTGGAACCCTTGGGGGCAAGGGTTCAGAAAAAGGGGAGAGAATGTTATGTCCCCTGAGTCCTTCTCAGATGAACAGGCTGCTGGTGGTGAAGATAGAGCTGTGAGTGAGTTGAATGAAGGTGTGAGGAATCAAATCAAGATTCGCATCAGGAGATCAATTAGAAGGCTCAACCCAGTGGAAGAAGTCTCCAATTCTGATCAAGAGTTCAACAGGGATATGGCGGCAACAGACAACGGCATCTTTAGTTAATTGAACATTGGAGTAAGACGGCATCGTTTGGATTAAATAAACCAAGAAGGAAGACGGCATCGTTTAAGTTTGGTTTAAATTCTTTAGTTGAAATTAGCGACAGTTGCTGTAATTGAATTTGACGCTAGAGCCAAATTCCAAAATTTGAATTTCCATTTGAATTTCTGTTATGCATTTAGGCGTGAGAAGGAGAGTAGGAAAGGCAGGAATAATTCAATCAGAAATTACCAATTCTTCTCTCTACTCCCCTTCTGTATTCTCTTCTACCTGTAAACCTCAATTTCTAATACAATTTTCAGATTCTCTCACCTTCTCTCTTGTTCTGTGAGCTTATTTCTTATCCATGGCAGCTTATTCCAGTAGTATCTCAGCAGATATGCTACACAGTCCAATCAAAAACAAAAACAGCCACCAAAGGGCTGTTTCTTCCACTGCTGCTACTTCGGCGACCCTCCAACGCCAACTCCAATATGCGCGGACTTGCACGACGCCGGCGAAGGGCTCCGCCACGCTGACGTGACCGTCGCCTCCACTGCCGCTACCGTGAAGCTACTGCAACATCAACAACAATCACAAAGAAGAAAAGGAACAGAAGAGCAAGAAACAAGATCGGTGTAATCGCCAGCACTAATCGGCGCTATTGCCGACGTCGCGCCACCACTATTCCATCTAGGCATGACCTCAACCAACGACAACGCCACCATCGTCATGCCAAGCCAAGAATTCAATTTTACAACAAGCACCATCACTGGCTCACTCTCGATTTACCCAATCACCATAGTGGTCACTACCGACTGTCCCTGTGAAGCAGCCGGAGCAGCAAAGGCAACATAAAAAGAGAGAGAGAGAGAGAGAGAGAGAGAGAGAGAAGATAAAGAAGCCATGGCTACGCCGCCGGCCATGGGTGTGTATCTTAGTGCCGCCACCGCGCATAGCTAGGCCATCTGCAGCCAGCAAGAGGCTATTGACAACCAAGGGGCCACCACATCGTCGCAATCAAGCGACGCAGACTGGCGCTATCCCGTTGGGGCACAAGTTGCGACCGGCAGCGCAGCCACCGCCGTCTTGTCATGATACTGCAGTCACAACCAAAGCAGGCCCTCCGAGAAAGCACCGGCGCCACCATAAAATCGCCGGTCATCTCTTAGAAACTGCCGGCACAGATCCTGACGTTGCAACACGTTACACTGGCAGAGACATTACTTGCGCCAATCGACGCCTCGCAGTGGCACCTAGCGGCACCATCGCCGGCACACCGTTAACCACCACCAGCTGCCCCAAATGGCCAAATCTGCCTACGGAGGCCACAATTCGTGGAAGCCAAAAATGGCCTGTGCAATGCTTCTTTTCTAAATTTCGTATGCCACCTTATAAGATTATTAATATTTTGGACCCACAGGGTCGATTATTAATATTCTAGACCCATATGGTCTTGTTTATTCCACATACGTTACGTTCTTTCAAAGCATTAGACTTTTATAAAAATGCATATTTGTGTTTTAGGCCCACGTGGTCTTATTTATTCAGCATATGCCATGAATTTTAAGTGCGTTAGATTTTTTGCCTATGAAAGCTGAATATTGATATTTAAGACCCTAAAGGTCTCATTTATTTGACTTAGGTCATGTATTTAACCCGAGTAAATGGCCTATTTAAATTCAAGACCTAACCGGGTCTCATTTATTCAACATATGCTACCCATTTTTTAAAGTCTAAGCATATTTTGTCGCATATGTGTCGCTAAAAATAAAGCAGATACAATTCTAGGCGCTAAAGCCGTCCAAAGGCTACCCCCTGTGCACTTCCATGTTGCCTAGACCTACGTTCTTTTTTGATCTAGTATTATTTAGATGCGCCAATTAGTGCAAGCACGTCACAAGTCAGGACTTCTGACTACTATGACGTTTTAAGCTCAAATGCCCTGTCGTTTAGCCGGCAAAGCCTAATAGGGCCATGGATCTGAACACTACTCTTAATTCTGTGGTAAAAACATAGTTGCATTTTCATATGCTTTATTACTTCAAAGGTAGTTTTTCAGTCATGTACTTTTTCTTGTTGCAAGGGCTTACATTGCGCTCTCGAGCCTCAACAACGACGTATAAATTGCTTCGTAAAGCGATTCACAGCACCCTGCGACTAGAAGTCACGCCTAGGGATTCTGCTGCAGCATCCTTCCGACTTGGCATTATAGATCATCTCATGGTATATTAGATCATACAGAGGCCTCTATCTGTGACGTATTAACATCGCTTCTCGTTGAAAAAGTAGTCCTACAAAGATGGAAGCAGGCAAGCTGCCACCATATCTAGCGAATTAGAACTGATTGTCAGCTTCTGCTGATGGTATCACTAATATGCCCGGTACTACTGCAAGCTCAAGCTCATGCAACTAGCAAACTGAATCTAATTATTTATCAGTATATGAATAAACTGTGGCAACTACTTTATTGATCACCCATATGGACTCCGTGTCCTCTGCTTTATATGCTCGCGGAGTATGGTCTTCTATATTGCTCCCACTGGTCTTCTTGCCACCAGACCCTACATATAGGCTAAAAAACAATCTTTATATATCTATGCCTTCTCAAAGGCGGGGGACTTCATATCTTATGATATCAGCAATATTACGGGTCTAATGCCCTGCGCCCTCTTAGATAGGGGGCCTTCGAAACAACGGTCATATTACGGGCTCATGCCTCGTGCCTTCTTAAGCGGCGTCATGATGATGAACTATGTGTTTTTTTCAACTGCAGCCCTTAAGGGCCTAGGACAAGAACTTTAAGTTCCGTCAAACCCCCAAGGGTATTTTCATGAGCTTTGGGTTCTATCTGCCCTTGAGGGCGCATACGACGAGACCTTAAGTTCCGGCAAACCCCTGAGGGTATTTTTCATGAGCTTTGCACTCTATCCGCCCCTAAGGGTGCATACCATGAGAACTTTAACTTCCGTCAAACCCCCGAGGGTATTTTCATGAGCTTTGCGCTTTATCCACCTCTGAGGGCGCATATGACAAGAACTTTAAGTTCCTTCAAACCTCGAGGGTATTTTCATGAGCTTTGCACTCCATCTGCCCCTAAGGGCACGTAAACGAGAACTCTAAGATCCATCAAACCCCCATGAGCTTTGCGTTCTATCCGCCCCCGAGGGCGCCTACGATGAGAACTTTAAGTTTCATCAAACCCCCGAGGGTATTTTCATGAGCTCTGTGCTCCATTAGCCTTCAAGGGCTCTTACCAGAACTTTACTTTCCACTAGCCCATTAGGGCGGTCCCTCGAGTGACGAACACCCCCAAGGGTGACATGATAAAGCTCGAGTTCTATCTGAACGGTGTAGCTACAATTGTAACACGTGAAACGGCAAAGCACTATGTGGGACTTCATTCCCCCACCACTCTTTGTGAATTCAAAACCTCGCCAAGCGTTAGTGCGAGGCTTTTTTGTCAGCTCTTAGTTGATGATAAGTGTTCGCGTCAAAGTAAAATGCAAGCGTGATGTGGTCAGCTCAAGCTAAAGGACACAGTCTTGCACAAAACAAACACCTTCCAAAGGAGAGGTGACCCCTCAAGGGGACATTCAAACACCCTCCAAAGGGAGGTGACCCCTCAAGGGGACATTCAAGCACTTAGCACATGCGACAACTTACATGCACAGCTTTATGCCCTCTCTCTAGAAAGGCTACCATGGGGCACAGCCTCTAAAGGATCTTAAGATCACATGATTCGTCTTCTCAAAGATGATTTCAAAGAGCCTACTCAGGCGACATTCTAAAGACCTGGCTCTAAAGAGCTAGAGTTCTAGTGCCCGACTAGGGCAAAGTTTCATCGCTTAAGCTCCCAAGAGCTTAGGTCCGAGCACATGGAGTAGAGAAATATTATTTACCCCTACAAGCGGATGGAGAATTCCTTACAAACCTGGTGCATGTCTCAAAATACTAGGTATAACTTTCTCAACCAAATATTTTGGCTAAAGATTTGGGGGGCTTATGATATAACTCAAATATAACTCTCAATAATTGGGGGACACCCTGCGATCCCAGTCAAACTAGGAGATTGATGATTATCTTTTCAGGATTCTAAAAGAGTCCTCAGAGATGGTGACATGATCCTCGAGGATCATAATGCGATATTAACACAACTGTCCCACGGCCCAGTCCTACTAGGAGTCTTTTCTTACAACTATATACAGTTTCCTACAGCTATATACAGGGGTCTATCCCTATTCTCCAATGTATGGGACAATTACACAGATAGACACACGGTCTTTTTCCTACTTTTTCAGAATTATTATTCTGTAGTTGCGTTCTGACTTAAGCATCGGATCGTTTTCCACCGAGAACTCCACCCGGCAGTCACTCGTTTTCTGTCTTTTAGGTCATCGGTCCAGGCTCGAATTTCGAAATATACGCAGAGCATATTTTTAGCAGCAACAAGTAGAAGATTTAGCTAATATATTCTATAAGACCCCAAAAATGTGAGGTTGGTTTTACGGTAAAAAACTATACATTAAAACACACACACACAGACCGTTAAACACATACATTAAACCAAAATTAGGGTAAAATGGACATATTGGCGGCGGAGGTGGTGCGGTAGCAGGGCGTTGGTGGCGCGGCAGTGGAGGCCCACAGGAGCTGTAGCTTTGTGCGGTCGTGGGGGGTTGTCGTGCGCGGGGGTAGGTGGGGGCACCGAAGGGGGATCGTTGGGGGGGGGGGGGGGTTCGAGAGTGAGAACCAAAAAGAGAGAGAAAGACGGGGAGAGAGAAATTATGGGTTAATTTTATAACAGAACTTTTAGCGACGGATATATACCGTCTCTAAAAGTCCGTCGCTTAAGTCAAGACTTCTAGCGATGGAATATTCCGTCACGAATGGCTACCTTGGGGAGTTTTAGCAACGGAATTTGTAGCGATGGAACTTTTTTGCCGCTAAAAAGTTTTTACAAAATTTTATAAAAAAATGGCCGAAAATAGAAAATTTTTAAAAACCTTCTACCGTCACTAAAAAACAATTGTAAAATGACGTGGGTAAAACTATTTACCGACAGAAGACCCGTCGGTAAAAGTTTGTTATGACGGAGTTTTATAGACGGAATAATCCGTCGATAAATCTGCCTTTTAGCGACGGATTTGAGTCCGTCAACAAAAACCCTTTTTCTTGTAGTGCCAAAAATCCTCAACCTTTTAACTTGGGGGATTTTAGACCTATTAGTCTTGTGTAATACCATCTATAAGGTCATTGCAAAGGTCTTAGTTAACCACCTCAAGTCGACCCTTTCCTCCCTCATCTCCCCAACACAGTTGCTTTTATTCCAGGCCATAAGATTATGGATAATATATTCCTAGCCCAAGAACTTACCAACAAAATTTGCACTTGTAAAACTGGCAAACGTGTTCTTGGGGCTTTAAAGATGGACATGAATAAGGCCTGTGATCGTCTCCGATGGGATTTCCTCGCCGCTTTATCTCTATATACTGATAATGTATCTCTCTTATCACAATTGGCAGGAGTTGAAAGACTCTGGAATGAGGTGAAGCCTTTAGTTTAAGATGTATGCAGTGTATGCTCCTTTTTTTATGAGTGCAATATTGCTCTGGGAGTTCCAGACTTATTTCTAGAAGTCAAAATATTTGCTCAATAGGCAATTGCAGTAGACCGTTCCACCAACTAAGAGTGGCCACCGCTTTCAGGAAGCTTTTGGGAGGATCACCAGGAGTTGCCAGCTAATCTTATTATTACTGCATACAGGAGTTATCTCTTTTGTAATAGTGCTTCTATTCTCCTGTCTTTTGGCCATCCACGGCTTTCTGATGTATTGAACACTTTTCCTTTGATAAATTCAATTCTGATTTCAAATAAAAAAAAAAGAATGATTTTGTTGTCCCACAAGCTACTTGCTAGAATTGTTCTAAAATTATTGGCAAATATTATGCAACAACAATGAAAGGAAGTTAAGAACCATAGCATCGTGAATGCTCATGAAACTTAGAAGCGATTAGCAATGGAGGAAGAAACTCAGAAGCTATTAGCAATTATATTCTCAAGAGCCAAAGATCAAAAATGGCAAGAACATAAATATACGACGAGTAGCTAGGCCAGTTTCTTTGTGACTAAAGGTTTCTTCTATTGACAAAATGAGAACTTATCAACTTTGATGGATTGTATGTATGCATGTAAATCTCACCAACGTGGATGACTTTGCGGGAGGAGATGACGGAATTGCCAGATTTCTCTTCCCTGCTTTCAAAGGCAAAGCAAGAAGAACTTCGAGAACAGGTGGCTGCACGGCTCTCTCTTCCTTCATTGAGACCAAGGGAAAGATGTCTGAGCCCTTTACAATCAGGACCACCCCCAAGACTTCTCAGAAGAAAGAACCAGCGATCCCCTTATAATAAGGACCATCTGAAACTCTCTCGTCGCCGTTACTTCGAAAGCAGAGACAGGTTGCTGCCGGCGGTGGTTAGAATCAGAGCGAGGCTTGTGAGTTTGGAACATGTTTGCTGGGTTCTGCACTGTTGAAGCGACCTGGGCTTGAAACTTGGTACAGGAGAAGGGGAAAACCTGGGCGCACGCGCGCGCACACAAAGATATATATATATATATATATATATATATATATATATATATATATATATATATATATAGCACTATACAACTTACCCAAGTTACTAGCGCGATCTGACCGTTTACGGGCAAAAATGGACGGCCAGATCGCATGCCACGACTAGCATTTTTTTCACCCGTCCACTACATAATGTAGCGGACGGTAAATTATCGTCCGCTACATTATGTAACGTACGGTCAAACAGCGCTAACAACTTTTAGTGCTATCAATAGATCAGTTCCATATATATATATATATATATATACGGTGATATGATGAGGGTAGACAATATATAGGTTTTCGTAGCTTCTCATCTATTGTGTGTGTGTGTGTGTGTGTGTGTGGGGGGGGGGGGGGGGGGGGGAAGACAAGGCCAGCTGTTCTTTGCCGGTGATTGTCAGCATAAGATCAGGGAAAAGTTAAGACTTCCTACACATTCTCCTATACGTGACGTTGAAGGAGATCATTCAAGAATTAATCGACTTCTTCTTTGTAATTGTTTAGTACAAGTTTTGCTCATTTAGTCAAGACGATTTTTGTAAAGGAAGTACCCTTATTTTGCAGAATATTCATCCATCTATTAGTATAGCTCTTCATTCGTTGAACTTTTTCAATATTTGTTTTGCCCTGTGAAGTACAGAACTTGTAAATCATCCGTTGGCAAGGCAAATTCGGAAGGTTAACTGAACTAAAATAGGCATAGGCCAGTAAATTCGCTTAAAGAAGCGACCGAGTTTTATCACACGCACATTTCAGTAAAATCAAATTTGATCTAGCATATCGGGAACTGTGCACCCAGTACCAAAGTAGCCGGATGACTTTATGATAGGATACGAGGAGACCCAAGTTAAGCGGAAAAGCGCAACTTTTTGCTAAGATATGCTTAATTTCGGACAATGAATATGCGACTCTGGCCTTTTGCCCATGCGAATAATGGAAAAGACCATGAAAAGAAATATTTATGAAGTCGTGGCACATCAGTACACGTAATACTGTGTTATCGCCAGACATGAGCCCTATGGGCAGCCAAACATTGTCACAATTTAAAGAAGAAAAAAGCTTCTCCTTGACAATGTGCTACACACGGACAAACTACGTGGACCCTCCTTCACACTACTTTCTTTGCTTAGAGATCCCTGTGAAAACTTTGCAGCTACATGCACGTCTGAAGATGCAACCAGTTGTTTCCTGAAGGAGATTTGAAGAACAATAGGCATGGACTACCACCATGGAACCAAAAAAGGGAGAGATGGAGATTGTCATATTGAAGTCGAGGCAAT